>CAUYUJ010018554.1:0-47500 GCA_963575745.1 Prorocentrum cordatum
CAGGGGTCGTGTTGCCAGTGGATTGTGTTGGACGGTCAGCAAGGTTCCCTGTGTATTCGCCCTGCCCCTCACCCTGCGAAATGCGACTACCTTCGCACTCTTCCCGGTGGAAGCGACTGACCGTCGCAGAGGCTATTGGAATCCAAGGCGGCTGGGTGTTCCCAGAGGTTGTGTTGCCAGTGGGTTGTGTTGGACGGTCGGCAAGGTCCTCTCTGTCTTCTCCCAGCCCCTTCTCCTGTGGCTCGCGACACATTTCGCAATCTTCCCGGTGTAGGCGAACGACCATCGCAGAGTCTGTTGGAATCCGAGGCGGCTGGGTGTTCCCAGGGGTCGTGTTGCCAGTGGATTGTGTTGGACGGTCAGCAAGGTTCCCTGTGTATTCGCCCTGCCCCTCACCCTGCGAAATGCGACTACCTTCGCACTCTTCCCGGTGGAAGCGACTGACCGTCGCAGAGGCTATTGGAATCCAAGGCGGCTGGGTGTTCCCAGAGGTTGTGTTGCCAGCGGGTTGTGTTGGACGGTCGGCAAGGTCCTCTCTGTCTTCTCCCAGCCCCTTCTCCTGTGGCTCGCGACACATTTCGCAATCTTCCCGGTGTAGGTGAACGACCATCGCAGAGTCTGTTGGAATCCGCGGCGGCTGGGTGTTCCCAGGGGTCGTGTTGCAAGCGGGTTGTGTTGGACGATCGGCGAAGTCCTCTCCGTCTTCTCCCTGCCCCTCACCCTGCGACTCGCGACTATCATCACATTCTTCCCGGTGGCGGCGACTGAGCGTCGCAGAGTCCGTTGGAATCCGAGGCGGTTGGGTGTGCCAACAGGTCGCGCTGCCAGTGGGTTGTGTGGGACGGTCGGCAAGGTCCTTCCTGATTTCTTCCAGCTCCGCCTCCTGCGATTCACGACTATCTTCGCGCTCTTCCCGGTGGAGGCGACCCTTGTCGCAATCTTCCCGGTGTAGGCGACTAACCGTCGCATCTCGAGGAACAGCGACGTGCTGCACGACCCCGTTGTGCTGGAGCCCGTGGTACTCAACCCCGTTGTGCTCGTCAACGTCGTGCTGCTAGTCCCACTGGTGCTTGTTGCCGAGCTGCTTGTCTCGGTGGTGTGGGCCCGTGACGTGCTGCCCGAGCCTGTGGTGCTCGACCCAGGTGTGTGTCGGCGGCGTGCTGCAAGTCCCACTGGTGCTCGTAGCCATGCTGCGTGACTTAGTTGTGCTCGTCAACGACGTGCTGCTCGACCTCGTTGTGCTTGAGCCCGTGGTGCTAGACCCCGTGATGCTAGTCAGCGTCGTGCTGCACGTCTGGCTGGTGCACGTTTCCGTGCTGCTAGTCTCAGTTGTGCACGTCCAACGTGCTACTCGACCCCATTGTGCTGGAGCCAGTGGTGCTCGTCGACGTCGCGTTACTGTCCACTGGTGCTTGTTGTCGAGCTGCTTGCTGGGTGGTGCAGGTCAGCGGTATGCTGATCGACCCCGTTGTGCTGGAGCCCGTGGTGCACGACCCTGTTGTGCTCGTCAGGGTCGTGCTGCTCGACTCACTGGTGCTTGTCGCCGAGCTGCTTGTCGCAGTTGTGCGCGTCGGCGACGTGCTGCTCGATCCCTTAGTGCAAGACCCGTGGTGCACGTCGCCGACGTGCTGCTAGTCCCGCTGGTCCCCGTTGCCATGCTGCTTGTCACGGTGTGCTGGTCAACGACGTGCTACTCGACTCCGTGGGGTGGATCCCGTGGTACTGCACCCAGTTGTGCTCGATATCGTTGTGCTGCACGACTCGCTGGTGTTCGTTGCCGTGCCGCTTGTCACGGTGGTGCTGGCCAGCGACATGTTGCCCGACTCTGTAGTGCTAGACCCCGTGGTGCCCGACTCCTTTGTGCACGACACCAGCATGCTGCTGGTGTCACTGGTGCACGTCGTCGTGCCGCATGTTTCGGTAATGCTCGTCGGCGAAGTGCTGCTCGACCGCGTTATGTTGGTCCTCGTGCTGCAAGACGCCGTTGTGCTGGTCAACGCGTGCTGCTCGTCCCCCGAGTGCTCGTTGCCTAGCTGCATGTCTCAGTGATAATGGTCAGCGACTCGCTGCAGGACTCTGTCGTGCTACAGCTGGTTGTGCTCGTCAGGGTCGTACTGCTGGTCTCTGTGGTGCTCGTCGCCGTGCAGCTCGTCTCGGTGGTACACGTCGGTGACGTGCTGCTCTGCTCTGTGGTGCCCGCCCCGTGGTGCTCGTCACCGTCGCGCTGCTCGACTCACCAGCGCTTGTCGCCGTGCTGCTTGTCTCAGTTGTGCTAGTCAACGACGCGATGCTGGACTCTGTTCTGCTGGAGCCTGTAGTGCGAGACTCCGTTGTGTAGGTCCTCGTCGTGCTGCTCGTCTCACTGGTGCTCATCGTCGAGCTGCTGGTCTCAATTATGCTGGTCGGAGACGTGCTTCTGGACTCAGTAACCGGAGCCTGTGGTGATGGCCAGGGGACAAGGGACAAGGGAGTCGGTCGCACACCGTGCTGCTCGACGAGGTGCTGCTGGTGTCCGCAATGCTGGACAAGGTAGTGCTGCACGACTCGGTCTTGCTGCTCACCGTGGTGCTGCTCAGCCTAGTGCTGCTCGTCATTGATGTGCTGCTCGATTCCGTGGTACACGTCAGACTGGTGCTTGTGCTGCTCGACTCGCTCGTGCTGGTCAAACTGGTGCTGCTAGATGTTGCGGTACTTGAGTCGGTCGTGCTCGTTAGTGAAGTGATACTCGATTCTGGATGGGCTGGTGGGGATACTTTTTTTTCAGCGGCCGCGGGCGAGCGCGCCGGCGGCGAGTCAGGTCAAAGCGGGCCACGCAGTGACGAATTAGACTAAAGCAGCGGAGACAGGCCACACCTAAAGCGGCTAACCGAGGCCTCACGCGGCAACTCAGCGGCAGACCGGCGAGTGGCAGGAATCAGCTGAGACTGAGTCGTACTGCCAGCGTGCAAGTATGGCTGGTGCGCGCCGCGCTGAAACAGAGCCATAGTTTGAAAATGACCCGCCCCCCGCCCATGAGACTGCTGCAAATAATTGAATCGGAATGCGCGCCGCACGTTAGGCGAGAGAGCCACAGTCTGCCCTCCATCCGTGAAACGGCTGCACAAAGCGTTAAGACGAACGAGCGCGGCGCCGCAGCGAGAGCCCCAAAGTCGAAAACCACCCGCCCCGATCCGTGAAACTGCTGCAGATTGAAAACTTAGGTCGGGCATGTCCTCCGACAGGCAGATGTTGGAGGGAAATAGAAAATAGTCCAAAAATAACTCAAAATATTCAAATGTGATCGACAAATGGTCCCCAGACTATTTTTGACTATGTTTGAATATTCCTCCTGTAGAGGGACGTACCCGACTTGAATGTGAGCCTCGGGATCTCGGGAAAATCCCAAGCGTCGATCTCGGCGAAGGCACCTCGAGCGAAGCGCCCGGCCCGCCCCCTGCTGACACGCCTGCGGGTGCGACAGCGAAGGGTTCTTGTTAAGGCCACAGGGACGGAGGAAGAGGAGGAGCCAGAGGAGGTGGAGGAGCAGGAGGAGGAGGAGGGGGGGAGGAGCAGGAGGAGGAGGAGTAGGACGAGGAGGAGGAGGAGAAGGAGGAGGAGGAGAAGGATGAGAAGAGGTGGGAGTGCCCGGGGAAGAGGAGGAGGCAACGTCGGCGAAGCGAGGCGCCGCGAGCGTCCCGCGAGACGGCCCCCGCCCCTTAGCGCGGCGGTGGCGCGTCCAATACAACTAGGCACGCCCCCTCCCCCAGCTGAAAATCCGAATTAGTGACAGCCCGGGGGGGGGGGCAAGCCAAGGAGTGCCTAGCACAGGCTCTGAAGAGGTGCATCTCCCCCTTTCCGTCACCTCCCTCCCTCCCTAATCCGCACTCCCTGCCTTACTCTCCTCCCGCCCTGCATACATCGCTCGCCATCCCCACGTTTCCCTGCAAGCGTGCGCGCACGCGCCAGATGCGCATGCCAGCGAAGGCGCCCGCATTCGCTTGCGCACGCGTCCAGACGCATGTGTGCAGGGTGCGAAGTGCTTGCGTGAGCGCGCGCTTGCGCGCGCGCGTCCGAACGCGCTTGCCTTGGCTACGCACAGCTCCCTCCATCACTTGGGAGAGGCCAAACGCACCCTGAGAACGACGTGCCCCCAGTGAGGTGTCGCAGCGGCCACGGTTCCAGCCACGGTGGGCGCAAAAACGCAACCGTTGGTGGCCCAGAGGTGGGCCCTGAGGCCCCCTCTCCAGGGCACGTCTGTTCTAGGGTAAGTGTTCGGCGGCGAGCCGGGCGGGGAGTGAGAAGGGGCGAGCCTTCTCATCAGGCTTGGAAGGCCTCTGGCCTTCTGAAAAGTGTTCTAAGCCTTCTCCGAAGAGACAAAATTAGCCTGACAGAGGACCCAACCATGTGCAGTTGCGAGTACCGCATTGTGGGTACCGGTTTCGGTGAAGCTCCTGTGGGGCCACGGAACATGTGAGGGTGCGCCGAAATTGGTGGCGCGGACGCATGTGGACACCGCCACTGGGGCCTTCGGTGCAGCTCCCTATGGGGCCACGAAACGCTTCCCTGGGCGAGGGAGACGCATGCGAACTGCGCCATTGGGACCTTCGCTGGAGCTCCTTATAGGGCCACGAAGTGCTGTCATGGGTGGGGGAGACTGCGCCTCTGGCGCCTTCGGTGGAGCTCCCTATGTGGCCACGAAACGTTGTCCTGGGTAGGGGAGACGCATGCGAAAACCCCCACTGGGGCCTTCGGTAGAGCTCCCTATGGGGCAACGAAACGCTGTCCTGGGCAGGGGAGACGCATGCGAACACCCCCACTGGGGCCTACGGCTGAGCTCTCTATGAGGCCACGAAACACTGCCCTGGGGCCACGAAACGTGTGAGGGGTGTGCCGAATTGGGTGTGCGTGACGCATGCGGGCGGCGGCACTGGGGCCTTTTCGGTGAAGCTCCCTATGGGGCCACGAAACGTGTGAGGGGTGTGCCGAATTGGGTGTGCGTGACGCATGCGGGCGGCGGCACTGGAGGCTTCGGTGGAGCTCCCTATGGGGCCACGAAACGTGTGAGGGGTGTGCCGACTTGGGTGTGCGTGACGCATGCGGGCGGCGGCACTGGGGCCTTCGGTGGAGCTCCATATGGGGCCACGAAACGTGTGAGGGGTGTGCCGAAGTGGGTGTGCGTGACGCATGCAGGCGGCGGCACTGGGGCCTTCGGTGGAGCTCTCTGTGGGGCCACGAAACGTGTGAGGGGTGTGCCGAATTGGGTGTGCGTGACGCATGCGGGCGGCGGCACTGGGGCCTTCGGTGGAGCTCCCTATGGGGCCACGAAACGTGTGAGGGGTGTACCGAATTGGGTGTGCGTGACGCATGCGGGCGGCGGCACTGGGGCCTTCGGTGGAGCTCCCCATAGGGCCACGAAACGTGTGAGGGGTGTGCCGAAGTGGGTGCGCGGGGACGCATGCGGGCGGCAGCACTGGGGCCTTCGGTGGAGGTCCCTATGGGGCCACAAAACGTGTGAGGGGTGTGCCGAATTGGGTGGCGAACGCATGCGGACTGCGCCACTGGGCCCTTCGGTGGAGCTCCCTGTGGGGCCACGAAAAGTATGAGGGGTGTGCCGACATGGGTGTCGATGATGATGGCGATAACGGCGATGATGGCGATGGCGATGGCGATGAGAATGATGATGATGCTGATGATGATGATGCTGATGATGATGATGATGATGATGATGATGATGATGATGATGATCATGATGACGATGACGATGACGATGATGATTATGATGATGATAATGATGATGATAATGCAAACCGTGTAAGAAAGCTCATTATCGTAAGAATCGTGAGGGTGATGATGATAATGATGATGATGATGATGATGATGATGATGATGATGATGATGATGATGATGATGATGATGATGACGATGACGATGACGATGACGATGACGATGACGAGGCAGGAAGGAGGAGGGGGAGGAGGAGAGGAGGGGAGAGGAGAGGAGAGGAGAACCCGGGGCGACGTCTCTTCAAAACGAGGACCCAACACCACAGGATGGTTGGGAACAAATCTCAGAAGGCCAGAGGGCTTCTGACCAGCACCGCCGCCTTCTGAGAAGGCCTTCTCCTTTTCACTCCCCTCCACCTCGCTCGCCGCCGACATTCGGCCTCCCCCGAATCCCTCCCTGCTGTTGTGGATGCCGTGACAATGGAAACCCTAACAGTCCGATCATTGAATTAGAGATGTGTTTAAAATATTTGAAACATGTTATAGAGAATGTAAAACATGCATTTTACATGTTTAAGGCACGTTTGAAACATGTTTCGACATCTGGAATTTTTTTAGGCAGCACGGTTCCTCTCCACTGATCGACTTCCACAGCCCTGCTGGCCCTGCACACCCCTGCGGGCCAGCCCAGCCCAGCCCGTCGGCCACCCCCCCCGCCGCCCAGAGCCGCCGCGCGCCGGCGCAGCCTGACGGACTTGGCGCCCAGGAACCTGGAGCGCTGGTCGCTCAGGGTGCCCGTGACGAAGTCCACCACCTTTGAGGGACCAAACGCGAGGCCCCTGGGCACCCAGGGTCTCCTCGTGCCTCCTCCTCCTCCTCCTCCTCCTCCTCCTCCTCCTCCTCCTCCTCCTCCTCCTCCTCCTCCTCCTCGACTCCCCCGCTCAAGGTCCCACCCCCTGAGGGTCCAGGTGGGGAGAGGGGAGGGTCGAGGATGGAAGGGGCGAGGGAGGAGGGGCGGAGGGCGGAGAGGGGCATGGGAGGGGGAAGGAGAGCGAAGGGAAAGAGAGAGGGCGAGGGAGTAGGGGAGGACGGGATGGAGAGGGACGAGGGGGTGCAGTGGGGATGGGAAAGGAGGGGGCAGGGAGCGTGGAAAGGGGGGATGGGAGACGGATGAGGAAGGAAGGCCCTATACACCACTCACTCCCGAAGCGCACCTCTGTCAAACCGTCCTAGCCTGCTCCTTCACTGCCCCCACCGCCCAGCCTAGGGGCTGGGGTACAAGCCAGGACTACCAGCACAAACCAGGATTCACGGAACAGAGGGGCAATTCCTCCAGCCCTCTGGGCGTAGGTAGTGGAGGTGGTCATCTCTTCCAACCCCCCTCCTTCCCCTTCGGGCAGAGGTTACCCCTCCCCAGAGGGTGGGGGGGGGCCAGGGGCCAGGGGGGGGGCTCCCCAGCCACTTTTCCCGGCTGCCCTGTCATCTACAAGCCCGCCCTGTTTAGTCGACCGTCTCTTGAATCGAACCCGGGAGGGCCCCGGAGGTTCCTGGAGGAGACCCCAAGAGAGAGCCCCGAGCACCAAGAGGCCCTCCCAGCATGAAGAGCGCCTCGAGACAGCCCCAGGAGCTAGCTTCCTCGCGCCCGTTCGCGGTCACGCAAAAAACTCAGGAGCCAACCATGAGGGCCCTCTCGGCGCCCCTGCAGGAGTCCCTCTCCAACCTACTGAGGAGCACACGGAGGAGCAGCTGCCCTCTCTCTCTCTCTCTCGCTGTGCCGATGCGTGTTCCTACAATCCCCTGGTCCAAGGCCTGCCGCGCGCGGAGTCGTTGCTGGATGGACCGGTGGATCATGCAGCCATCGTACTGCCAGAAAGGAGCGCTGAAATTAGGAACGCAGCAGCCTTTCTTTCTGGCCAGGGCAGACCTCGGCCACGAACGGGCTCCACGGCCTGGATCTGGGGAGCGGCCCGCAAACCGGAGCCCCTCCTGCACCCAGTGGGGTCCCGGCTTCGGCGCCTTGGGCCAGATGCGCCGATGGGCACTGCGCGAAGAGCCTCGAGAAAAGCCTCCAGGAGGCAGGCAAGGCCCCTTCCGCGCAAGCCCCATCGGAAGAGAGAGCCGGATTCTTTCGATGGCATGAAGCGTCGGGGGGCGTGGACTGACCACCTCACCAGCTCCTGGCCGGGGCCCAGCCAGCACTGGCGAGGTGGCCAGAGATGGCGCCCCCCGAAGGCCCAGGCATGCGATGCGTCCTGATCTGTGTGCACAGGGTCCCCGGAAGCCCCGACCCCTTCCCAGGGGCCCAGTGCTCATCCCGAGCCGTTTTTTGTTGCCCAGCGCGAGGGCCCCCAGGGGCCGGAAACTGCCAGAGCCTCCCGTCCTGTTTTTTTTTGTTTAAAGAAGCGCGCGTGTCTGGGAACGGCCGTAGGGTTAGGTCGGACATGTCCTCCTACAGGCGGATTTTCGAAGAAATTCGCCGGCCCAACGGGCCAGGGCGTGCTAAGATCTCCGGTAACTGGTTAACAGTATTAACAGTATTTCTAGTTCGCGCGCGCGGGGCGGCCCCTGGGGGTCCCCCGGCGAAAAGTACCCCGACCAACGCCCGGCCGCCGCCCGACCGAGGGTCTACTCAGAGATGGTTTTCCTTCGGGGCGGCCTCTCAGGCTCCCCAGAGCGCTCTTCTTAGTATAATGCAGGGAGGGCCCGAGCCGAGAAAGTAGGATGGCCGGCAGCAACAGCAGGATGGTGAGAGTAGTAAGAGTAAACTGGAAACGACAGTAAATATGGGAGTGAAGATTCAAGCCCTCTGGATAAGAAGAAGGCTCCAGACAGCAGTAGGAAAATAGGGGAGTGGTGATTAGTGAAGTGCCCAGAGAAGAGTCGTGGCCCACAATAACTTTTTACATCATCGATCTCCTTTTTAGTGATGCCCAAGAGGCCCCCGAGACTCCCAAAGAGCGCTCGAAGACGCCGAAGATGACCCCAAGACGGCCCAAAAGGCCCCCAAGACAGCCCAAGAGGCCTCCAAGACGCCCCAAGAGCCTTCCAAGAGGCCTCCGACGAGAGCCCCAAGAGGCCAAAATCGTTGATTTTCATTGGTTTTTTCTATGTTTTTTGTGTTCTGGCTTTTTCGGCTTCCGGACGCTCCAAGACGGCCCAAGAGGCCCCCAAGACCGCTCCAAGACGGCCCACGAAGCTCCCAAGACGGCGCCGAAACGACCCAAGAGAGCCCTCAAGACGGCCCAAGTGCCGCCCACGACGGACCAAGAGGCCCCAAGACGGGCCCAAGAGGGACTCAGGAGGGATACCGAGAACTCAAAAATGGAGCCCTCCGTCCCAGAAGGCGCCCAGGATGTCCCAAAGAGGCCCCAAGAGGCCTCCAAGAGGCCCCAAGATGTCGCCAAGAGGCCCCAGGAGACTCCCAGGAGGCCCAAAAGAAGCCCCAGAAGGCTTAAAACATGTCTCCCAGGCGCCCCCGAACGGCCTCTCAACAGACCCCAAGAGGCCCCCCAAAGAAGCATCTTGACGACGACTCTATTTCGCCCCATCGAGAGACGACCCCCAGGGAACTGCTTCACCATCAAACCTCCCCACGCAACGCGTCCGAACGACACCCGCCCCCAAGAGCGCAACATGGGCAACGAACACACAGACAAAAACCAGCGATGCCATATCACGGGCCGGCGGAATGAGCGAAGCGATTCAATAATTAAGATGATCCAAACATGCTCAATAAGTCAAAAACAGTCGAAACATCGTCCCAAGACTATTTTCTAACTATTTTGGAATACTCCTCCTGTAGAGGGACACGCCCGAGAACAGCCGTAGGGGGGCGCGAGACCGAGCGGATGAGGATGCCGCTGCTCAGCCCGATGCTCAGGAAGAGGCTGTGCACGTCCTGCCCGGCGCGGGCCCGGCTTCGGTGGACGCGAGCGCGCTCCACTACTCGAAGAAGTAGCTACTCGCAAATGGCCTGGATCGGCGGCTAGGGGTTCACGATCCATCACATAGAGGAAGACATGTGGTCTTCTCGGGCGATGGCAGGACTGGGTTAAGTGGGACCTGGTTTGAAAGTCTGAACCGGTGACGCCCCACCCGTCCCATTCCACTAACCGGAATTGCCGTCACCCGAAAAACACCAACGGCTGACCTGGTTTAGTGATTCCAATCCATTTTTGGGGGGCTTCGGGCCCAATTCACTAACGGGCTCCCCTGAACCGGGGTCCTGGCTATACCCGATCTTCGCACATCTGCGAGTGGGCACTTTGGGAGTAGTGGAACACGCTTGATGAGTCGGTGGGCGGCGGGCCGGCTGGAAGCTGGGCCCGCACCAGAGGTCGCTCTGGCGAAGGGTTACTCTGACGTGTACTCTTAAGTCGGGCCCGTCCCCCTACAGGCGCAGGCGGATTTTGGACGGGAAAAAAAGCGAAAAATGCCCAAGAATACTCCAACAAATCGTGGAAAAATCATCCCCAGACTATTTTTCCCGGAAAGGGCTTGGGCCCAGGGTTCTCTTACAGTTTGTAAACTGTCCCCAGTGCCATGTTGGGGAAGGGCTGGCGGAATGATTCCCTGTTAAATATCAAGGTCGGGAAGTGCCGGCGGAATTATTATTGAGGATGTATCAGGCGAAACGCTTGTTTTCGAAATCACGATCGATAATTTACAAGGTGCGGGTCATTTTTCCGTTCGTCGTGGATGTCTCGAGCGAAACGCTTGTTCCGCAGAGTTTGCCAAGGATATCTCCAGCGAAACGCTTGTGTTACATGTCCAGGTTAAGCCCCAGGAAGACACAGAATAGCCCTCTCCAGGAGTGCGAATCCGTATGTTTTTACGTATGTGCCCAAAGATTGGTCCTCTCTAGGGGTATGAATCCGTCTGTTTTATATCTATGTGCCTATAGATTTGCCCTCTCCAGGGGTGCAACTCCGTGTCCTTTCACGCATGTGCCATTAGATTGGCCCTCTCCAGGGGTGCGAATCCGTGTCTTTTACGTATGTGCCTACAGATTGGTCCTCTGTAGGGGTACGAATCCGTATGCTTTTACGTATGTGCCGCCTATAGATTGGCCTCGATCCAGGGGTTCGGTTCTGTGTTTTCACGTATGTGCCCATAGTTTGGCCCTCTCTAGGGGTGCGAATCCCTGTGTTCCTATGTGTGTGCCTATGGAGAATCAGTGTGTGTTTTCACGTATGGGCCTAAAGGTGTATCCAACATGCTGGCCCCGCGGTAGAACCGCGTGTTTTCACGTGTCCACGCCACCCAAAGGGGGTATCTCACATGGTGGTCCTGAGCTGGAACCACGTGTTTGTATGTGTCCACGCCACCCATGTGGTATCCAACATGGTGGCCTCGAGATGGAACTACCTGTTTTCACGTGTCCAGGCCACCCAGGGGGTATCTAACATGGTGGTCCCGCGCTGGAACGGACGTCTAACGTGAAGATGTGTTGAGGATGCCTCGAAGGAACCACTTGTTTTCACGTGTCCAGTTCGCCCAGGCGGATGTCTAGCATGAGGTGGCACGTGCATTGGCGCGTTCCGTAGCGCGTCCCCTCGGCACTTCCCGCGTTGCGTCCCCGCGGCACGTCCCCTGGCACGTCGCCTGGCGCGTCCCTTGGGACCTTCCGCGGCGCGTCCTCCTGGCATGTTCCTCTGTCAATTAGCTCTCGGGCAGCTACGATGTGCTGAGGCAGCTCGAGCTTAAGATCCAGATCAGCTCGGTCAGGACTCGGATGCAAAGGAGGACTCGATCCACAACGCTATAGAGCACATTCGCGGCATGGCACATCGCAGTTCAGAACGGCGCAGCACAGCACAGCCCTCGGCACGGTACATCAAGATCGGTTCACTCAGCATTGCAACTTGGCACGTTCCTTGGCACGTTCCGTGGCGCGTCCCGTGGCGAGTCCCCCTGGCACGTCGCGCGGCGCGTCCCCTTGCACTTCCCGTGGCACGTCCATTGGCGCGTTCCGTAGCGCGTCCCCTCGGCACTTCCCGCGGCACGTCCCCGTGGCACGTCCCCGTGGCACGTCCCTGGCATGTCGCCTGGCGCGTCCCTTGGGACCTTCCGCGGCGCGTCCTCCTGGCATGTTCCCCTGTCAATTAGCTCTGGGGCGGCTACGATGTGCTGAGGCAGCTCGAGCTTAAGATCCAGATCAGCTCGGTCAGGACTCGGATGCAAAGGAGGACTCGATCCACAACGCTATAGAGCACAATCGCGGCATGGCACATCGCAATCCAGCACGGCGCTGCACAGCACAGCCCTCGGCACGGTACATCAATATCGATACACTCAGCATTGCGTTTGCCCGTCGCCAAATCAGGTGTCTTTGAAACGCTGCCATGCCTTAAATTTCTATATTCCTTTCCGGTTCCGTGGGTCGATCACGTTTTACTACTCATGAATATTCCTCCTGTAGAGGGGACACGCCCGACCTAACTGTAGTCGATCTCTGGCGAGGGATGGGCCAGAGGCCGCCGTCGGCCTTCGCCCCCCCCCCTCGGTCCGCGCCTCTGCGACGGACCGCGGTGCCCGACCGGCACGGGCGAGGGGCGCGCGGCCGGCGGGGAGGCCAAGCGAAGGGAGGCGCGGGGCCGCAGGAGGGGCGGGCGCTCTGCCGCCGCAGCGAGGCCCCGGGGGCGGCCCAGGAGGGGGGCGTCCAAGAGGGGGGGTGGGGGGGCAATTCATGGCTGGCGGCACGTGCGCGGCCCGAGGGGGGGGGGGCAAGGACGTATTGAAATGAGACGAGGCGCCATGAAAGCCGGGGAGGCATCATGGCCCACGCCATGATATCCACACACCCCTAGTCTTCGGTCGGGCATGTCCCCTACAGAGGGATTTTGGACGACGACATCGAAAATACCGACAAAAAGTAAACTTCTTGAAAAAATGCTGACTATTTTTGAATATTCCTCCTGTAGAGGGACACGCCCGACAAACCCTAATCGTCACGCCCCCCCCTCCTTGCCGCCCCCCGAACAAGACGGGCGGGCTCTCAATCGCCGCCGCGCGGCGAAGAGGCGGAGCACGCGCGCGCTGTCCAGCCAGCCCGGGGCCCGGGAGTGCGAAAAGCTGTCGAACAACAACAGCAACAACAACAACAACAACAACAACAACAACAACAACAACAACAACAAGGTCGACACTGCACCTAACCCCCCGTTCACCGGGCAGCTGGGTCAATGCTTGTCCTTAAGGACAACCCTTGACCTAACCCCCGTGGTCAGCAACCCCCCCCAGCAACCAGCAACTAGCAACCAGCAGCCAGCAAGCGGACCTCAAGCTTCGCATTTGGGCTCCTTAAGGCAGCCCATGCACTCCCACGAGCTGAAACCATGCGCGCGCCGCCGAGCCGACCTCCGGGACGCAGACTCCCTGTGGAATCCTATAGAATCCCTAAGGAAGCCTATAGAACTCCTAGGGAATCCGATGGGATTCCCGAGGAGTCCTATGGGATCCCTAAGGGATCCCTAGGGAATCCCAAGAAATCTGGTGGGAACCCGATGGGAATCCTATAGGAACCCTATAAGATCCCTAAGGAAGCCTATAGAAATCCGACGGAAGCCGATGGAATTCCTCAGGATTCCTCAGGATTCTTAAAAATAAAAAATCCCATGGGATTCCTAAGGAATCCTGTGACACCTCATGGAATTCCTAAGGCATCCCTAGGAATCGTATGGAATTCCTAAGAACTCGATGGGATCCTCACGAATGCTAAGACATCCCTAGGAATCCTAAGGAATCCCTAGGAATCCTATGGAATCCGCACGAAGGCTAAGGCATCCCTAGGAATCCTAAGGGATCCTTCGGGACCCCTAAGACTCCGATGGAATCCTCAAGAATGCTAGAGCATGCTTATGGAATCCCAACGAATCCCGAGGAATCCAAAGCAGTGCCTCGGAATCCTGAGGTATCCTCCGGAATCCTTAGGAATCCTCACGAACCCCTAGGAATCCTAAGGAATCCTAAGGAATGCCTAAGACTCCTAAGGGACCCCTAGAAATCCAAAGGAAACCCTAGGACGCCCAAGGATTCTGTAGGAATCCCTGGGACTCTTAACATCTCCCTAGCACTCCTGAGGGACCCCTGGGACTCCTCAGGGACCCCTAGGATCCCCAAGAATCCGTGGTCATCCCTAAACATCAATAGGAGACCTAAGGAGTCCCAAGGACTCCTAAAGAATCCCTGGGACTCCCGAGGAATCCTTAGGAATCCCTGGGGATCCCTGGGATACGCCTAGGACTCCTAAGGAACCTCTATGGAATCCCAAGGAATCCTAAGGAATCCATGGGACTCCTGAGGAATCCTTCGAACTCTCAAGGAATCCCGAGGACTCCTTAGGAATCCCTGGGAATCCATGGGAACTTTTGGGGATCCCTAGGGCTCCTAGGGAATCCCTAGGACTCCTTAGGGAGCCCCAGGCCTAGGACTGCTGAGGAATCCTTGGGACCCCTAAGGGATCCCAGGGACCCTTAAGGATCCCCTGGGATTCTTAAGGAATCCTGAAAATCCCTTTCTGGGGATCCTCAGAGTCCTGGGGGGTCCCTGGGGCTCCTTAGGGGTCCCAAAGGTACCCTGTGTAGGTTACGTATGTGTATATTATAAAAGAATGAATATATATGTGTAAATGTAAATGTAGATTATGTATATATGTGCATGTATTCGTATGCATATATATATATATATATATGAAAATGCGTACATCATACATATATAAATGTAAATGAATACAAATATTACATAAGCGTGTATGATAACATCTATATATATTTACATGTATGTGTAAGTGCATGTGTTTAAAAATGCTTACACACATGAATATGTAAAAGCAAGTTTGAACATATATATATGCCTATACATGTATATACATATATGTAAAAGTATATATATATATGAATGTGTACACATCTATGTACACATGGATACATTCAGATGTGCATATTTGTATGTATGTACATATTTGGCATATGTATATACATATATGTATATATGTGTGTATATGTATGTATACATGTATACACCCATGGCCCAAGATGGCCCACAAAGTCTGGGCGGGGAACGCGCGCCGCCCCCAAGGGAGACGCCCGCGCAGTCTCAATTTAAACCGTAGTACCCGCTCAGCGTTGTTAAACACGGTTCAACAACTCGACGCTGTCAGTAGTCCACTCGCCCTGGGGTGAAGGCTCTTCTTTTCTGCTTCTCGCGGCCACCCTTTTTTTCCTTGGTTCAGCGCGCGCCGCACTCATCGGCAGTAACCAGTGCATCACAGCGCAGCTGCCCCATCGGCAGCATGCACCTGCGCCTCGCGCGCGGGCAGGAGCCCCGCGCCAAGCCGCGCTGCTGCTGCCGCCTCCAACAAGTGGGCCTGGGAGGCCTGCCAGCCTTCCGCAGAGAAAAGGTCGCCAACTCGGGTCGGCAGCGCATGGCGGCTGCCTCCGTGGCCTCCTCAGGGGGGCACCATCCGTGGCCTCTCGGCAGCCAACTCAAGGCGCCCTTCCGCGGCCTGCCCCAGAGGGGGGAGGCGCATGCCAAAATGGTTTGAACCACAAATGAAAAGGGAGAGGAGCGTCGGTGGAGCTCCCTGCGGGGCCAAAGCCACGATCCCCGAGAGGGGTGTGCCGAAATTGAGCTTCGATGGAGCTCCCTGCGAGGCCAGGGCCACGATCCTCCAGACAGGCGCGCCGACATGATGCTTCGGTAAAGCTCCCTGTGGGGCCAGGGCCAGGATCCTCGAGAGAGGTGGGTCGACATTGAACTTCGGTGGAGCTCACTGGGGGCGCCAGGTGCGCCAGGTGCGTCAGGCGCGCCGAGTGCGCCACGCGCGCCAGGCGCGCCAGGTGCGCCATGCCGGCCAGGCGCGCCAGGTGCGCCAGGTGCGCCAAGTGCGCCAGGCGCGCCAGGTGCGCCAACAGCGCCAGGTGCGCCAGCCGCGCCAAGTGCGCCAGGTGCGCCAGGTGCGCCAGGTGCGCTAGGCGTGCCAGGTGCACCAGATGCGCCACGTGCGCCAGGCGCGCCAGGTGCGCAAGATGCCAAGTGCGCCAGGTGCGCCACGTGCGCCAGGTCCGCCAGGTGCGCCAGGTGCGCCAGCTGCGCCACGTGCGCCAGATGCGCCACGTGGCGCCAGGCGCGCCAGGTGCGCCAGGCGCGCCAGGTGCGCCGAGTGCGCCACGTGCGCCAGGTGCGCCAGATGCGCCAGCCGCGCCACGTACGCCAGGTGCGCCAGCCGCGCCAGGTGCGCCAGGTGCGCCAGGTGCGCCAGGTGCGCCAGGTGCGCCACGTGCGCCAGGTGCGCCAAGTGCGCCAGGTGCGCCAGGCGCGCCAGGTGCGCCAGCTGCGCCAGGTGCGCCAGGTGCGCCAGGCGCCCCAGCCGCGCCAGGCGCCCCAGCCGCGCCAGGTGCGCCATGTGCGCCAGGCGCGCCAGGTGCGCCAAGTGCGCCATGTGCGCCAGGTGCGCCAGGTGTGCCAGGTGCGCCAGACGCGCCTAGGTGCGCCAGGTGCGCCAGGTGCGCCATGCGCGCCAACTGCGCCAGGCTCGCCAGGTGCGCCAAGTGCGCCAGGTGCGCCCGGCGCGCCAGGTGCGCCAGGCGCGCCAGGTGCGCAAGGTGCGCCAGGTGCGCCAAGTGCGCCAGGTGCGCCAGGCGCGCCAGGTTCGCCAAGTGCGCCAGGTGCGCCAGCACCTAAAAGCGCCAGGTGCGCCAGGTCCGCCAGGTCTGCCGGGTGCGCCAGCTCCGCCAGGTGCGCCAGATGCGCCACGTGCGCCAGGCGCGCCAGGTGCGCCAGGTGCGCCACGTGCGCCAGGTCCGCCAGGTGGGCCACGCGCGCCATGTGCGCCAGGTGCGCCAGCCGCGCCAGGTGCGCCAGGTGCGCCAGGTGCGCGCCAAGTGCGCCAGGCGCGCCAGGTGCGCCAAGTGCGCCAGGTGCGCCAAGTGCGCCATGTGCGCCAGGTGCGCCAGGCGCGCCAGGTGCGCCAGGTGCGCCAGGCGCGCCAGGTGCGCCAGCCGCGCCAGATACGCCAAGTGCGCCAGGTGCGCCAGGTGCGCCATGTGCGCCAGGTGCGCCATGCGCGCCGGGTGCGCCAGGCGCGCCAGGTGCGCCAGGTGCGCCAGGTGCGCCAAGTGCGCCAGTCTCGCCATGCACGCCGAGTGCGCCAAGCGCGCCAGGTGCGCCAGGTGCCCCATGCGCGGCAGGTGCGCCAAGCGCGCCAGGTGCGCAAGGTGCGCCAGGTGCGCCAGGCGCGCCAGGTGCGCCGGGTGCGCCAGGTGCGCCAAGTGCGCCAGGTGCGCCAGGTGCGCCAGGCGCGCCAGGTGCGCTGCTGGTTGCTGGTTGCTGGTTGCTGGGGGGGGGGGGGGGGCGGGCGGTTAGGCGCAGTGTCAAACAACAACAACAACAACAACAACAACAACAACAACAACAATCATTTAAGACTGGGGACACTCCGTTCTCACCAGTGCCAGGGTTTTCATAGGAGGCGGGCAATACCCCCACTTTGTGGGGGGGCCGGTTCAAGCTCTACCAAATTTCCAAACGACTCTTCGCCACCACCCACACCCAGCTTCCCGCCCTATGACGTTCGGACACTTCACTTCGTGGCATGCGGACGACCGTGGCTACTATTCAGGGCCCCGCGGCCGACGACGACGGCGTGCGCGCGCGAAGAAAAAACGAATGTGTCCCGCATGGTATTATTTGACAGGGATGATGGCCCTGGCAGGTGCGCAACCGTTGTGCAGAAGTTCGAAAAAGTTGCTCGCAAAAGCCCGTTTGACAGAAATGTTTAAAAAGTGTTGGTTTTCCTACGAATCCGCAAGAGCGCGCGGGATGAGATTTTGACATTTTTTTGTTGAAAAACCATTGGTTTTTTGATGTTTTTATGTTAAAATCGCTCCGAACACTAAGCTTTTGGAAGGATTTCGTCTTGCGCGCGCGAATGTCCACTTTACCTTATTTTTTGCAAGGGATTCTTGAAATTTGATTATATTAGAACAAGAAATGTCATTTTATAGTGTTTTTTGCAAGGGAAAACGGATTACAACAAAACAACCGGATCTTGATCACATCGTATTACCTGAGGCTTCCTCACGAAAATGATGAAAATGTAGCTGCGGCCTAGGCGGCGCAGGGGGGCCGTGCACCAGGGGCCCCAACAATAATTATTCTTTAGAATTAATAATGTTCAACAACAACAACAACAACAATCATTTTACCCTCATGCGCCATGCTTCCACATGACACATGCATCCATCTGGATAACACACCCCATCATGGGGGATTTTTCTGGCATGCGGGATCCGATATTCCCTCACCCAGATATCCCGCCCAAGAAGGTTTGGCCACCACCTCTTCCGAGGAACTTCAACATCCATAGCTCGGACGGCACATCGCCTTCGCAATCGCCTTGCGCATGCCCCGCATCTCAGAGGGAGAGGAAGAGGAAGAGGAGGGGGAGATGAGAGAGATAGGGAGGGGGAGGAGGAGAAGGGAGGGGGAGGAGGGGGAGGAAGGATGAGTAGTTGTAGTAGCAGCAGTTGATGATATTGTTGTTGCGGCTGTAGCACTAGTAGTAGTGGTAACGGTAGTAGTAGTCCAAGTAAGTAGAACTGGCCTGTGGCAGCCAAGCGTTCATAGCGACGTTGCTTTTTGATCCTCCTTTAATGTCTTCTCTCCCTATCCTTGAGACGCAAAAATCTCAAAAAGTTGGATGGTTCAGCACATCCAGGAAACCTATCGCTGGACCGGCCCAGATATGGTTCCAGAAGCGGCTCGGGAAGCTGCGCAGGCGCCAGAAGCAGAGAAGCACCACGTACGGGCGCCGGCTCGGGCGTCCGGCCCAAAGCCGCTCCAGAATCGGCCCAGGACGGCTTCCCGGGCGCCGCAAGCAGAAATTCAGCATTTTCGAAAGAAAAATGTGTATTGGAATTTAAATTGGAATGGCCTCTTTTCGGCGCGATCGGAACTGCCCGGGCGTCCGGCCCGGGAGCCGGGCCAGGTGCCGGCCGGGCCGGGTGCCGGCCCGAGCTCCGGAATCGGCCCGGACGGCCTCCCGGGCGCCGGAAGCAGAAATTCAGCATTTTCGAAAGAAAAATTTGTATTGAGATGGCCTTTTTTCGGCGCCGCCTCGGAACTCGATTCTCCGGCGCCCCGGCGCCGGCTCGGGCGCCGACCCGGGCGTCCGGCCCGGGAGCCGGGCCGGGTGCCAGCCCGAGCTCCGGAATCTGCCTGGACGGCTTCCCGGGCGCCGGAAGCAGAAATTCAGCATTTTCGACAGAAAAATGTGTATTGGAATAGCGTTTTTTCGGCGCCGCCTCGAAACTCGATTTTCTGGCGCCCGGGCGCCATCTCGCGGGCGCCGACCCGGGCGTCCGACCCGGGAGCCGGGCCGGGTGCCGGCCCGAGCTCCGGAATCGGCCCGGACGGCTTCCCGGGCGCCGGAAGCAGAAATTCAGCATTTTCGAAAGAAAAATGTGTATTGGAATGGCGTTTTTTCGGCGCCGCCTCGGAACTCGATTTTCCGGCGCCCGGGCGCCGGCTCGGGCGCCGACCCGGGCGTCCGGCCCGGGAGCCGGGCCGGGTGCCGGCCCAGGCTCCGGAATCGGCCCGGACGGCCTCCCGGGCGCCGGAAGCAGAAATTCAGCATTTTCGAAAGAAAAATGTGTATTGAAATGGCCTTTTTTCGGCGCCGCCTCGAAACTCGATTTTCTGGCGCCCGGGCGCCGGCTCGGGCGCCGACCCGGGCGTCATGGGCCGGGTGCCGGCCCGAGCTCCGGAATCGGCCCGGACGCGGCCTCCCTCCCGGGCGCCGGAAGCAGAAATTCAGCATTTTCGAAAGAAAAATGTGTATTAGAATGGCCTTTTTTCGGCGCCGCCTCGGAACTCAATTTTCCGGCGCCCGGGCGCCGGCTCGGGCGCCGACCCGGGCGTCCGGCCCGGGAGCCGCTCTCGGCGGCGAGCAAGAGCACCGAGCCCGAGTAAAAAAGGAGGAAGTCTCGAGCCGGAGCGTTGTTGTTGTTGGGGGGCCGGTTTTGGCGGAACCCCAAAACGCCTGAGCGTGAGCCTCAATTTCAGAGGAAATGCGGCCGGCGCCTCGGCGAGAGCGCCAGGGCGAATATAGGGGGTCCAACAATAATAATTGTTTAGTAATTAAGGTTCAACAACAACAACAACAACAACAACAACAACAACAACAACAACAACAACAACAACAACAACAATCACTTTACCCGAACGCTCAGTGTTCTCACCAGTGCCAGGGTTTTCATGCGACGCCAGCCAATACCCCCACTTTGTGGGGGGGCAGTGCAAGACCAAATATCCACACGACTCTTCGCCACCACCCACACCCAGCTTCCCGCCCTATGACGTTCGGACACTTCACTTCGTGGCCTGCGGACGACCGTGGCTACTACACTGGCGTGGAGTACACACCCACAGAAGTTGTTAAGCCTACGTTCGTACACCCACAGAAGTTGTTAAGCCTTGTTAACCCACAGAAGTTGTTAAGCCTTCCACAGAACATTTGTTGCATATGACATCTGCGCGCGGGTGGAAATTTTGAAAAGTCGTGCAGGTGTTTTTCGAAGACCTACGGTGCGATTCGTGTGATTTTATGATGCGCGGTGCTAAAATTCTTAAAAACCCAATGATTTTTGGAGATTTCGGCGTGCGCGCGCGAAGAAAAAACGAATGTGTCCCGCATGGTATTATTTGACAGGGATGATGGCCCTGGCAGGTGCGCAACCGTTGTCGCAGAAGTTCGAAAAAGTTGCTCGCAAAAGCCCGTTTGACAGAAATGTTTAAAAAGTGTTGGTTTTCCTACGAATCCGCAAGAGCGCGCGGGATGAGATTTTGACATTTTTTTGTTGAAAAACCATTGGTTTTTTGATGTTTTTATGTTAAAATCGCTCCGAACACTAAGCTTTTGGAAGGATTTCGTCTTGCGCGCGCGAATGTCCACTTTACCTTATTTTTTGCAAGGGATTCTTGAAATTTGATTATATTAGAACAAGAAATGTCATTTTATAGTGTTTTTTGCAAGGGAAAACGGGGGGGAACAAAACAACCGGATCTTGATGACATCGTATTACCTGAGGCTTCCTCACGAAAATGATGAAAATGTAGCTGCGGCCTAGGCGGCGCAGGGGGGCCGTGCACCAGGGGCCCCAACAATAATTATTCTTTAGAATTAATAATGTTCAACAACAACAACAACAAACAGTTTAAGACTGTTCGCCCTTATCTACTCGAGTGTCCAATAGCGGTGATTTCCCAAACCCTCGATACCCGCCCTCTTCGTTTTCGATCGAACCCCTTTTGGGGGGTATACCTTTTTTCCCTGCAGGTCGGGCCCCGGCAAGCGGCGGGGCGGCCGCGGACCGTCGGCATGGCCAGCGGCAGCGCTGATCGGCGGGGCGGCAGCGGACCGTCGACCCGACCCCAAAGAGGGACGGACAGGGGACCGACCACGACGACGTCGACGACGACGGCGACGACGACGACGACGTTGACGGCGACGACGACGACGACGAGCGAAAGCGAGAGCGAAAGAGAACGACAGCAGGGCCACAAGGACACGAAGTAGGCCACGAAGTAGGCCACGAAGGGCAACAGTTGGTACACGAAGGGAATGCGTATGGGGCCACGAAGAACGCGAACGAGCGGGGGCCACGAAGGGCAGATAATGCGGGGCCACAGAAGGCAACGATGGGGCCACTGAGGGTAGCAACTGGGCCGCGTAAGACAGATGCATATGGGGCAACCATGGGCGCGAACGAGCGGGGGCCACGAAGGGCATACATATATGGGGCCACGAAAGGCAGCAAGGGGGCCACGAAGGGATGCAACGGGGCCACGAGGGGCAGCGAGGGGGCCACGCAGGGCTGCAACGGGGCCACGAAAGGCTGCGACGGGGCCGCGCAAGGCAGCGAGGGGGACACGAAGGACTGCAACGGGGGCCACGAAACAAAGCGAGGGGGCCACGAAGGACTGCACTGGGGCCACGAAGAGCAGCGAGGAGGCCCCGAGGGACTGCAACGGGGCCACGAAGGGCAGCGACTGGGCCACGAAGGGCTGCAACGGGGCCACGAAACAAAGCGAGGGGGCCACGAAGGGCTGCAACGGGACCAGGAAGGGCAGCGAGATCCCGATTCTTATGTAACCTGTGAGGGAGTCCTAAGCGTGAGCGCGACTCCTGGGTACCTGGGTGTCGGGAGCGCGGCGCTTAGGTAAATTGCATGAAATTCCAACGCAAGAGCGTTATTTTTCAGTAAATTGCAAGCAGATCTCAAGCGAGAGCGCGACTCCAGAGCGCCGGGATAATACATTCTGAGGAAGTCCCAAGCGAGAGCGCGATTCCTGAATAAAACGCGAGGAAATTTTGGGGGGGAGCGGGGGTGCTGGCTGAATTGCGAAGAAGTATCAAGCGGGGCCCGCTGTTGTTGTAAACCGGGGGCCAACGACACAGCTTGACCCTCAAGACTTTCCCTGGTAAAAAAGCAGGGTGCGAGCCCCGGGAAGGGCACTGCAATCGAAAAAACAATGTGCACCGGACGGGGGGGATCAACAATAATTATTCTTCTGAAATGAAACTTCCGCAACAACAACCACAACAATCCGTTTTAAACCTGCTCGCCCTTATCTGCTCGCGCGTCAGTCCATATGCATATCCCAAACCCTGGATACCCGCCCTCTTCGTCTTCGATCGCACCCCCTTTGGGGGGATATATTCATTCCCTGCCACGCGTGGCTGGTGAAGCCCTTGAAAACAAAGGGTAACAGATAGCGGGGGGGAATGAGGACGAAGGGATCGGAGGAAGAGAGGGGAAGGGCAAGAAGGAGGGAGGACGATGATTTGCGCTGCGAGTGGCGATTCAGCTCGCGCCATGGCTTGCACCAGCCACTCCAACACAGGTTAGCAATAAGTTTCGCCATGGGTCGCGCCATAAACAGCGCCAGGTGCCACCCCCTTGAAAGAACAGATCGTGGATACCCCCCTGGGGGGACGTGCCGCTGCGAACCGGTGTCAGAAACAATTTCGTGGAACCCTGAAAAGAAACGGGATGTTGGGAGAATGGGGCGGAAGGATAATGAGAACTGCAACCGTGTCGAGAGGAGCGCGGGGATGTGGAGTGGATTGGGATGGAGTGGGCAAGAGCAGGGTCTCAGGAGGAGGGGCGGCAAGGAGTGGAGAAGAGGAACCGGGAGGAGTGCGGAGGAGCGGGGGGCGCACGGAGGAATCTGGAGGAGGGATTGGGAATAGTTTAGGAGAAAAGCGGAATGCGAGCGGGAAGGGGTGGAGAGTGTGGGGTGGGATGGGGTGGCCTGGGGAGGAGTGGGCGGAATGCGAACACCTGAAGAATAGCACAATGGAAGTCGAACGACATGAAAATTTAGATGAAGGGAAAGAGTAGAAAAAACGGGAAAAGAACGTTGAAGTGGGAGCAGGTGGAGACGAACGAAGATAAGGGCAGCGAGGGGGCCACAAAGGGCGACAGCGGGGCCACGAAGGGCATGCATATGGAGCCACGACGGGCGCGAACGAGCGGGGGCCACAGATGGCATTCGCATATGGAGCCACAAAGGGCCACTGAGGGCAGCAAAGGGGCCACGAAGGGCAGCGAGAGGGCCACGAAGGGCGACAGCGGGGCTACGAAGGGCATGCGTATGGTTGCGAGGAAGTCCAAAGCGAGAGCGCGATTCTCAAATAAACTGTAAGGAAATATCAGGCGGGAGTCGCGATTCGGTGGTAAATTGCAAGGAAATCCAAATCGACAGCGCGATTCTTCAATAAATTGTAAAGAAATATCAAGCGGGAGCCGTTGGTGGCGCGGGCCACGACGTGCGCAAATGAGCGGGGGGCCCGAAGGCATACATATAGGGGGCCGCAGAGGGCAGCGACGGAGCCGCTGAGGGCAGAAACGGGGCCACGAAGGGCAGAGAGGGGGCCACGAAGGGCGACAGCGGGGCCACGAAGGGCATGCATATGGGGCCACGACGGGCGCGAACGAGCGGGGGCCACGAAGGGCATACATATATGGGGCCAGAAAGGGCGACAGCGGGGCCACTGAGCGCAGAAAGTGGGCCACGAAGGGCAGCGAGGGGGCCACGAATGGCGACAGCGGGGCGACGAAACGCATGCGTATGGGACCACGAAGGGCGCGAGCGAGCGGGGGCCACGAAGGGCAATTAATCCGGGGCCACAGAGGGCAGCGACGGGGCCGCTGAGGGCAGAAACGGGGCCACGAAGGGCAGAGAGGGGGCCACGAAGGGCGACAGCGGGGCCACGAAGGGCATGCATATGGGGCCACCACGGGCGCGAACGAGCGGGGGGCACGCAGGGCATTCGAATATGGGGCCACAAAGGGCGACAGCGGGGCCACTGAAGGCTGCAAGGGGGCCACGAAGGGCAGCGAGAGGGCCACGAAGGGCGACAGCGGGGCTACGAAGGGCATGCGTATGGGGCGACGACGGGCGCGAACGAGCGGGGGCCACGAAGGGCATACAATGCGGGGCCACAATGGGCAGCGACGGGGCCACTGAGGGCAGCAACGGGGCCACGAAGGGCAGCGAGCGAAGGCGACCGCGGAACCAGCACGGGCAGCGAGGGGCATCGAAGGCGGGCGAAGGGCAGCGAGCGGCGACTGCAGTCCCCAACGGGCTGGTCGGGCGGGCAGGCCCAGAGGAGCGGGTCGAGCGGGCGAGTCGTTGAAGCGTAAATTATGCTTGAACCGCCAGGCGATATGTAGCGGGAGCGCGATTCCTGAGTGTCGAGGAGCGGCATCTGAAGAAACAGGCGAGAGCCGCGATTCGGTGGTAACTTGCGAGGAAGTCCAAGGCGAGAGCGCGATTCTTCCGTAAATTGTGAGGAAGTATCAAGCGGGAGCAGCGCTCTGGTGGTAAATTGCAAGGAAGTTCCAAGCGAGAGCGCGATTCTTCAATGAATTATAAGGGAAAAACCAGGCGGGAGCCATTGTTGCTGTAAACCTCGGACCAACAAAGCAGTTTGACCCTCAAGACTTTCCCTGATTACGAAAACATGGTACGAGCCCCGGGACGGGCACTTCAATCGAAAAAACAATGTGTACCGGACGGGGGGGATCAACAATAATTATTCTTCAGAGATGAGAGCTCAACAACAACAGCAGCAGCAACAACAACAACAATCATTCCAAGACTGTTCGCTCCTACCGGCCCGCGTGTCATTCACTATGCATATCCCAAAACCCTGGATGACCGCCCTCTTCGTTTTCGATCGTACCCCTTGTGGGGGGGTTATATTCCTTCCTGGCCACGTGTAATTGGAGAAGCCCCTAAACAGGGAAACGAAAGGGAAAATACAAAAAGAGAGGACGAAGGGATCGGAGGAAGGGAGGGATTAGAGGGGCAAGCGGGAGGGACGACGATGATTTGAGCCGTGAGTTGCGATCCATCTTGCGCCATGGTTTGCGCCAGCCATTCCAACACAGGTTAACCAAGGCTTCGCCATGGGTCGCGCCATAAACAGCGCCATGTAACACCTCTGGTGCTGCTCGGCGAGGTGTTGGAGGCAAGGGAAAGGGAATGGAAGGAGGGGGGAGGCGGCCCGGGAGGAGGGAGGAGCAGGAAGGTAAGAGTGCGAACGTTCTAAGAAGTCCTAGGCGAAAGCGCCATTCCAAAGGAAGTCTCGGGCGGCAGCCCACGACGGGCGGGCGATCCTCTGACGGGCGGGTCGGGCGGGTGAGACATTCAAGCGGGGTGCCCGAGTAGGGCGAGAGCGCGATTCCTAAGTAAAGTGTGGCGGCGACCCTGGCGCGAGCGTGGTGCCTGAGCGTAGATTGCGCACTTGCTGAATAAACTGCGAAAAAGAAACAGGCGAGAACGCAATTCCTGAAAAAGGGATGAGTGGCGGGAGCGGGGGCCTAGACTAAAGCGCAAGGAAATCTTAAGCGGGAGCGCCGTTCTTGTGTAAATTGTGAGGACGCCTCAGACGGGAGAGGGGGGGTCCTGACTGAATTGCGATGAAGTCACAGGCGGGAGCGCCGATCCTGAGTAAATCGGAAGGAAGTCTCAGGCGGGAGCGTGGGTCCTGAGTAAAGTTGGAGGAACGTTGTTGCTGTAGCCCGGGGGAGCAACAACGCAGTTTGACCCGGACTAAATTGTGAGGAAATCTCAAGCGGGAGCGCCGTTCCTGAGTAAATTGAAAGGAGGTCTCAGACGGGAGGGGGGGATCCTGAGTAAATTTGGAGGAAGTCTCAGGCGGGAGCCGTTGTTGTTGTAGTCCAGGGGGCCAGGGACAGTTTGACCAGGACGACTTTCCCTGTCAAAAAACAAGGTGCGAGCGTCGAGGGGCACACTTTGACGGAGAGAAAACAGATGCACCAGTGAGGGGGAATCAACAATACATATTCTTCAGAAATGAGATTCCAACAACAACAACCATTCAACAACAACAACAACAACAACAACAACAACAACAACAACAACAACAACAACAACAACAACAATTACTAGCACGTGGGGACACTCCGTTCTCACCAGTGCCAGGGTTTTCATAGGAGGCGGGCAATACCCCCACTTTGTGGGGGGGCCGGTTCAAGCTCTACCAAATTTCCAAACGACTCTTCGCCACCACCCACACCCAGCTTCCCGCCCTATGACGTTCGGACACTTCACTTCGTGGCATGCGGACGACCGTGGCTACTATTCAGGGCCCCGCGGCCGACGACGACGGCGTGCGCGCGCGAAGAAAAAACGAATGTGTCCCGCATGGTATTATTTGACAGGGATGATGGCCCTGGCAGGTGCGCAACCGTTGTTGCAGAAGTTCGAAAAAGTTGCTCGCAAAAGCCCGTTTGACAGAAATGTTAAAAAGTGTTGGGTTTCCTACGAATCCGCAAGAGCGCGCGGGATGA
This sequence comes from Prorocentrum cordatum, assembly GCA_963575745.1. Taxonomy (NCBI): domain Eukaryota; class Dinophyceae; order Prorocentrales; family Prorocentraceae; genus Prorocentrum; species Prorocentrum cordatum. The sequence continues at coordinate 26,588 of CAUYUJ010018554.1, forward strand.
AATTTTGACATTTTTTTTTGAAAAACCATTGGTTTTTTGATGTTTTTATGTTAAAATCGCTACGAAAACTAAGGTTTTGGAAGGATTTCGTCTTGCGCGCGCGAATGTCCACTTTACCTTATTTTTTGCAAGGGATTCTTGAAGTTTGGTTATGTTAGAACAAGAAATGTCCACTTTAGCTTATTTTTTGCAAGGGAAAACCGATCGTAACAACACAACCGGATCCGGACCAACCCGTTTTGCCTGAGACTTCCTCACGAAAATGATGAAAATGAGGCTGCGGCCTAGGCGCGGCGGGGGGGTCGTGCACCAGGGGTCCCAACAATAATTATTCTTTAGAAGTAATAATGTTCAACAACAACAACAACAACAACAACAACAACGACGACGACGACGACGACGACGACGACGACGACGACGACGACGACGACGACGACGACAACAACGACAACCACAACCACAACCACAACCACAACTACAACAACAACAACAACAACAACAACAACAACAACATTAACAACAATCAGTTTACCCTCATGCGCGATGTTTCCACACGAAGCATGCGACCACCATGATAACCATCCACGTAATGAGAGACTCTTGTTCTATAGCGGGGTCCGTTATTCCCATTCCCAGATCTCCCACCCAATGAGGTCATCTACAGACAAGGCCCGCGCCCTCTGAGCAGCAGGGGTGCTTCTAGGAACCCTTCCCCACTCCCCATACCCCCCTCTGCGCGTGGCCGAGGATGGGGCCCTGCCGATGGGAGGGGGCCCAGGGTCAGCTTTGCACTGTTTGAGGCAACTCCTGGGAAATGTTCGTGCGAAGGACTACGGGCTGCTAAGCCCAATTCAAGGGCTATTGGGCCGGACTGGCCCAGATAGGGGTCGGGACAAGAAGGTACTGATGCCGCTACTCCCTGGGCCTCCCCATGGGGTGCGTTACGACCAGAGTTTCCAGCCGAATCCAGCCGTGGCGACGACTGTCTCCACCCAGGAGGCCCAAGAAGGCGAAAACGAAGGGTAGCAGCATCGGTACCTTTACTCGAGTAGAGGATCGGCTACATTACTGATGTATCTCAAAATTGTTGTGTCAGTCGACTCTACGAAAAACGATTGTAATGCTCCTCCGATCTACAGAAATTCCGATCTGATTTTTGATAGGCTCGACGGGAAATCAATGTGGGAGCAGATTGATTATGTAGTCGGTCCCCTACTCGATTTTAACTTTTTCTGGGATCAAATCAGCGGGACTGGCCGCATCCGTGCCGCACCCGTGCCGTGACTTATGATGTTCCAACCCACTTTAGCCTTGACTACCAGAAAGGATTTCGAGCATCAAGAAAGTACCGAAATTGGAGGCTTTTCGCGTGTCGGGCCCTGGCAGGCGACACTCGTTCGACACTGTTTCGATACTTTTCTGGGTGTTCGATTTTTTTCTGGGATGTGGTCCTTACGAACGATGGGAGCAGCATAAGCCGAGACAGGGGCCCGCAGCGGTCCTCGCTCTGGCCCAGGTTCTTCATCTCCTGGAGGCACACGCTCTCGGCCGGTGACTGCAGCGCCTCTCCCGCCGCAGGACGGGGCTCCTCCTCCTCCACCTCCTCCTGCTCCTCATCCTCCTCCTCCTCCTCCTGCTCCTCCTGCTGCTCCTCTTCCTCCTCCTGCTCCTCCTGCTCCTCCTCCTCCTCCTCCTCCTCCTCCTCCTCCTCTCCTCCTCCTCCTCCTCCCCCTCCCTCCTCCTCTCTCCCTCCTCCTCCTCCTCCTCCTCCTCCTCTCCTCCTCCTCCTCCTCCCTCCTCCTCCTCCCTCCTCCTCCTCCATCCTCCTCTCCTCCTCCTCCTCCTCTCCTCTCCTCCTCCTCCTCCTCCCTCTCCTCCTCCTCCTCCTCCTCCTCCTCCTCCTCCTCCTCCTCCTCCTCCTCCTCCTCCTCCTCCGTCTACTCCTCCTCTAAAGACGCAGGGGGCGGCCCGCTCCGAGGTCCAAACGGGGGCGCCTGGGGCCTCCCAGCCAAAGAGCAGACCTCGGGAAGACAGGACGTCTCGGACAAACAAGTGTTCGAGGCCTCGCAGCTTTCGGGCGCGTTCGTTGGCTCTCGGCGGCTCTCCAGCCTCGGGATGCCTTCCAGCGACTGCGCCTCGCCGAGAGCGTTCCAGGGGGTCCCGGATCGTTCCGAACGGCCGCCGGAGACCCGAGGTATGCGCGAAGCGCGGCCATCTTCGCGCCCCTGAGGGGGACCTGGCAAAACCGTGCGGTGACAGACCGTACGGCGTGCGGTGACATCGGCGCCCCCAAAGGCCTCACAGCACAGTGCGTCACCGCTCCGGTTCGGGGCCTCGGAGGCCCCCAGGTGCAACGATGCACCCCTCGGGGAACGACCCAAACCCCAAGACCGTGCTGGCGCCCCCGGAGTCCCCGCGGACTCACCGTACGGGGTGGCCACCGACCGCGGTGTGGGGTGGGGGGGGGCCGACGTCTGCCCACCCAGGGGGTCTCCACGCCCAGCGTTGAGGAGGAGGAGGAGGAGGAGGAGGAGGAGGAGGAGGAGGAGGAGGAGGAGGAGGAGGAGGGGGACGGGGACGGGGAGGGGGAGGGGGAGAAGGAGGCGGAGGAGGAGGAGGAGGAGGAGGACCTTTCCCATCAGTTTTCGAAGCAGGGGCTGGCTCAGGAGGCTCTTAGTCTTGGTCTGGGATCAGCGCTGGCAGCTGGTTTAGGCATCGTGAGGACGCATTGCTTCCAGAATAGAACCGTTGTCTGGCCGACTCTCGAGGTGGACGGCGTGGGGAAGGGGGAGGGCGGGGGGGAGGGGGAGGGGGAGGGGGAAGGACGCCGTGTGACAGATAATCCTTCGAGGGTCTCGGCGAGCATCTGAAACGGAGGCTCCACTCGTCACAGTCATGGCTCCTGGTTGCTTCTTTTCAGCGCTTCTCGCCGTAAGATGGTTTCAAGAGGGCATCGGAGGGGTCGCCTCCAGGCCTCCCTGCCCCTCCAGGCCTCCCTGCCCCTCCAGGCCTCCCCCTCTCGCGCGCTCGGCCTGCGCGCTGAGCTGCTTGAGCGGCCGCTCCCGCTCCAGCGACAGGATGCGGATGGTGTTGTCGACACCGCCCACGGCCTGGCCACGGCGTAGAGGGCAGCCCTCCTACTCGTGCTCCTCGTCCTCCTCGACCTCCTACTCCTCCTCCCTCCATCTCCTCCTGATCCTCCTCCTCCTCCTCTCCTCCTCTCCTCCTCCTTCCTCCTCCTCCTCCTCCTCCCCTCTCCTCCTCCCCCCTCCTCCTCTCCTCCTCAGCAGCAGCCGAGCAGCAGCATCAGCATCAGCAGCATCAGCAGCATCAGCATCAGCCTCAGCATCATCATCAGCAGCAGCATCATCATTATCATCATCAGCATCAGCATCAGCATCAGCATCAGCATCAGCATCATCATCATCATCATCATCATCATCATCATCATCATCATCAATCATCATCATCATCATCATCATTCATCATCATCATCATCATCATCATCATCATCATCATCATCATCATCATCATCATCATCAACATCATCATCATCTCATCAATCATCATCATCATCATCATCATCATCACCACCACCACACCACCCGCCACCATCATCATCATCATCAGCATCAGCAGCAGCATCATCATCATCATCAGCACCAGCATCAGCATCATCAGCATCATCAGCAGCATCATCATCATCATCATCATCATCACCATCATCATCATCATTCATCATCATCATCATCAGCAGCATCATCATCATCATCATCATCAGCATCAGCATCATCATCATCATCACCAGCATCATCATCAGCAGCAGCATCATCATTATCATCAGCATCAGCATCAGCATCATCATCATCATAATCCTCATCATCCTAATCAGCATAATGATCATCATCAGCAGCAGCATCATCAGCATCATCAGCATCAGCAGCATCAGCAGCATCAGCAACAACCGCAGTAGCAGCAACAAGCATCAACATCACCATCAGCATCATCACCATCAACATCATCATCAGCATCAGCATCAGCAGCAGCATCGTCAGCATCAGCAGCATCAGAATCAGCATCAGCATCATCATCGTCAGCATCATCATCAACCGCATCATCGTCAGCATCATCTGCATCATGATCAACAGCATCATCACCAACACCACCATTATCATCAGTATCGTCATCATCAGCATCATCATCGCCAGCATCATCATCGCCAGCATCATCATCATCAGCATCATCAGCATCATCAGCGTCGCTAACATCAGCATCATCAGCAGCATCATCCGCATCATGAACAGCCTCATCACCATCATCATAATCAGAAGCAGCAGCATCATAATCATCGTCATCATCCTCAGGATCATCATCAGCAGCAGCATCAACAGCATCATCATAATCCAGAGCATCAGCATCAACGTCATCGGCACGATCAGCATCATGATCATCAGCATCATCATCATCATCAGCATCAGCATCAGCATCAGCATCATCAGCATCCCCATCCTCATCAGCAGCATCATGACCATCAGCACCATCATCATCACCATCATCACCATCACACTCGTTCGTCATCATCATCAGCAGCAGCAACGTCATCATCATCATCACCATCACCACCATCAGCACCATCATCACTCCTCCTCCTGCTCCTCATCCTCCTCCTCCTCCTCCTCCGCCTCCTCCTCCTCCTCGTCATCCTCCTCCTCCTCCTCCTCCTCCCCATCCTCCTCCTCCTCGTCCTCGTCCTCGTCCTCCTCACGCCAGGAGAGGAGGCAGGGGGGGAGAGGAGGGGATAGGAGCCTGAAGGAGGAGCGAGAGAGCGAGGAGGAGGAGGAGGAGGAGGAGGAGGAGGAGGTGGAGGACGACGACGACGACGACGACGACGACGACGACAACGACGACGACCACGACCACGACGTTGACGACGACGACGACGACGACGACGACGACGACGACGGCAAGCAGGAGCAGGCCCAAACGAGGGCGGCGGGAGCGCGGGACCATGAAGCTGGCCCGCTGCCGGTTCTCCGGGACCGGCTGCACGCTGAGGCAGAGCACCTCGTAGTTCATGTCGCGCTTCGCGACCTGCACGCCGAGGGCCCTGGGCTCCCCCCCGAAAAAACCTCCTCCTCCTCCTCCTCCACCTGCTCCTGCTCCTCCTCCGTCTCTTGCTACTCCTTTTCCTCCTCCTCCTCCTCATCCTCCTCCTCCTCCTCCGCCTCCTCCTCCTCCTCCTCCTCCCCCTCCCTTTTTATCATGAACACCTCCTCCCCGTCGCACCTCCAGACTTGTCGACAGGGCGGGCTGGGCATTTCGCCTGAGACTGGCTCACCAATTCTGATCCTGAAGCTTGACACTCGCAAAAGTTTCACGGATGATGGCGGCTCGTTTTCAAAATGTGGCTCTCGCCTCTTTACAAAATGTGGCTATCGCCTCAGCGCCGCGGACATTCAATCTAGGATTGTCAGGACCCCGAAGTCATACGTATTCGCGGTGTTGAAAGTCCAAAAATGTTCGGGCAGGGTTGAGGATTGGCGGCGAACTTCCAGGAATTGTGCTTGGGCGCGACTGAGTATTCTCAATGAAAATGAATTATTGTAGGGACTTGTGAAGAGGGAACTTGGGAGGTTTGATTGTAACATCGTTGATGCAACTTGGGTTTACATCGGCTAAACGTGAGTATGAGTGACCCTAGGCAATAATGACCTTTGGTGCGCGACTTTCGGGGGCCGCGGGGAGGCCGAACCAGAGCGCGCAAGCCGCTACTATCGCATCGAATTCAACAATCTGGGACCTCAGTGTGCTTGCACCAGAGGTCACTCCAGCGAAAGGTCACTCTTACCCAGACATTCTCCGATATGATGTTTTAAATCCGCGGCCCCAGAGGTCCCGACCCATCCATGGGGGTGGTCGTTCGTCCCGGATCCATGCTTGATGGTCCCAGGGCCCGACAACGAGCCCCAAAGGCCGAAATCGAAGAAAAAACACCAGATTGAAAAATCCGATCCTCAAGGATCTGGGTACGCATGGCCGAACCCAGAGGAAAGCACAAACGAACCCCATGAGGGTCCCAAGAGGCCCTCAAGACCGCCTCGGAAACCTCAGACCGGCCCCAGGACGGCCCAAGAGCGCCCCAAGACGGCCCAAGAGGGCCCAAGATGTCCCAAGAGAGCCTCAAAAGACAACCCCGAGAGACCCCCTGTGTGGCCAAGAAGGGCACTAGAGGGCCCCAAGACTGCGCCGGACGGCCCAAGGGGGCCCCAACGGCCCCAGGGGAGCTCAAGCCACCCCGCGCCGACGCCTTTTGGGCGGCGCCCTGGGCGCTACGCCGTCACAAAGCCCCAAAGCGGCCCCAGGAGAGCTCAAGCCACCCCGCGCCGACGCCTTCTGGGCGGCGCCCCGGGCGCGGCGCCGTCACACACAGAGCGCTGCAGTGTCGCGGTTGCGGACCTTGCCGCAGGCAGCTGGACATCTACGACGAGCGAACGAACGACCACCACTGTGGACAAGCGGCCGGGCCTCGCTGAGACCTGTGCGAGCTCAACAGCCACGAGATTGGGGGATGATACGTACTCCACCTGGGCTGCACACCCTGCATGGGAAGACCACGAGATACCGATACCGCTATTTCCCGGACCTTTCCAGGGGTGCGTTCTGACCAGAACTTCGAGGCGAACCCAGCCGTGGCGGAGGGCTTCCCAGGAGGCGCAAAAAGGCGAAAACGGGGAAAGGGTAGCAGTTTGTGTACCGTTTCTCCTCTGACTGCTCTGGACCTCCGAGGTATCCTGGCACACACCGTGTGACATGTCAATCTCCATCGAGAGACTTTCTCTCTTCCTCCACACTGGGTGCACGAAACCCACGAAGCGATTGCAACGCCAGCTGCCTCATTCAGCGTGTGGCTCTCGTCGATCTCGAAATACAGGATCTCCCCACCCGAGAGGGCGATCACCACCTGCAGCAAGTGATGTATAAGAGACTAAGATTGTTACATGATGTCCCGTCCTGTTGCTTCTCTCATGTGCCCAGAACCTGTGAGGGTCACTAAGGGTATAAGTCAGGAGCAAGACGTCGAGTTGCTAAAGATGAGGAGTAAGAGAAAAGAAGGAGTAAACAATTGGCAAAAGAGTCGAAGCGATCGCGAAGGAGAATGCCGCAGATCACTCGCTGTCACATGGCTTCAAAAGCAAATTAGTCGTTTCCGCTTGCAGTCGTCATTTTGACATTGCGCAAGCAAGCAAGTGAATATTGACGCTGTTTAGGTTGGTCGGTGAAGGAGTGACTCGATCGCACACTGGCTACGTGAAGAATTCGCCAAAAACGATAAGCGCGGGCCCATTTGCATGTCAATCCAGGGACGGAGCACACCCTGCGTGCGTGAAGACACCACACTCCACGCCACCGCTGAAGCATGGGGCACTACCGCACATGGACACCGTCTATCGGTGCAGCGGGGTTAGTTAGCACCAGCTGTGATGCGCCGCATACTCTGATGCACCAATGCCCCGTGGAAGCAAAATTGAAAAACAGTCAGCGTGCCGTCGGCACTGAGGAGAATGTCCTCAGGTCATCGATTCCAGAGACCCGATGTCCAATGATTTCTGGCCATTTTCCAGGCGCTCTTGGGAGTCGCCGCATGAGTTTTCCAGAGACGTCGGGAGCGCAGTCCGGGCCATGTATCCCCAACATGCCCTAGGATTGTAGCTGTGGTCCGTCCTAGAGAGCCTCTCGGGGGTTGAAAGATGGGGCTCTGAGGGATTTGCCCCTAAGGATCGAAATGCATCATAAGTGAAATCTTCGCTGTTTGAGGTTCTCGTCCTTCTGGTCTCATCCCTCAGGGCCCCATCTTTGAACCGCCGACCCTTGGGGGCCTCTGGGGCCATCTTGGGAGACCTCGGGGCTTGCCAAAGAGGCCAAAAATACAAACAACAACAACAACAACAACAACAACAACAACAACAACAACAACAACAACAACAACAACAACAACAACAACAAAGACAACAAAAACTTTACCATATTCGCCTATTCTGCCTCGAGAGCGTCCAACAAGCAAGGTCCAGAAGGCTCCCATCCAGGGGTCGCCGAACGCAGGCCCAAGAGTCCCCACGAGGGGCCCGAGGGGCTCCCGGTACGGCTCAGAGAGGAGCCTAGGAGGGGGAACTCGAGCTGGCATTTGCCCCCGAACATGCCCTCCGAGGCCCCGAACACGCCCGACGAAACCCCCGAGCCGACCCCGAGAAAACCCCCGAGAAGCCCCGAGGGACCTCCAAAAGAGAGGCCTCCGGTCCGCACGACCTGTGCACGGCGGCGGGATGGGCCGAAGGCCACTCTCCGCCGCCCCCGGTGCATGCCCCAGGGGTGCTCGGCGTGCTGTACAATAGGGGCCCGACCACAAGAAACCTTCCACAAGAAACCCAACCCTGAGACCCCAGGACGTCCATTGATTTTGGTGTGGGAACGCCACGCTTTCCATCCTGGAGGCAAGCAGGGTGCTTCTTGGCATAGGTCCCCTCTGTGCAGTGAAAACGTTGACAGAAGACGGCTGGTGAAGACACAAGACACGGCACAGGACGGGCCGCAGCGGCAAGGACACGAGGGCACCCTGGATGAAGGCGCGCGTCCTTGGGCCAAGATAGCCCCAAAATGGCCCAGGATGGTCCCAAGATCACCCAACACGACCCAAAAGGCTCCGAAGAGGCGCTCAAGACGGTCCAACAGGACCACAAGAGGTCTTCCAGGAGGGTCTCGCGCCTGTTCGCGCCTGTTCGGGTATCTGACGGCCGAAAAAAGCCCGAGCGGTTCCCAAAATGGGCCCAATACGACCCAAGAGGCCTCCAAGACGGTCACAAGACGGCCTAAGAGGCCTCCAAGACGGCCCCGAGAGGGCCCCAAAACGGCCCCAAAGACATCCGGGACGGCCCTACAGCGCCCCGGGCGGCCACCAGGACGGCCCAAAGAGGCACCCAAGACGGCCCCGAGAGGCGTCAGACGGACCAAGAGCGCCCTCAGACGGCCCAGGCGGCCCCCAAGAGGCCCCGAGGGACCCCCAAGAGGCCCCCAGGAGGCTCCGCGAGGCCCCCATGGGGGCTTTTCCTTTCCATCCCTTCTCCTGGAAAAAATAGCTCCCCCCATGTCGCACCCCAAGACCTGTCGGCAGGGCGGGCCAGGTGTTTCGCCTGAGACTTCCTCACCATTCGTACGCCTGAAGCTTGACTTTTGCAGCTGCTTCGCAGACGAAGGGCTGGTCCTTTCCAAAATGTGGCCCTCGCCTTAGCGCCGCGAGCATGCGTCTTATACGCTTGCAACTATTTCGCCGATGGAGCGCGGGTCGCTTCCAAAATGTGGCTCTCGCCTTAGCGCCGCGAACATTCATCTTACACGTTTGCAACAGTTTCACGGATTCGTTTTCAAAATGTGGGTTCGCCTCGCGCCGCGCACCTTCGCACCGCGAACAATCGTCTGAAAAGTGTGCGACCGCTTTACGGAGGAAGGGCGAATCCTTTTCCAAAATGTGGCCCCAGCCATAGCGCCGCGAGCATTCGTCTCACAAGTTCGAGGCCGCTTCAAAGGTGGAGGGCGGCTCCTGTTCAAAGCGTGCCTCTCGCCGTAGCTCCGCGAGCACTCGTCTCAGAATGCCGCAACAGCTCCAGGGATGAGGGGCGGTCCCTCTTCAAGAGTTGGCTCTCGCCTCGCGCCACGCACATCAGGTTTTAATGGGGGACCAAAATGACATAAACATAACAACTCTGAATTCCACACGGATTTCTTGGATCCGCGCTGGACCCCCCCTCCCTCCCTGGCGCGCGGAGCGCGCCACCCCAGCGCCGATCAAAGAAATCCGCGCGGACCTCAAAGTTTGTATGTTTATGTCACTTTTCGGTCCCCTTTTCAAGTATCCGTATGGCCAGCCATCGCCCGGACGTCCATTTCCCTGTGCCTACTTCGGCATCGGGCGCGCGCGCGCGGTTCACATCACAGTGACCCAACATGTTCCTCGGTGGTCCTCGCGCCGAGGAAAACAAAAAAAAAAAAAAAAACGAATAACGAAAAACGCACGCGTCTCCGAGCGGTGCCGAGATGGCTGAAGCCCCAGGAGCAGTGTCCTGGCATGGCTGAGGATTGTCAGTCAGAAGCCGGGCGAAGGCTGGCAAATCCGTGGCTGCTAAAACGGAGCTCCGGGAAACTGCTTTTTTTGTCCGGGAAGCAGCCCGTTTACTATTTAGTGCGCTGAGCTTCATTCCGGAAATTTATTTGTTCTTCCGGGAGGACCGTTTTAGCAGCCACAGACTTGCCAGCGCTCGCCCAGCTTCCGAGTCAGGCTGCAACTGTCAAGTTGATTCGCGGTGTTAGGGGTCCCAGGAAAGGCATTCTGGCACGATCTAGGAGCATCAAGACGCAGCAGTCACGTGGGATTCACGGCGCTGAAGTCCCAGGGATGGGGTTGTGGCAGGATTGGGGCATTCTCACTCGGTTATCGTTATCTTCCAAAGGAGCAGTTCCCGCAATGAAAACAAATTCTTGTAGGGACCTATGAAGAGGGAACTTGGAAGGATCATTGATTCCAACATCGTTGATGCATATTGGGTTTACAATGGAAATCCTCCTCCTCCTTCTCCGTTTCCTGCTCCTCGCCTTCTCATCCTCTCTTCCTCCTCCTCGTCCTCCTCATCCTCCTATCTCTCGTCCGCTCCCGAGTGTTCCCCAAGAGTTTACACAACGGCTGGGGGGAAGCATGGCAAACAGTTCCACGAAATACATCATGTGTAAATTATGTGCATGTCATTAAAAATGTGTGCGCACACTCATACAAATACATACACACAGGCATGGAACACTGATACCATCACTCTCAGTTCCTGTGCAACGTGGCACATGATGGCACTATCAATCAAGTCACGTCCATCAATTCTTCATGCATGTCTCCGCTATGACATAGTGAAGCGGCAACCCTGTTGCGACATGTCGCCGCTCATGTCCAGGGAGGGCGCATGAGGGCGATCAATCGAAAGGCCATCACTATCAGATTGCCAGCTCACGCTGGGCCTGAAAAACTGATTCCCGGAAACTGCTGCCACGGGCGCTATTTCACTGCTCCACTATCCTGGAGCAGCAGAAACGATCATGGAAGAGCATTGACGGAAACGCTTTTCCTGGATCAGAGCAGCGGAACCGTGCGCACCGATGCTGCCATCGCACTGTGCATCGAGCTTGTCGAGACCCGGCGTGGGGCTTCACGAGGGAGCGAAAAGAGCGAGCGGGGCAAGCGACGCAGTGCGAGAAGCGACCAGCGAAGGGCGGCAAGCGAGGAGCGAAAGGCAAAGGGCAAGAGCGAGGACGACGAGGCGGCTCCGAGCGAGAATGCGCCGCCGAGAAACGGATGTCTCCACGGGTGCCGGACGTCCCGCCCTGATGTAATCCCTGGGCGGCGGCGGATGTGAAGACCTCCCCGCCCTCGCGAGAATGCAGACGTCCGCATCGTGGCGGGAGGCCTCTCGCATTAGGTCGGACATGTTCCCCTACAGGCCGATCCTGGAAGAAAAATGAAAGATAGCCCAAAAGTAATCAAAAATGTTCGAAAATACTCGAAGCATCGTCCCACGATTATTTTTTGCCTATCTTTGAACATTCCTCCTGAAACATCGCATCGAATCGGCAGCCCTGGCGATGCGTTTCGCCAGACCGGATCGAGCTGGAGCGAATCGCGTGTGCAGACAAAGCCGCGGGGCCACCGAGATCCCCGCGAGGCGGCTCCGAGGTGGGTGGCACGGGAAGGCCCTGGCAGCGAAGAGGAGCGCGGGAAGAGTCCAGGGACCAAGGGTTTAGGGTCAGGTGGGGCATGTCCCCTACAGGCCGATTCTGGACGAAAAATAAGAAGTAGTCAGAAAAATACTCAAAACAATACCCAAAATAGTCGAAAAATCGTCCACATACGATTTTTTTGACTATTTTTGAACATGCCTCCTGTAAAGGGACATGCCCGACTTAAGGTTAGGGCTCAGGGTGTGGGACGCCGTAACGGCAGACGCGAAGAAAGAGAGCCAGAAGGGGCGGAGTGCAGAAGGGCCGAGGATCGGCGGCGAGCGAGGGGGGGGAAATGAGAAGGAGCGGCCCTTCTCAGGAGGCTCGGAAGTCCCATAGCATTCTGGGAAGCTTCTAGGCCTGTCCCGAGGACGCACACGAGAAAACGTCTCGGAAAGCCAGAGGCCTTCTGAGAAGCTCCGCCGCCTTCTGAGAAGGCCTTTTCTTTCTCACTTCCCCCCCTCGCTCGCCGCCGAGAGGGGCCGAGGAGCGGCATGGATCGTGGCGGGCTTGTTTGTCGCGGAGGGCACGGCGCGCTGGTCGCTGGCCGCCGAGTGCCATCGGCCGCGCACGGCCTGTACTAGCTACTTCAGAGGACCTGCGCCTGCGACGCATCCGCTTGTGGCAGCCCTTTATCCGTCTCCCTGTGCCGCTTTCTCTCTCTCTCTCTCTCTCTCTCTCTTTGTTTCTATCACGCCCCCTACCTCCTCATTGCCTCCCCACCAACCCACCCCACTCCACCCCACCCCAGCCACGCTCTTCGTATTCCTCACCCTGCTCATCCTCCTGCTCCTCCTCCTCCTCCTCCTCCTCCTCCTAATCCTCCTCCTCCTCCTGTTCCTCCTCCTCCTCTTCCTCCTCCTCCTCCTCTTCCTCCTCCTACTCCTCCTCCTCCTCCTGTTCCTCCTCCTCCTCCTCATCTTCACTATATCATCATCATCCTGCTCCCATCGTCCCGCTATCTTCGTGTACTTGAGCATGCGTAGTGACAGCCGGTGGACCACCGTGCCGCAGGCACTCGGCGGAGTGCCTTCCGTTGAGCTCTCTGTATTGAGCATTCTGAATGCATGCCCATTGCCCGAATGGACTTTTTGCAGGGGTCTCGGAAACGTAGCTCGGGGCATGCCTTTCCAACATGCCTTAAAATCGCAACCTGTGACCGTCGTTTGAGCCAAAATGGGAGCCTCATGGAGCCGTCTTTGGTCTTGGGGTAGCATGGGGTTATATTGCGCGGTCTTGGCGCGGTCTTGGAAACTTCTGGGACCGTATTCGACAGCCTGACACCTTAGGATAATCAATGATTTCGGCGTCTTGGGAGCCTCCTCGGAGCCCGCTGTGGGCCGTCTTGTGGCGTCTTCACAGCATCTGCGCCCATCTTGAGGCCCCTCAGGGTGTCGTACGGCCATCGTGGGCCATCCTGGAGGCCGTCGTGTCTCGTAGTTTCGGGTCTTGTCTCGCCTTGTCTTGTCGTGTCTGGTCTGGTCTGGTTCTTCTTTTTTTTTCCGTGGTCGTCTTGGACCGTCTCGGAGACCTGCCAAGCCAAGACAGGGTCCAGCCCGCGCCAGTTCCGTAACCCGCGGAGACTCGGAGGGGTCCGCCCGCATTGTCAGGGGAAGTATTCCACTGGGTCTGGACAGGGGGGTGGGGCTCAGGTGTCGGTGGCTGCTTATTGGACAAGATGGCTCCCAGCTGACCTCAGATAGGCCAAAATGGCATTTTCTCTGATAACACCGGATAGTCCAGGATGGTTCAAGATGGCTTCCGACATGCCTCCAAGTCGACTCAAGACAGTCCCAATACGACTCCAAGAGGCCTCAAGACCGCCCCAAGAAAAGCACTGCCCAAAGGGGAAGAAAGTGCACCATTGTTGGCTTATTTGTTTCACTGTGCGCTTATGTACGTCCCTGCTCCTGGCAACTCTCCTGGGCATCTTCTGGATGGGCAGGTAGGGATACTTTTTTTGGTCGGCGGCTCCAGGACGAAGGTCAAGAAGCGGGGCAACGTTCGGGGCGCTGAACGAAGATAATTAGCCGCAGTGGCGTAAGCACATGCAAGGGACAAAATGACCCACATTAGTCGCCAAGACCGGCAGGTAGGGATACGCGAAGCGCCAATCACTTGAAAAGCCAAAAAGGTCACCCCAAAAAGGGTCCAAAAGGCTCCGAGGATCGCCCCAAAGACTGCCCCTGGGCCCCAAAGAGGGGTGCCTAAGAGGGGCCCCCAAGCGAGGCTCGAAAAGTGGGCCCAAAAGGAGTGCCCCTCCGTCCCAAGACTGCCCCCGACCTGGACCTCCAGCAAGCTCTCAAGGCGCCCCGAAGAGGCCCCAGGACGCTTCTTAAGAGGCCTCCAAGAGGCACCGAACAGGCTCCTGAAGGGACCCGAAGAAGCAAACAAGAGGCCTCGACTCCACGACCCAGGCACGATGGCCAGATGGACCGAGGGTCACTAGATCCGCCGCCCCATGTTGATCTATCAAAGGGGTGCCTGGCGTGCTAGACCCTCTACGGCTCGGTTATGGTCCTTTCCCACCAGAACTCCCCCCGGGGCTTCGGCCCAGCGCGCCGGCTGCCTGCCTCGTCGGTTTTTTCGCTCAAGATGGCCCCAAGATGGCCTCTTTGACGGCCAAGATGCTTCCAAGACGGCCAAGACGGCCCCTAGAAAGCCCAAGATAGCCCCATGATGGCCTCCAAGATGGTCCCAAGATGCCTCCAAGATCGCCAAAATGGTCCAAAAGAACCCAAGACGGCTCAAGGAGCGCCCAAGAGGCCTCCAAGACGGCCCAAGAGGTCCACAAGAGGGCCTCCAGAAAGGCCTGGAAAGGCCAAAATGATTGCTTGCCTAAGGTTCCTGAAGGATTGTAGATTTTGTTCCCCATATCCTAAGGATGAGGTTCTTGTTATTCCCCATATCCTAAGTATGGGGTTCTTGTTATTGGCGGACCGCGCCGGAAGAACAGTCAGTCAGTCAGAACACCTCACCTCACCTCCCTCACTCAGACTCACTCAGACTCACTCAGACTCACTCATCACTCTGACTCACTCATCAGTCAGACTCACTCACCACTCAGACTCACTCATCATCACTCAGGCTCACTCATCACTCAGAGTCACTCATCACTCAGACTCACGCATCACTCAGACTCACTCAGACTCGTTCTGGGTGATGATTGGGTGGGGTTCTTGCTCCCCATATCCTAAGACTCAGTCATCTCTCAGACTTACTCATCACTCAGACTCACTCATCAACCAGACTCACTAGACTCACTCACCACTCAGACTCCCTCATGCTCAGTTTTTCCACTCAAAGTTAGTCATCACTTAGACGGCCCCGAGAATAACTCATCACTCAGACTCGGTCCACTCATCAGATGACTCACACACACTGATGTTGAGGATGTCACAGGCGATTCTGTGGCTTCAGCACTCCTAAGGGGGGCGGCGGGGGGTGGTTTCACGGGGTCCCGTTCGCGGAATGTTGTGGGGATGTCTCAGGCGGTTTTGGTTTTTTCTCCTTCAACATGTTTCGCTGTCGGAGCAGATTTGGAGAATGTCTCAGGCGATTCGCTGGCTTCAGCACTTAAGGGGGATGGCGGGGGGTGGTTTCACGGGGTGCCGTTCGCGGAATTTTGTGGGGATGTCTCAGGCGGTTTGGCCATTTTCTCTTCCAACATGTTTCGCTTTCGGAGCAGATTTGGAGGCACGACCAAATCGAAACGAGTGCGCAGAGCGAGCGAAAAGAGGGGAAAAGAGAAGGACACAGGCCGAGGGCGCGCAACCCGACGATTATAGAGAGAACAGCCCGAGACGGAGCCTCGGACTACCGCAGACGAAGCCAGAAGCAGGCATCGTCTGTGGGGAAGAGAGGAC
Organism: Prorocentrum cordatum; assembly: GCA_963575745.1. Taxonomy (NCBI): domain Eukaryota; class Dinophyceae; order Prorocentrales; family Prorocentraceae; genus Prorocentrum; species Prorocentrum cordatum. Next base: position 42,262 of record CAUYUJ010018554.1, read on the forward strand.
GGGGCTCGCCCCGCCACTCGCCAGAGCGGGGGTCTCTACCAACCACTAGGCGCTTTAAATAGGCGGCGTCCTTGCTGGATGCAATTCCCCCGCACGGCCCCCACAAACGAGAGCGAGGGGCAGACGGCTGGGCCCTGGCGCCGCAGCGGTGGCAGAATGCAAGGGTCTCACCAGCAAGACTGATTTGATGTCCTCTAGCACTACTGGGCCCAACAGGGCCTTGAGCGGGGAGAGGGACCTCAGGGCGGGTGGCCTCACGCGCGACCCAGGAAGGCCCACCAGGACCCCCAAAGGTCCGAGGGCGCTTGGAGGGCGGAGGCCCCACAAGCTCCCCAGAGCCCGCAGGCTCACCGACGCCCGAGGCAGAGGGCGCAGCCCCCGTCCGAGGCGCCTTCGGACAAGGCCCCTCCAGGGGCCCACCAGCCCTGCGGTCCCTCGCCGTCCTGGCAGGAGCGGGGGGGGGGGGCGGTGGGGGGGGCTCTCGTGGGCCCAGGGAGCGTGCCTCTTTGGCGCGCCGACACACTTCCCCTAACTCAGCATCCAGCTGGTCCTCTCCCACACCATCCACCTGAAATCTCACCCGCTTAAAGGCCAAGGACCGCTCAAGACCCTCAGTCGCGAAGGGCGGCGGCCTCTCTGGCCCACTTGGGGCTTCAACACCCCGAAGCTCCAAGGAGGGGCCAACCGCAGAAGGGCCCGAGACGCACCCGCTCGGCCCGCCAGGGCCCCTCGGCCCAGCAGGGGCCGAAGCCGAGGAAGGCACAGGCGAAACACCCTCCAGGCCCCAGAGGGCCGCCGCCTCCGCGACCCTACAAAGAGCCCTCCTAAGCCTAGCAGCACCTTTCGGAGTCACCGCGTAAGCGGAGCAACGATCACAACTATACTTCCTGCCTCTGAGCCGCACACGATGCAGGAGCTGAGGCGGGCACGCCTGCTCACCTGCGGGCGAGCCCGCACCTCGGCGCGCCCTCACGGCGCTGCCGCCTCCAGCGCCTGCCGCCTCCAGCTGCGCCCAGCGGCCACGCAGCTCCATGCCCCGCCGCCGTGGGACGTCCACGCGATCGGGGGCCACGGTGCCGTCGAAAATCATCCTGGAGGCGTTTGCAATCCATGTCGCGACCGACCTGAGCGTATTCAGCGAGTCGGTGTACCTCTCGACCACGCCCAGAGGAAGGTCGTGCATCTGCCGACCCCTCTTCGCCGCTTGATCAGCCAAACCATTGCAGCGGCGATGCCACGAGTCCTCGCAAGAGTGGCCCTTGACGTAAGAGAAACGAATCGGCTCTACCAGGTCACCAGAAATGGAAAAAAAAACACCGTGATCCGCAAGCTGGCGAAAAAGGCGACGCCACAGATCGACGTTCTCACGCCTCGGATTGAGGCACCAGCGCTTGCCGCGCGCCAGCCCCTCAAGCAGCGGCAAGTAGTCCGTGAAGATGTGGAGCGGGGCCACGCCGACGGACAGCACCTGAATAACAGCGAAAAGCTCGCCCCGAGCGGACGTCTGGCGATGGCCAGGAAGCGGCCCAAAGACAGCTCCGTAGTAGCGAGAATCTCCCACAACCACGAATCCCCAGCCCGCACGGTCAGCATCGTCCCAGCGAAGCAACTTCTTGCACGACCCGTCAGTGAACACCGAGCCTGTGACGACAAAATGTCCTTCAGACCGAGCTCCACGATCATAGCACCAAATGCCAGTGTCGTTCCTGGGCGGCAAAGCAGGCAGAAAGGAGTTGGGGTACAGCCCACGAGAGTAGAGCAAGTCCCCAGGCGGTGCCCTCCTTGCTGCATCCAGGGTGGCTTCAGAAACCGCAAACTCACGAACGTCATCAAACACGTGGCATCTCCAATACCTGTGGTGAACCGTTCCGTCGACACAAGGGCAGTTCCTGCAGCCGGGGCAATGAGCGTATGCGTGACGGTGCAATCGCTTCTGCGTGAAGTGGCCTCCCACGACCGCGGTACGTAGCGCGGCCCGAGCCAGCGGATCCAATACCCAGCGCTTGGCCCTGGGGCCCGAACGAAGCAACGCACGTATGGGCCCCAACCACGCCCCAGCAAGGTCCTTGTGAGACGGGCCCTCAAGCTCTGGCATCACCTCTGACCTGGCAGCCCACTGGTACCAGCCCACGACCTCAAAGTCCTTGAGCGCCAGCCATTTGACGCCTGACGGGGCCACCTCACGTAAGTCCAAAGTAACGCCAGCACGAGCACGTACACAAAATGCTGAGGAAACAGTCCAGCCCAAGTACGTAACAGACCGCGCAAAAGCACCCGCAGGGCCCGCCACCAGCTTCCAACTCACACGCAAATCAACAGAGGCCACCTTCCAGAACTGAGAGCGCCATGCCGTCTGCAACGTGGAGTGATCAACTTCCCCCGACTGAATCATTAAAGCCCAGTTGAAAACAGGTCCAACAATGGCCATCGCCGCAGGTTGAAACTCAAAGCCATCCTCCAACCTCGATGCGATCCAGCGCGAAGCCCCCGAGGGAATGACGTTCCAGCCCAGCTTCGCCAGGGAGGTCATACGCTTGACAAGGTGCGGCCCAGCTCCCACAATGCCCAAGCCGTAAGTGATAGCAGGGCCGACTGCAGCCTTGGGAACCTGCCTGAACTTCGCCCCGAGTTGGCTCAGCCTCCTGAAGTGCCTGGCCCGCTTCGAGACACGTCCGACCCGACCCCGAAGCACACGAGCACGAACGCTCTTGCCAGCAGCCACCTCCAGGCCCAGGACCTCCAACCATGACCTGGCCTGGAAACCGTACCTCCGTAGAAGCCGAGCCACGGCGGGGGCGGTGGAGTCGTCAGACGCTGTGAGAAACGCCTTCGACTTCGCCACGGGAAGGCCAAGATCCTGCGGGGTGTCGCAGAGCAATGCCACGGCGTCGGTGGCGATCCTGCACAAATCCGTCCGCCTGGCCACCACCTGCAGGGCAAGGTCGCCCGCGAAAACGTCCAAGGAAAAGGAGAAACCCATCTGCGCAGGAATGCCGAGCCCCACCGCGCAGACGAAGTCATCCAACGACGCGAGCATCAGCAGCTGCACCATGGCCATCGCGAACTTCCAGCCTGGCAGAACTCCCTGAGACACCGTAACAGCATACGACGTAGCCTGCTGCCACACCAACCTGCGAGGCGCACGGTACATCACCAAGGCACATGAAATCAACTGGCGCGGAAATCCGTGCTTGGCCGCCGCAGACACCAGCCTCCTCCAACAGATGCGGCCGAAGCACTTCTCGACATCAACAATGGCCGTGACGACGCCATCCTCGACCGCCAGTGCAGCCTCGGCCCTCACCAAGGCCCGTGAGGCCACATCCAGCGTGGTCTTGCCAGAGGCCAGGGCGAAGAAAGGCCTGTCGTGTTCCAGCAGCCAAGTCCGCAGCTGCCCGCTGCGGACCTGCGACCATACGCGGTAGGTCGCCTGCAGGAGCGCGATGGGCCGCCATCCACCTTTGGGCTTCGCCAGGACCACAATGTGAACGGCAGCCATCTGCGTGGGCCAGCGCTCCCAGTGCTCCGCCAGCCAAAGTACATAGACGAGCAACGAGAGGGTCCCGTCCGTGAGCAGGCTGAAAGAGCGAGGGGCAAGTCGGTCAGCACCCTGCCCCGCATGCCACTTGGAGAACTTTGCTGCCGCACGCAACTGCCCAATCTTCGGCACAGGCAAGGAGGCGCGCGGCAAACGTCGAATATCCTCGAAGAGCTGGGCCGTACCAGGGAAACCCGCGGGGTGCCGCACCACGTAGTCGTCGGGCCCATCCGCCGCTCCTTGCACTTGATCACGGGTGGGGACCGCGGACGCTGGGCGCGCATTCCAGATGCCCGACCAACCATCCATTTGATCATCAGCAACATCCCGAGCAAGGGTGGAGGGCCTCTGATGCCGAAAGACTTGGGAATGGGGAACACCAGACGGTCTAGTGAAGCTGAATAGCGACTTGATGCGAGACTCGCGACAGTTGGCAGCCCATCGCGCAAAGTCCCGCCTGCGCTCAGCCATCGCCTCCTGCTCCAGGCCGTCGGCGTAGGATCGAAGTCAACCAATGACAAAATGGACGGAATCCATCAGTAGGCGCTGAATTCCATTGAGACCCAACCCCACGAGACCAGTAGCAGGCCTCCCAGCGTGGTCACCTGACTGCGCCAAGACCGCACGATCCAACAGCTCCTGGAAAGCAATGGGGGACGCTTCAACAACCTCACGTGCTAGCGGCAAAACGCCACGCAGCGTGGCCACCACGTTCTGGCACTCGAGCGAGCGAAAAGACCTTTCGGCACCCAGAGAGACAAGCCTGTCCAGGCGCCGAAGCAAATCCAAGGGTTGCAGGCCAGCACGCAGCGCGTCGTCCGTCGCCTGGGCCAGACGTCGAGCACGTCGAGCGTCAGGAGGTGCGGCAGGTCTCGCAGCTGCAGGCGCTCCCCCAGCTTGGCGCCAGCAGTTGGCCACCTTATCAGCACGGCCGCAGTAGCGAGGAGCGTCGCACACAGGGATGCCGCAACGCACAAGCAACTCCTCCTCCACGACGTTCACGAACTCAGCGTATAAGCGATCCAGCCGCGCCTGAGCCTGAACAGGACTCGCAGCTCCTCCCAGTGCCACATCATCCTCGATGAGGTCGCGGGTACCAGCCGCCAGCACAGGCGTGACGTCCTCAGTCGGGGCTGCCTTCGGGAAAGCCTTCGGCGCCCGCAGGACGAGGAATTTGACCGCCTTAGCCCGCGCGTCGAGGGACGTCAACATAGGGAAATGTGGCGACGCAGGCCAGCCCTCCACAGGGTGGGGCAGCGCTAGCGAACCCGCGATAGACAAGCTGGCCAGCCAGTAGTCGATGGTCGAGTAGGCCCCCTGAGCGCTGCGGCACGTGCCCACTGGATGGCGCCCTGTAGGAGCGGGGGGCCTCGCGACCACTGCTGCAGGAATGAAGTCCAAGAAGCCATACTCCAAGAGGTGCTTCGGATCGCAGTTGAAATCCCCCGCCGCAAGAAACGGCCTGCTCCAACCCCGCAGCGCTGTAGCGATGTCGTAGAGCCGCATCACATTCACGTCATGCCATCGTCCCACCTCAAAGTAGCAAGACAACAGCACGAGCCCACCGTTGATGCCAAAATCCGCATGACATGCAACGCTGAAGCTCGGAATCAGGTCAAAACCTCGCAAGCCTGGCAGCATCGTCACGCTGATGTGACGTCGAATGAAAAGACCAACTCCAGCAGACGGGCGCCCCGACTC
>CAUYUJ010018554.1:52500-57500 GCA_963575745.1 Prorocentrum cordatum
TGCCTCACATCCATACCCAATCACACTCGGCTCACTCGCACTCATATTCATTAACACACACTTTTTTCTCACACTCAGACCCGCTCACGCCCAGACTCACTCATGCCCAGACTCATCATGCTACGATCCGCTCAATCACAGACTGGCTCACACTCAGACTCGTCCATATTCAGACCCACTCGCACACAGACGCACTCGCGCTCATATTTGCTCACACGCATACCCACTCAAACCCAGGCTCAATCGCACCCAGATTAACTCACACCCAGAATCAGTCGCTCTCAGATTTGCTATTGGTCGCACTCATGCTTGCAGACTGTGGGAATGCCTCGAGCGAGCGGTTCGCCCTCGCACACAGGCGCTCATTGACAGATATCAAGAGAAAGACGTACCAAGAAAATGAGATGCACATATGGGGAGCCCCGCGTCGAGTAATTCTTTGACCGCGCGGAACGCGAGAAAGAGAACACACCTCCCACCCTCAACACCTCCCACCCTCAGGTCATCATATACACTCGCTCTGAGATTCTTGATACTCAAGTTTCTCATGCTCGGGATCACTCATATGCAGACTCACTCATACTCCTGGTACTTCCACGCGTCGTGAGGATGTCTGAGGCGAGTCGCTGGTTTCAGCACTCTCAAGGGGGAGCGCCAGGGGGGATTTGCACTCCTCCGTTCGCGCCAAAATGGCGGTGATGTCTCGAACGGTTTGCCTGTTTTGACGCCCGACATCCTCCGATTTCGGAGCAGCTTCCGAGGATGTCTCGAGCGAGGCGCTCATTTTCGCCTCCACGGGGGAGCAGCCAGGGGGTATTGCACTCTTTCGGTCGCGCCAAAATGGCGGGGATGTCTCGAGCGGTTTGCCTGTTTTGGTGCCCGACATCCTCCGCTTTCGGAGCAGATTTGGAGGATGTATTCAGCGAGGCGCTCACTTTCGCCTCCAAGGGGGAGCCGCCAGGGAATATTGCATTCCTTCGTTCGCGCCAAAATGTCGGGGATGTCTCGAGCGGGTTGCCTGTTTCGGTGCCCGACATCCCCCGCTTTCGGAGCAGACTCGCAGGATGTCTCAAGCGAGGCGTTCACTTTCGCCTCCAAGGGGAAGCCGCCAGGGGGTATTGCACACGTCCGTTTGCGCCGAAATGGCGTGGATGTCTCGAGCGGTTTGCCTGTTTCGGTGCCCGACATCTTCCGCGTTTGGAGCAGTTTCCGAGGATGTCTCAAGCGAGGCGCGGGTTTTAATACTCCCAAGGGGTGGCGCCAGGAGGTATATCACAGGCCCGTTCGCGCCCAGATTGGGGGGATGTCTCAGGCGGTTTGCCTGCCTGGGTGCCCAACGTACAATCTCTTTCGGAACAGTTTCCGAGGATGTCTCAAGCGAGGCGCTGGTTTCAATACTCCCAAGGGGGGGCGCCAGGGGGTATATCACAGGCCCGTTCGCGCCCGGATGAGGGGGATGTCCCAGGCGGTTTGCATGTTTGGGTGCCCAACATCCTTATCTTTCGGAGCAGTTTCCGAGGATGTCTCAGGCGAGGCGCTGGTTTCAGCACTCCCAAGGGGGGGCGCCAGGGGTTGCATAACAGGCCCGCTCGCACCCAGATGGGGGGGGTGTCTCAAGCGGTTTGCCTGTTCGGGTGCCCAGCATCCTTCTCTTTCGAAGCAGTTTCCGAGGATGTCTCATACGAGGCCCTGGTTTCAGCACTGCCAAGGAGGGACGCCAGGGGGTATTGCACGGGCCCGTTCGCGCCCAGATTGGGGGGATGTCTCAGGCAGTTTGCCTGTTCGGGCGCTCAACATCCTTCTCTTTTGGAGCAATTTCCGAAGATATCTCAGGCGAGGCGCCGGTTTCAGCACTCCCAAGGGGGGGCGCCAGGGGGTATTGCAAGGGCCCGTTCCCGCCGTTACCGATGGATTTTCCTGACAGGTGTTCACAGGGAAAGGAGGAGAAAGAGGAGGAGGACAAGGAGGAGGAGGAGGAGGAGGAGGACGGCGCAAGGAGGAAGCAACTACTGAAAGTCGTCGTAGTCGTCGGCGTCTCTCTCGGCCTCGTTTTCCACGTGGATTCGCTGACACTCGGATATTGAAAAGGATAACGTCTTCTACCGAAGTTTGCCATCACTATGAGATGCACATATGGGGGTCTCCGCGTCGAGTATTTTTTGTCGGCCTTCCGACGGCCCGAGACGGCCCATAAACTCCCACAGATCACCCAAGGTCGCCCACAAGGACTCCAATATGGCCCCAGAACGGCCCAAGAGGCCCCAAGACGGCCCCAAGAGGGCCCCACAAGACGGCCCAACAGGCCTCCAAGACGCCCAAAATGGCCTCCAATACCGCCCTGGAGCACCTCAAGAGGCCCCCAAGTCGGCCCAGAGAGGCCCCCAAGACGGCCTCCTACGGCGTCACACGGACAGACGAACATATACACTATGACACATCGGGGAAGACATGTGATCAAACCTAAGAGAACACGTAAGCGAAGACCGAAGCGGAGGTCAACCACAAGCCCTAACAGTTGACAGTCCCCGAAGCAATGCGCCAAGCCAAACAAGATCCAAACCAAAATCGCACGCGATAACAAAGCCCATATTCTGAAAGAAAGCATGTGCCTCATCCGAAACAGTAACCTACATATGTATCAGCACGCATAACAAACAATGTTCCGGAAACTGTACTAAGCAAAGCCGTAAACAACATGTTAAACAATATCTCAAACAATGACATAAACAATATGCCCGACAAGTTCCTGAACAGCATCGATCAATATCTCGATAAATATCCGGTCAATTCAAAAATGGGCACGAAACAACCGTGGACATCAGTACTGAATAGCTCGGACAAAAACGGCGAGCGCACTATGTCATTCCTCCTCTCCCCCCCTCATCCTCCTCCTTCCAGGTTTAAGCGCGCGTCGCGTCTGCGTCTCCGAGGTTTACGCGCGCGTCGCGCCTGCGTCTCTGAAGTTAAGTGCGCATCGCGCATGTGCCTCTGAGGTTCACGCGCGCGTCGTGTCTGCGCCTCGAAGGCTTAAGTGCGCGTCGTGTCTGTGCTTTTAAGGTTTAAACGCGCGCCGTGTCTGTGTCTCTCAGGTTTGAGTGCATGTCTCGTCTGCGTCTGCAAGGTTAAGTGAGTGTTGTGTCTGGATCTAAAAGGTTGAAATGCGCGTCGTGTCTGTCTCTAAGGTTTGAGTGCACGTCGTGTCTGCGTATCTAAGGTTGACGTTGAAGTGCGTCGCAGTACTACTAGTATTACTACTGATACTACTACTACTACTACTACTACTACTACTACTACTACTACTACTACTACTACTACTACTACTACTACTACTACTACTACTACTACTACTACTACTACTACTACTACTACTACTACTACTACGACTACTACTACTACTACTACTACTACTACTACGACGACTACGACTACGACTACTACTACTACTACTACTACTACTACTACTACTACTACTACTACTACTACTACTACTACTACCACTACTACCACTACTACTACTACTACTACTACTACTACTACTACTACTACTACTACTACCTCTACTACGACTACTACGACTACTTCTACTACTACTACTACTACTACTACTACTACTACTACTACTACTACTACTACTCCTTCTACTTCTTTCCTACTACTACGACTACGGACTACGACTACGACACGACTTTGGATACGACTGACGATACGAATCCAACTCCTACTATACTAGCTACTACTCTACGACTACTACACTGACACCTACTACTACACTGCTCGGACTACTACTTAATACTACTACTACTATCTACTGCTACTCCTACCTACTACTACTACTACTTACTACTCCTACTACTTACTTTACGACGACTACACCCACGGCTTAACTATACTACTACTTACTAAGCCACTAGTGGGACTACTACTTCTACTACTACTACTACTACTACTACTACTACTACTACTACTACTACTACTACTACTACTACTACTACTACTACTACTACTAACTAATACTACTACTACTACTACTACTACTACTACTACTACTACTACTACTACTACTACTACTACTACTACTACTACTACTACTACTACTACTACTACTACTACTACTACTACTACTACTACTACTACTACTACTACTACTACTACTACTAATCCTACTACTACTACTACAACTACTACTACTACTGCTACTACTACTACTACCACTACTACTACTACTACTACTACTACTACTACTACTACTACTACTACTACTACTACTACTACTACTACTACTACTACTACTACCTACGACCTACGACCTACGACCTACGACCTACGACCTACGACCTACGACCTACGACCTACGACCTACGACCTACTACTACTACCTACTACCTACTACCTACGACCTACGACCTACGACCTACGACCTACGACCTACGACCTACGACCTACGACCTACTACCTACTACTACTACTACTACTACTACTACTACTACTACTACTACTACTACTACTACTACTACTACTACTACTACGACTACTACTACTACTACTACTACTACTACGGGACTACGGGTAAAGCTACAACAACTACATCCTCCTCCTGCTCCTATCCTACTCCTCACTACTACTATACTACTTACTACTACTACTACTACTACTACAATACTACTATTACTACTACGACTACGGGGACTACGACTACGACTAACGACTACTAATACTAACTACTACTACTACTACTACTACTTACCTTACTACTACGACTACTACTACTACTACTACTACTATACTACTACTACTACTACTACGACTACTACTGCGACTACTACTACTACTACTACTAATACTACTACTATACTACTCTTACTACTACTTACTACCTACTACTACAAGAAGACTACTACTACTACTACTACACTACTACTACAAATACTAACTACTACTACTAATTTAACTACTACTACTTTAGGCCTACCTCTGGCGACTAATACTATATACGCTACTAT
>CAUYUJ010018554.1:65000-97500 GCA_963575745.1 Prorocentrum cordatum
GCGGCGCGGGCGGCCGAGGCGTGAGCCTTCAGTGGAAAGGTGGCCTTGCCGGCCTCAGACAGGTGGGCCGCAATCGGTTTGGCCCCCCAGAACGCGGGCAACCACCAGCCAGAGCCTATCTCCGCCAGGCTGCCGAAGGCGAACGTGGTCTCGTACAGAGCCTTGCGCAAGGTCGACCAGTTAGTCGCAGCGCCCATGGCCGCGCGCATTCGCGGGGCCAAGCTGAGGACCTGCATGCTGGCTGGCCGCAGTGCCGACCAGCCCCCGATGCCCAGAAGCCCATCCAGCGAGAACGACTGGGGCGGGAGGTGCCAAAGCTTGTGCCACGCCCAAGCCTCGCGCTTGACCAGCGCGCGGGGCAGCGGCGCCAGCTGCGTCAAGTAGCTGAGGACCGTCAGCACGCGCGAGATGTAGAGCACAGTCGTGAGGTGCACAGGCGCGCCCTCACGGGCAAGGTCGCGAATGCGGTGGATCCCTTCGGCGCCCGCCTCCTGCCGCACGCCATCGATCGCGGCGCCTGGACCCAGGATGTAGCCGAGGTGCTTGGCGAACGGAACCACGTCCATCTGCTCCCAGCCTGGCAGCTCCTGCGCGAGCCACTCCTTGATGCTGGCCGCCAGCTCCTCGGCGAAGGCGGCGTTCAGGGGCACCACCTTGCACTTGGCCAGTTTCAGGGCCAGACCTGCTAAGGCCTGCGCCGCGGCGAAGACCCTGCGAAGGCGGAGCAGAAGCCTGCGACCCTGCAGGACCGCGCCCACATCGTCGGCGAAGACGCCCACCACGGAGGCCCCCCAGTGCGCCGAGATCTCCTCCACGTGGGCCACGAAGGGGTTCATGGCTACGGCCCACAAGGACCCCGAGAGCGGACAGCCCTGAGCGATGCCCGCCGTGACCATCATGAAGCGGCGCAGCTCGCCCTCCATGGACACGAAGGCCTGCGGCAACCAGCACATGCCCATGATGAGCTGGTAGAGGCCGCCCTGGAAGCCAGCCCGCAGCAGCACCGCGCGCAAGAAAGACACGGCCAGGGAGGGGAAGGCGTTGCCGAAGTCGAAGAGGACCATCAACGGCACGCGCTGGCCCCTGGCGGCGGAGAAGCCAACCGGACGAGCCGCGGTGTCGAGCAGGGTAATGTTGTCCAGGAAGTTGCGCCCAGGCAGGGATCCCCTCTGAGAGAGGGGGGAGTGGCGCTCGATGACGAACTTGATGAGATGGTTCACGCTGGCGGCCAGCAGCTGTACGTCCGTGTTCTTGAGGGCCAGAGGCCTCGTCGTGGATGGCGTCCGAGTCGGGCCCGAGGCAAGATCGTCGGCCTAGGCACCTTTGGGCAGGAAAACCATCAGGTGGTCATTGAGGTCAGGAGGTGGCGGGAAGCCCTGCGCGACCTCGAGACCCACCTGCGCCGGGTCCTCTAGAGGGCGCGACGACCCACAGCAGCTCCAAGCATCATACGGCAGCCCGTCTGGGCCTGGTGCCGAAGCGCGAGCCCTGCGCGCCGCGCGCTGAAGATCGCGAGAGTCAGGAAGACGAACGTCCTCGAGGCCATCTATCACCACAGGATGCTCGTCCAAGTAGCTTCGCACAAGAGGGTGTTCGGGAAGATCACGCTGAAAATATCGGCGACCAGTGCTTGCGCAGCTCTTCGAACACATCCGCCTGGGCATTCACGATCCTCTCAGCACCATGTCCCAGGCCATGCGAGACACCAGAATCAGGAAGACGCCGTCCCTGAAGTTTAAGTGTGCGCTTGAATGGAGTCCAGAGTGCTGCCCTCCGTCTGGTGGCACGCCTCATGGCGTTGATGTGCTTAAACGAAGTGCCGCCAGGAGGAGCCGCCTGAGCCCGCCGATCGAGATCAGCGAGACGACGTTCGCCGTAGATGTTCTGCTCGGCCGCAAACGCCTCAGCGAAGTCCGAGGGGTTCGAGAGGGAGACCGAGGTGCTGGTGATCAGCAGGTGCTCGGCTGCGAGCGGTGATGATGCAATCAGGCGCTCCGCCAGCTTGAGATCGCCCCTCCAGACCGCTCTGGCGATCGAGCGGAAGTCGCGTGCCCCATGTTTGAAGATACTGTCACGAACACGCCGAGCTGCCTCCCGCATGAGTCTCTTATGCTCTAGCCTCCGCTGATAAGGATGAAGAACGTGCCACGGTACATGCTGAGCCAGGAGCAGGTATTGCCTCGCATACTCGGGGTTCTTGAAGATGTGCCGCGGGATCGGTTGCGTCTCGCTGTCCATCGGTGGCCGGCCAGCGAAGGCAACCACAATCGGCGCGTGGTCACTGAGGCCGATCTCATGCAGCGGTTCTGGGAGATCACGCGTCGAGAGCGTGACGAGCCACTGCATCGCCAACCACGAGGGAGAAGCCAGGAACGCTCTGTCGATCTGCGACAACTTCGGGGGCGATCCCTCCTCTTGCCAGAAGTGCGTGGGGAGCTCTTTGTCAAGTTCGACGAAGTCATTGAAGATAGCTTTCCAGCGGCGCTCCAGTGGCCGAGGCGCGGCCTCGTCCATGCGCACGAGGCCCTTATTGATGAGGGGAGCCTGGACCAGCAGGGGCGGCGCCGCCGAGATATTGAAGTCGCCAAGCAGCAGCAGCGTGACCATCGTCGGCGCCGGCTGGGCCATAGCGATGTCAGCTCGAATCCGATCTTCGATCTTTGTCATCTCATCGCCGCTGATGCCGAAGTTGTGGACGTTGTAGATAATGAGAGATGGAGAAGGGGAGTCCGATGCAGGTCCTGATACACGGAATCGCTGGACCCGACCAGGAACCAGAATATCGTGAGAGTACCTGGGCGCATCTGTAGCCGCGAACCGCCCAGGCAGAAGGATAACAGTTCCACCAGTGTCACGCCTGCTGCTGAAGTTCATGAAGACCTGGGCATAGACATGATGGCGGTGAAGTTCTTGCATAAATTCGATGGCATTACCATGGACCTCCTGCAGGCACATCGCTGTGCCCTGCCCGAGGTACGAGTGCAGGTGACGAAACTTGCGGTCTCGCGTGGGAGCATCGTGATGCACAAGCGCTCGGGCGTTCCAGGACCCGATCGCCGCACACTCGCGGAACTCGCCAGGATCGCGCCAAGGTGCGAAGCGAGTGCTAAATAGCCCACTGGATCCTCTCGGCGCTGCCGAAGATCTCGTCGAAGGACTGCTTGATAGCGTCGCGAGGGAGATTGCGAGCATGAACAGCACGATAGTTCCATTCAAGGACAGTCGGGTCCTCAGCCGTCTCGCCCACGACCAGTTTGATGACGGGCTGCGAGCCGTCGCTGACGACGCCTGCGTGACGGTTGGCACGCCAGCGCCCTTCCACTCCAGAGTCCCGCCAACCTCCGATATATATATATATATATATATATATATATGTATACAAATGAATGAATAAATAGATAAATAAATATAAATAGAAATATAAATACATAAACAGTTGGATGCATCAAAGAAGAATTAGCGGGCCCCCTCGGGGGGCCAACAGGCTGCGTGGATGAGACTTTCCTGCACACTGCCATAGTTCCAGTTCTCCAATTTCCAACGTTGTAGTTCTCAAGTGCGTCCCCGCTGTCTACTTATTCGCGATAACGGCCGTGACAGGCCCTGGCCCAGCCCCCAGTCCCCCCGCTGGTCACGTCACGATTCGCGCCAGCGCCGTCTGGGAACTTGCCATTCCTGAGCATTCCGAGACGGCGCCGACGCGAATCGTGATGTGACAAGCCCCCTTCCATGTCTCCAGTCACGCCCATCTCTCGCCAGGGAATAAAAACATTCTTTTTTGGACGGGCTCGGGCTTCTTGGTGGCATTGCTGAAAGAGCTTCGTGACCAGCTCCAGCCATTTTGAAGCCAACTCGGAACCTCGTGGACGCATGCTGGAGGGGCTGTCCCAGGAGCACCTCGGGGCCGTTTGGAGGTGGGGACCGTCGTAGGTTCTTGGGCCAGCTTGGAGCCCTCTTGGGCCACCTGGGGCTCCTTTGGGCTGCCTTCAAGGGTGTTCTGGGACCGTCTTGGGCCCGTCCAGGGCCATCCCGAGCTGTGCCGCACTCAGACCCCGTCTTGGAGCCCCCTGGCCGCAGCCGAGCCGAGGCCCTGAAGTGCCCACTCGGCCTCGAGCCCGTCTTACCCCCTCTTGGAGCTGTCTTGGGACGCACAGAAACATGAAATTAAAATATGTCATCCTTGGATGCGCGCGTCCGACCCAAACATCTAATCTACTCATCTCGTAGTATATCGTTCCCGAGCGGTGTGGCCAGAAAGCGCCCGCCACGACGCATATACTATGAGATTTCTCGATGCGCGCGGCGCCCTGGGGGGTGCGACGCACACGTAGTGTCAGTATGTTGGGGTGACGCCGATGTCTGGCCGCACTCGGACCCCACCTTGGAGCCCCAAACGGCGGACAAGACCCAACAGTGGAGCCTCAAACAGCGGGCCCGGCCGCCAGAACAGACATCTAACGACAGTGGCAGCGGCCCTGGGGCCCACGGCCCTGGTCCCCGCTCGGTCCCCCCCCAAGCCGGACACCCCGGGTCTCTGGCTCCCCCCAGACGCCCTGCCGAACCCGGCCAGCGAGCCCACAGCGGTCGAGCCGGCGGCCAAACGGCTCCGCGAAAGTCCCCAGAGGTCCCAGGCACCCCTCAAACGCCCCAAGGCGCCCCAAACAAGACCCCAAGAGGTCTTCCAAATGACACTAAGCATTGTCATGTACGACGGTGCTTTTATGATTCGGGGACAGCCGCTTCTTCAGTCTTCTCGACGTCCAAGACCGCCGAAGAGGCCCCCTGTATCACCCTAAGACGGGCCAAGAAAGCTTGAATACGACCCAAAATAGCCCCAAAACGGCCAATCAGGACCCCAAGAAAGCCACGTCGGGACCTGGTCGCAGAGGAAAACCGCAGTTGCAAGCAAGATGGCCCAAGAAGCCCTCTGAGATGTCTGAAATGCTTCCGAGATGCCCCTTCGAAGTCGCCAAAAGAGGCCCCCAGGAAGCCTCCGAGAAGCCTCCGCACTTCTCCCGAGGAGTAGCCTCCGACAAAACTGGCGAGGTGGACGGGGAAGGGCTCACAAGGGAAGGACGAGGACGCGGAGGAGGAAGGAAGAAGACGAAGGAAGGGAGAATACACCAGTAGCTCGACCACAAGAAATATTCCACAGGAAACCCCACCCTGAGACCCCAGGACGATGTCCATTGATTTCTGGTGTGGGAGAGTCACGCTGTCCATAGCGAAACCATCGAAACCCAGGAGACCCAGGGCATCCTGGAGGCAAGCGGGGCGCTTCGTGGCATGGGTTCCCACTGTAAGGAGGAGGAAGGGAGCGACGGCAACGGAACGCGGGGCCTGCGACCTGGCAGGGTGTGCCCACACGACCCCCTGGCCCAGGCCACGAGAAGCGCCCACGGCATGGGGGGCATTCGCCCCAAAAAAACAACAACAACAACAACAACAACAAAAGGCAGCCGGGCTCCCGGGAGGCCGGGTTCCCGAGTTCCCGGTTCCGGGCATTGGTGCAAAGTCCCCCCCCTGATTCCAATGTTCGGCCGGGCTTCCAGGTTCCATAGCACAGAATCGAGAGAGAGCGGAAATAGCGCAGAAGGTGGGGACGTTATATAGAGAGCAGAGGAAATTCGACGACCCTGTCGGCGTGTGAGAGGGGCTTGCCTGTTCGAGTCGTCGTCTTCGTCTGTCGTCGTCTCCGTCGTTCCCTTTCCCTGCACCTTCCTCTTCAAGCTTGTCAGCGAGAAAAAACTCGAGTAATGTCGTAATCGAGTCGAAGGGAAGCCCCTTCCCTTTGATCCACCCCCATCGGGGGGGGTGTCCTGAGGGGGTCCCAGGAGGGTCCCGGGGGGTGGGGGGGTCAGATCCGCCTCCCCCCCATGAGGGCCCCGGGGCCTCAGAAAATGCCAAGACTGGCCAAGAGTGCCCCAAGAGGCCCCCGAGACGGTCCAAGAGGGTCACCAATCGCCAAGCGATCGGTCCAAAACGCCTTCACTCCCTCCAGACTGCCCAGGCGGCCTCCAGGACGCCCCAAGACGCCAAGACGCCAAATTGAATCATTTCCGGTGATTTTTTGAATATTTGGCGTTTCCGCCTTTTCCACTTCCCACTACTCCAAGACGGCGCAAGAGGCCCAACAAATCGCCCAAAAACAGCCCAAGAGGCCTCCAAGGGGGCCCCAAAGCAGCCCCAGAGGACCCCAAGACAGCCCAAAACGCCTCCAAGACGGACCAATAGGCCCCCAAGACGGCTCCAAGAGCGTGCCCAGGCGGGGAACCCGAACGGACATTTCGAGACCTCGTTCCCCATAGACTCCTAGGAGGTCCCAGGAGGTCGTCGACAAGCCCCAAGAACCCTACAAGAGATCCCCCGGAAGCCCGAAGAGGCCCACAAAGGCCCCCAAGACGCTCCGAAGTGGCCCCTCCCCCGACCCCCTCCCTTGGACCTGGACGGGGCGCCCCGCGCGTGGTCAGAGCATCCGAGGCCCAAGATGGTTCCAGGAGGACCTCAGCAAGCCCAAGATGACCTCCAAGATGGCTCAAAATAGCCCAAGATGGCCCAATATGGCTCCCAAGATGCCCCAAGAGGCCCCAAGACCGCTCCAAGACGGCTCCAGGTGGCCACGGAGCCCCCCCAGGAGGCCGTCAAGAGGACAAAATCCTTCAAAATCTCAAGAAAATCAATGATGGTCCCATTCTCGCCCGTTCGCTTCCGATGGCCTTCCGAGGCCTCAAGACAGCTCCTAGAAGGCCCCTGAGGACCCCAAGAGAAGCCCAAGAGAGCCCCAAGACGGCCCCAAGAGCGCCCAAGAGCGCCCCAAGAGCGCCCCAAGAGGGGCCCAAGAAGCGATTTGGGGGGCTCTCGAACGCAATTGAAGCCCCCATCTCCTTTAAACGATCTCCTCCAAGATGGCCCCACGAGCGCTCCCAAGGCTCCGAAGAGCGCCTCAAAAGGGCCCAAGAACCGCCCAGCCTTTCACCATTTAGCTGTCTCACCTCCGGCTTCATCCTTCTCGCCTCGTCTCTCCTTGCCACCCATCCACCCCTGCTTCTCCGCTGCCGGTCAGGGCCCTTGAGCCAGGGCTCCCCGGAAAGGAGCCGTCGACGATGCGATCCGAGCCGGCCCCCTCGATCGACATATTTGGTTGCGGAGCTACGGCTCCACGGGCGCCAGCGCGCGCGGGGATCCCTGATCGGGCGATCGCCATCGGCCATGACATCTGCCATCTTCGAGGGATCCGGCGCAAAAGCCTGCCCAATTGCCGGCCCATCGCAAAGCTGGGAAAGCTACGAAGAAGACCTGCAAGCACGGCGCTTGAGCAGCGAGCAGAAAGCAACGACTGTCAGCCCCCGCGCAATGACTGTCGGCCCCCGACTGTCGGCCCCCCTCTCCGCGAACAACACGCTGAAAAACCAGAACAAACTTTCAGACATGAGCCGCCTCAGCAGCGACCCCGGGGGCGAAGCCGGAGCAACTGGTAAGTTAGGTGCGAATTACCTGGTAGAATTCACGCAAACAGAAAGCGAAACAGAAAACGACGCAGCAAAGATCATCCGCTGTGCTTCTTGGCTGGAGTTGAAACGCGGCCATCAAAAAGTAGAGGGCTACGCGAACGGTTCGCTGCGCCTGCCACAGGAAGTAGAGCAGGACAGGTTCGCAGTCATGGACGGTTCTGTGAAAACGTTGAGTTCGATCATCGACGCACAGCTAACGCAACAACAACTCTGCAACTTGTCGACGAGACACGATTTGGACGCCACTCTGACTTTAGCTGGACTACCTTCTGGCCAAAACGGCGGAACACCAAGACTGCGATGCCTGGGAAGACTGGCCTTCTGAAGACTTTGACCAAGATTGAAACGAGCAAAGCTGGCAGGGAGCTAATTGGACAGAAGACGCAAACGACGGCCAAGAAGGCTGTTTGCGGCGTGGCTGCCCAAGCCACTGGGTCGACAAGCGCCCGCACCCGCCGAGAGGTAAAGGCAAGGCATTGCCAAGGGTAAGACAGGCAAAACGACTCTAGGAAAAGGCAAGGGGAACTGGTCAAAAGGCTACTCGAGCGGACAGCCGAAGCCCACGACAAGCAGAACTAAAACCAGCAAGAGCAAAGGCAGATCCCACGCAGGGAAATGCCAAGCAAAAGGAAAATCGCCATTCGCTTTCGCAGCCGACGAGTGGGAGAACTGGATTGGCGGTTGGTCCGAGAGCCCTGACTGGGCCACAACGGATTGGAACTGCACGCAACACCAGGACCCGGATGCGTCTGCAGCCCCCGCGCGACGCCCACGGCTGCCTCTGCGCCGGGACCGCCGCGCTCGGGTTCCCCAGCCGGTGGAAAAGACAGCTGCCAACCGGCGTAGCGTCTTCGCCCGCGGCTGCCTCCTCGCCTGGACCGCTGCGCTGGAGCCCCCCCGCCGGTGGAAAAGACGGCAGCCCGGCAACGCCCTCTGGACCGCCATGCTGGATGGCGTTTGCATCTCGTCCGCAGCGCCGCGCATGGCCGCCCGCAGCGACGGCTGTCCGCGACGCGTAGTTCAGGCGCGCTGCCGCGGCAAAGTCATGTCGCAGCACAAGTGCACGTACCACGCGGAGTGCGGCAACGCGTTCCTTGCGCGCGAGCCGTGCACCCCAGTGGACTTGAAGCTCTGCGAACAGCGTCGGCGCCTGGGCCCCGCCCCCGGGCAGCGCGGAAACGGCGGTTACTACGACGAAGACGAAGACGACTCTGAGTGCAACCGCGACGACAGCGACGACTACGACGACGGCTGCGACACCACAGTCGAGGGAGAAAAAGGCGCAGCAGCAGCTGCAGCAGCCACGCCCGCGACCGCGGTAGAAGACAGCATGCACGCAGACATCGGCGACCACGAGGCCGTCATAGACTTAGGTTCCTCCATGGGCACGGTCAGCAAAAACGGCGAGAAAACTTCAAAACCTTGCCTCGGCAGGAGCACCCCGGACTCCACGCGAGCGAAAGACCGTCGAACGCAAAGCACCGGTTCGCTGGAGGCGAGGCGACCCGATAACGGCAGAAGCCGTTGCAACCGCACCTGTCCAACACATGGATGCCACCACAGAGTTCGAGGCGCTGAATACCGGCCCCGAACAGGCAAAGGCCGCGCCATTCTTGTTGGGCAAGCCGCGGCTCAAAAATTCAAGAAGGCGCGATCGACTTCGAGAAAGACATCATGCATTCGAAAACCAATGGCGAAACCGTCAAACCGAACAATTCGAGCGCGGGACATTGCCTTTTCCATCTCACGTTGTTCAGCTGCGCTGCCTCAGTTGCAACAGAAGCATCTGACTGCGATTTTGCGCCCTTAAGCGACGCAAAGGCCTTCGAAATGGCGACTGTTCAAGAACACCCGATGGCCTTCACTGCCTCTCTCCCACCACGGCTGGAAAAACTTCGCGGCGCGGTTCAGGCGGAAACTGGCCTCAAACGGATGCGCGACAAGCTCGCGCACCCTACTGCGGACCAGTTGATGCGACGCATCACTCCGGCGCTGCTTCCCGAGACAGCGCCGCAAAATAAAAACTCGCCGAGAAAGTCACGAAGCGCGGCAGGATCTGCGACAAGTTCCGCAAACAACACGCACGCACAAGGACTTCTGGCATGTCTGCGAGAAACGCAAACGACCTCGCGCGCACTGACTCCTTTCAAGCGCCCGCATGCGGAGGCAAGATGGTCGATTATATTTCTCAATACGGTCGCTCGCGGAGTTTGCGTCCACCCGGAAACCTCCTGGAACGCTTGCCACTCGCTCCAGGTGGCAGTCGGTCCACGGGCGCCCCCCACGCAGTGTTCTCACGGACAACGGCAGCGAGCATCAAAACAAGGTCGGAACATTCTTGATGCATCACGGCACGAGGCACGTTTGGATTCCCCCTCGCACCCCCGCCTCCGCCGGGCTAGTAGAGCACCGCAGCAGCGCGCTCAAAATGGTCTTTGAGGAGCTCGCCGAAAGTTCCATGACCAAATTGAGCATTGGCACTCTTACGCCGACGGGCGCCATGCCCCAGGCCCGGGCATGCGCTGCCAAGAACAGCCCCGTTCGTAGGTGTGGTTTCTCCGCGCCGTCTCGCCCTTGGCAACAACCACTTCTTCGACCAGATCGATGAGCGCGAACGTGTTCCGTGCTTCGCGACCTCTCCAAGTCCCAACTCGCGGGCGCATCCGGCCCCCTCGACTCGGGGGCAGAGGTCGATTACATCGCAGATGACACCCCGAAGGCAACAACCGCCGGAACCGCTTGGAAAGGACCCGCCGCAGTGCTCGGCATGGAAGGAACGAAAAAGTGCGGCTTAGAACTCCCGACGGCAAGGCCATAACTGTCCACGGGCACGGGGCCAGACCGAAGGAAAAGAGCAGGCCTTTGGAGCTACGAGCGCAAGCCGGGCCACAACTACAACCACGAGGGCAACAACAACCACCTGCAACAAGGCAAGAAAACAGCGCCCCAAAGGCACCGCGCGCAAAAGAAGAGCCGCCGGACGACGAGTCTGCGCCGACACCTCCGCCGCAAGCTCCACCTCCGCGCCTCCATCCTGCTGCCGCGGCCCGCCCAGCCCCTGCCAGCGTTACAAAACCTACGCGCGTGGGTTTCCCGGCCGCGGGAAATGGGGCCCCAGCGTCAACGGGCGCACTGCCGCCGCCTCCTTCCGCCCCACTGGCGCCCCCACAGCAGCGCGCGCCGCCCTCCGGCGCCGTTTCCGCGCCGCCACTGGCGCGCGCTGCTTGCGAACCCACGCGCCGGCGCAGGGCCAAATCTGTCCCGGGAGCAGGAGGAGCAGGCAAGGCAAGGGGGAGAAGGAGGAGGACCAGGAGAAGGAAGAGGCACAGGAGGAACAGGAGCTTCGTCTTCATCAGCGGCCAGGCACACAGGAACAAAGCGAGAAACACACCAAGCCGTCTCTGATGACCAGCCCGCGCACAAGTCGCCAATGCATCCAAATTCTGAAGACGAGCTGTTAGCTTCGACCCAAAATGATCTGGACGATTCGTTGCTCACAATGTCTGAACAGTGGCGCGGCTACGCTGCTGCCAACGAGGCGCGCCGCCCCTGCCCGGCAGACGCCGCCGTCGTAGGCGAGTCTGTCCTGGGCGCTCTCGCGGCAGCTACGACCACGGCGCGCGCGAAGGAGACCCCTCCTCGAACCGCTGAACCGGGTCCTGATTTCGGGATTCAACGTCGTTCCTGAAAACTTCGACGACGTGCGCCTGCCGCCCGGGACTGCCGCCACCCCTTCCAGGTTCATATACACAGCCAAGGGAGGAGAGGCTAAGGCACGCCTGGTGGTGCAGGGCTGTTCTGGAGCAAGCGCTGAAGATCACGTCGTCGATTCCCCTGCACTCAACAGAACCTCTGTCATACGTTGGTTGCAAGTGGCTGCTTTGCACGGACGGGCGCCAGAAGCGCGGGGCGCGCGAAAAGCGTTCCTGCACGCCGAGACCGACGCCGATGCACATTACGACACTTCCCCCGTCTTCGTTGCGCCAGCCAAGAGCGCGCCAATGCGGTCTGGATTCGCATGGAGGTTGCGCAGGGGGGCACGTTGCACGGTGTCCGCAGGGCGCCGCGCGCACTTTGTTTCCACATGCGCCGTCTGATCCTGGAGCGCGGCTCCCGGCAGGCCACTTGGGACCCTTGTGTTTCTTCACTTCGAAGACGGCCGTCTCACATGTTATGTCGGGCTCCACGTCGACGATGCTCTGTTGGCAGGGGAAGAGAAATGCCGGGGCGCCATCGACTCGCTACTCCTCCAACGGGGCACCCAACAGAAGGACGACTACACGTTCTGCGGGTTGCACATCTCAATAAAAACTTCTGTGGGTCTCCCTAGATCAGAAAGAGTGCTGCCGCTCCCTGACGTTGATCCCCGCGCCGCCGCACCGCCCCCGACACCCCGGCGCCCCCGCGACAGACCCGGAACGCGCAGCGCTACGAGCTGCCCTCGGCGAGCAGATCTGGCGCGCAGATCACAGCTGCCCTCGCGGCGCCTTCGCTCGTAGTTCTATCGCGTCCAAAATACAATCTGCAACAGTGCCCACCCTCCTCGAATCCAAGAAGAACTCTGGAAGACTTAGGGGGAAGACGCGGTTTGCATTTTGGGCCGACGGATCGTTCGAAAATCTGCGTGCACAACTACGGCGACTCGCCCAAGGGCAAGCCCCCGCTGCGAGGCATGGCCACTTTCATCGGAGAAACCATCCTACAGGGTGCTCGTCGCATAGTGCGTGCTTCGCTTTATCGTTGGGCTTCCAAGATGCAAACGAGGTCGATTAGCCCCACGATGGCCACTGAAAGCCTTGCTGCCGAAAGCGCCCTCGATGCACAGCTTGCGACGCGGAGGAGGATTCAAGAGGCATTGAATCTAGAAGAGCCGCCTGCTGGACTCCCCCTGACAGACTCGCGGTCTCTCGTCACGAATACGCACTCCACCACACCACGCATCACAGAAGAAGATTTGATTCCATCCCTGATCGCATCAGGGAGGCGCGCGTAGGCCGGCAGAGAACAGCAAACAGCAAACTTCTTCCTAGTGGTTTGTCTTGGGCGCCTGATGCCAGTATGGTCGCGGATCCGCTCGCCAAGCCAAACAGCAATCCATCGAAAATCCTTGATCCGATCAGGTCCTGTTCGACCGACTTGCGTTCGGCCGCGAGACCGACAAGCGCTGCTTCGTGCTACTTGTCGCAACCTGTTGCGGCTCAAGGCGGACCGCCGTGCTGTGGTCTCCTGGCCAGCGGAAAGCTAGAATTCGCGATGGTTGCCACCGCTGCCACTGGCGCTCGGCCCCAGCCTGCTGAGGCGCCAGGGACCACGAGCAAGGCGTCTGCTCCAGCGCCTCCGCCGTGCCAGCCGCCCCCAGCACCTTCGCCGCGCCGGCCGCCACCTACAGTGCCGACGCCGCCGGTTCGGCCCACTCAGACAGCAGCTGCGGGCTGACGGGCGAAGCTGGACTGAACGGCGCTCTGCAAGCTCGGGCACGCGCACTGGACAAAGCGTCACGGAATTCAAGCGGCCAAGGCACAACCCGCACAGAGGGGACGCGGACCACGATGGGCAAGTCCCTCGTGCTTGGTGATGACGTGATGGCCATTGGAGTGAATCGCCAATGTGGCGCCAGGCTCCGAGCGGACGACCTGAGCTAGCCAGACAGGCTGAGCAGTCGTGAGCCGTGGTGCAACGCACCTGGGGAGGCTGAAGGCGGGCCTGTAAGACTGCACCTGCTGCGGAAGGCTGAACCATTCTGCACCATGGCCAGCCCCAGTCAGACCACGTCACAGTGCCAGGTGGTAACTTGGCGACTGTGAGCCATCCAGCGCGTGCCGGCAAGGCAAGGCCACTGAGCGGGGGGGAACCCGCTGGCGCGGTGAGCATCGCCAGCGAGGAACGAAAGATGGAGCGCACTGGAAGTGGCGGTGCCGTGACGGCGAACCGGACCAGAGCGGGTGGGTCCCCAAGAGAACAGGTTGAGCTGTACCTCATGGGGCACGCGGCGCCAGCACGGGCGGGGTGTGCAGTTGTCTCAGGGCGGCGCGCCTGGGGGGGCTTCACAGCGGAAGACAAGAGGGCCGTCGGACGCAAAGTCAGGCCAAGCCCGCCGCTGGCACTTCCACCCAGGCCCCTGGAGTGTCAACGAACACCACGTGGCCCTCCTGGGTCGCAGCTGACCGCCGCTGGGAGTGAAAAGACAGTCCACGCACAGCGATGGGCGCGGGCGGCCCAGGGAGGGGGGCGACACCACCAACGTCGGCCAGGACGTCGGCGGGCCCCGGGGCCAAGAGCGGGGGACACCCGCCTGGCCCCCGAGGAGAGAGGCGGGGGGAACGCCGCCCCTCTCCTCGGTCAGGCCCCCGCACCCGTGGGATAGGGGAAGTGGTTGGTACCTCCAGGGTCGCAGCTGATCGCCGCTCAGGACAATGAAATGATGGGCGGGCCCTTCGAAGGTCATGGCGCCGAGGGCCGGGCGGGAGCCTCTCCGCGGACCTCGGGCTGCGCTGAGTGCTGGTCCGTCCCTGCGGAGAGCGATGCCTCAGCGGGGATGGTGGGTGTTGGTCCTCCAGGGTCGCAGCTGATCGCCGCTTGAGTCAGCACTTGCCAAAACTATGACCTGGATAAGTCGACCCGCCGCGGCGCGGGGGGGGGGGGTCCCGTGGCCGCCTCCCCGCCTCCAGCGGGTGGGTAGGCTGTCGTCGTCGGACAGCAAAGTGAATGAGCCCGGGGCCTGTCTGCCCTGGTTGGGCAGGCCCCCTGTCGTGCCAGAGGGGGCGAGATGTCGGGTACTGGGGGGGGAGACCCCCCGCGCCGGGCCCGAAAAGGAGGGTAGGTCCACTTGGCCAGTGCGGGCTGTCTAACTATGCCGCGCCGTGGGTGAGATGCGGGGCAACCTGCGCCCCAGCGGAGGTTGCCCCCAGGTATTACGGCCTGAGCCGGGCGCGGCGAGGTGAAACTGGCCCCTTCGGAGCAAAGAAGAGCCGATAGGGGGGGGACAGGTGTCGTTTGCCAGGAGCACCAGGGATGGTGAGGTGGGCAGTGTCCGGCACAATCAGCCCTGGGTGTAGGAGTCGTTCTTTGCCCACCAACGGGCGCGTTTGTCCGAGTACTGGTCGCCCCCCCTAAGGGAGTACCGCTTGCACTTTCCTTTCCAATCTGAGTCCGTCCATGGGGTTTCATGCCGATCCCACGCGGTCCATTCCTGCCAGCCCTGCCACTGGCTGGGGGTGGCTGTACCGATGGCTCCAGCCCAGCGGTCCTGCGCAGGCGCGCTGCCCTCGATTGTGCATGGGGCGGGCTTATTGTTTCTGCCGTAGTCGCGTTGGGCATGCGCACGGGCGTCGTGGCGCACGGAGTTCATGTGCTTCTCCCTGACAGCTGCCCAGTTGACGTTGAGCCCGAGCTCACTATCCACCTTGTAAGCATCGACTGGTGGGGATACGCGAAGGGTCCAGAATTTTTGAAGCTCGGAAGGGAATGCTGGGGGGAGGCCGCTGTAAGCACTGGAGCTTCCGAAACCCAGAAAAACAACATCAGACAAACAAAACAAAAACAACTGGTTTCGCTGCCCCCCAGCCAAATCAAGCTTGGTGTCACCGAGGGACCGCTCCTTCAGTAAGGAGCCCTTCCCTTAATACTCCTTTATCTCTTGAACGAGGATTCCTGTAGTGAAGACTCCTTCGCCAGGTAGTCTGGGACCCTCAGTAGAAATCCCTCTGGGTGGGTATACTGAATAAGGACCTACGGACCCCCTTCTGGTAAACAGCTCATAGTAAGGATGCCTCATTCAGGAGCCCCTCCTAGAAAAACAGAAAAAAAAATACCCTGAAGAAAGATGCCTGTCCCACGCCGTAAACAAGGTTGCGAAGTGCTCAGCTTTGCGAAGCGACCGATTATGCGGCGTCTTGCTCTGAGCGCTTTGGGGGTCCCTGGGGGGGAACCACCCACATATTCATATTTATATATACGTACAAACAGATATGTGCATACATACATACATACATACATGCATACATGCATGCGTGCAGGCAGACATGCACACCTACCTGCCTAACTACCGAGCTACCTGCGTGCCTACACATCTACCTACCTACCGACCTACCGTCCGCCCGTCCTACCGACCAGCCTACCGACCTACCTATTTACCTACACACACATGCATGCATGCATACACACATACATGCATGCATGCATTCATTCATACATACATACATACATACATATATATACATACATACATGCATCCGTACATACGTATGTATATGTATATCATAAGAGTAGAGAGTACGTAAGAAAGCGAAAGTGCAGAGTTCAGAACGCACAGAGCAGAGAACATAAAGTAGAAAGCACAGACTGGAGAGGCGAAAATAGAGCAGAGGATGGAGGGTAAAGAGTGGAGCGTACAGGGCGGAGGGTTGACATCAGATGCAGAGGTGGCAGGGACAGAGCAGAGATTAGAGAGTAGATGGTAGGGAGCAACTAGAGGATATGAAGCAGAGAGTAGAAAGAAGAGAACACCCAGGGAACCTCATTCGTGATCCTTCGCTCTCGCCCACCAGCGCGCCGCCTCTGCATCCTACGTGCAAGCACTGATTGGCTGGCGCATCCTATGAGCTGAGACACCACCCTTGGGCCCAGGATGGCCCTGGCAACACATGGCGGCGTACGGCGGGGTCGTTCGGATGGATCGTTCGACCTTCAGCGATCGCGGCTTCCCGATAGCACAGCTCGTTCGATGTCAGCCGATCCAGGGCCACCAGCGGCCTTCAATCTTGATCGCCAGCGCTGGGGTCGCCGCCGCGTCGACACGACGCGAACCCGCGTGTATGGGAGGCAGAGGGGCATGCGAGCACTACGGGCCCTGCACGGAGGCTCACGTCAGAACCGAACATGTAGTACGAACATGTGGTAGCACATCGTTGCCCACGGCGCCCGCCACGGAGCCCACACGTTACGATAGCTGGCATCGCGGGCGCCGCTCCCGCGGGGCCGACGCACACCTTGCATTTAAGCAGGCTCGGGTGGTGCCCGCCGAGCATGGACGTCCGCTTCAGATCCGCACCTCCTTGGCACCGGGCTGGGGACCGCGAGGCTCGCTGAAACACGCCATGTGCATCTCGCCTCGTCGCTTCCGAGGGGAATCGGAGGCCTCAGGATGGTCCAACAACGGCCGCCGAGGAGACCCAGGAGCGCCCAAGACGGTCCTCTGGAGCCCCCAAGACCCCTCAAAATGGCGAGACGGCTCGGGGCCGCAAGGCTTGCTTGGAAACACGGCCTCCCAATTGGCGGGCAGAGAGCCGCTGTCCGCCGCCGTGCCGCTTCCCGCTGCAACAGGGGCCTGGCGCGGGGGCGGGCGCACAGCGACCCAGCAGGGCCTTCGGCGGCCCTCGGCGGCGTCATCGGCATCGTCGCACACCTCCTCCACCTCCTCCTCCACCTCCACCTCCTCCTCCTCCTGTTCCGTGTCCTCCTTTTTCTCCTCCTCCTCCTCCTCCTCCTCCTCCTCCTCCTCCGCCTCCTCCTGCTCCTCCTCATCCTCCTCCTCCTCCTCCTCCTCCTCCGCCTCCTCCCCCGGTTCCTCCCTCCTCCTCCTCCTCCTCCTCCTCGGCTTCCCCTCATCATCATCCTCTTCCTCCTCCTCCTCCTCCTCCTCCTCCTCCTCCTCCTTTCCGCCTCTTCCTCCTCCTCCTCCTCCTCCTCCTCCTCTTCCTCCTCCCCCCCCTCCTCCTCCCCCTTCCCCTCCTCCTCCTTCCTCCTCCTCCTCCTCCTCCTCCTCTTCCTCCTCCTCTTCCTCTTCTTCTTATAATGATTAATATTGATAATGCTACGAATTCGTATTGTCATTCAGTTTCTTATTAGTATCATGTTCCTGAGTAGTAGTCTTAGTATTCTTATTGCTACTATTAGAATCGTAGTTAGGATTGTTATTATAATTATTGTCAGTCTAAATGTCAATCGTATTATGATTGGTATTATTACTAGTAGTATTATCGCTATTAGTGTCAGTATTACTACGATTAGTAGTACCATGAGTCGCATTATTAGTACCATTAGTCTTAGTATTCTTATTCGTATTACCATTATTATTCATATTATCATGATTATTATTAGTATGAGTATTATGTTGCTTCTCCTTATTACTTTTCGTTTTCGCCTTCCTCGTCTTATGTTTCTGAGTATGTTTCTTCCTCCTCCTCCTCCGCCTCCTCCTGCTCCTCCTCCATATCCTCCTCCTCCTCCTCCTCCTCCTCCTCCTCCTCCTCCTCCCCCTCCTCATCGACCGCCACCACAACCACCACCACCCATCACCATCACCATCATCAGCATCATCATCATCATCAGCAGCAGCAGCATCAGCAGCATCACCATAATCATCAGCAGCACCATCATCACAATCATCATACCGTCATAATCATCGTAATCATCGTAATCATCATCACAAGCATCATCATCATCATCATCATCATCATCATCATCATCATCAGAATCATCATCAGCAGCCGCATTAACAGCAGCATCATTACCACCAGCAGCATCATCATCGACATCAACATCGTCAGCAACATCATCACCATCATCCGCATCACCATCATCGTCATCAGCAGCAGCACAATCATCATCACCATCAACAGCATCATCATTACCACGATCATCATCAGCAGCAGCAACATCATCATATCATCATCACCAACATCATCAGCATCGTCATCGTCATCATCATCATCATCATCATCATCATCATCATCATCATCATCATCATCATCATGGCCACCGCCGCCGCCGCCACTACCACCACCATCACCACCACCACCACCATCGCCATCCTCTGCATCATCAGCAGCAGCAGCATCCTGATCACCATCATCTGCAAAAGCACCAGAAACATCACCATCATCACCAACAGCCTCACCTACACCATCACCACCACCACCAGGTCGTCATCCTCATCAGCATCCGCATCATCAGCATCAGCATTAGCATCATCAACACCATCACCATCACCGGCACCAGCTGTGGTCATCAACATCATCATCAGCATCATCATCTGCAACAGCAGCATAATCATCATCACCAGCATCAGCAACATCATCATCACCACCGACCGGAAGACCATCAGGACAACCAGTCGCATCAGCACTAGCATCAGCAGCCGCCGCATCAGCATCATCAGCACCCGCAGAATGAGCATCATCATCATCAGCAGCAGCAGCATCATCAGCATCACCACCAGCAGCAGCAGCAGCATCAGCCCCGGCAGCACCATCATCAGCAGCACCAGCATCATCAGCAGCAGCACCATGATCAGCGGCATCACCATCATCAGCCACACCCACAGCCTCGTCAACATCAACCTCACAATCACCCGCCCCATCGTCATCAGCATGAGCATCAGCATCATCATCAGCATGAGCACCAGCATCATCGCCACCATCATCAACAGCATCACCAGCATCATCGTCATCACCACCACCACTACCACCATCATCACCACCATCACCACGTCCACCACCATCACGACAATCCACCATCATCACCACCACCGCCACCAGCACAATCACCACCACCATCATCAGCACCAGCACCACCATCATCAGCATCAGCAGCAGCATCATCATCAGCATCACCATCAGCAGCAACAGCCCCCCCCCGGCATCCAGAATCATCATAAACAGCAACACAACCAGCACCACCACGTACACCACCACCACCAGCATCATAATTACCAGCATCATCATCGTCGCCGCCATCTTCCCCGTCACCATCATCATCCTCATTATCATCATCACCAGCAACACCATCATGATCATCATGCTCATCAGCATCATCAACACCATCATCATCAGCAGCATCAACATCAGCAGCAGCATCATTATCTGCGATATTAGCATCACCGCAGCCATCAGCATCACCATCATCATCATCATCATCATCATCGCCATCATCAGCACCACCACCATCATCATCAGCAGCATCAGCATTAGCATCACCATCCTCAACATCACCATCAAAACCATAATCATGATCAGCATGACCATCATTGTCAGATTCGCCATCAGCATCAGAACCAGCATTACCATCGTCCTCATCATAAGCACCATCATCAGCATCAGCATCAACATCAGCAGCATCAGCATCATCCTCAGCAGCACCAGCATCACCATGATCATCATCATCAGCATCACCATCGGCATCATCAGCACCATCATCATCAGCAGCATCGTCATCAGCATCATCGTCATCATCATCACCATCATTATCCGCACCCTCATCCTCATCATCGACAACATCAGCATCATCAGTATCGCCACCACCACCAACCGCATCAGCAGCACCACCATTATCAGCATCAGCATCAGCATTGTCATCGTCACCACCACCACGACCATCACCATCATCAGCACCAGCAGCAGCAGCATCAGCATCAACATCACCATCATCAGTATCAACATCAGCAGCATCATCAACCGCAACAGCACCATCGTCACCGTGCCAATCACCATCAGCAACATCACCGTGCCATGATCACCAGCATGATCATGAGCACGATCGTGATCAGCATTGTCATCATCATCGTCATCATCCGCGCCCCTCCTCCTTTTCCTCCTTCTCCCCATCCTCCTCCTCCTCCTCCTCCTCCTCCCCCTCCTCCCTCCTCCATCCTCCCTCCTCCTCGTTCTCCTCCTCCTTCTCCTCCCCCTGCTTTTCCTCCTCATCATCGTCTCCTCCTCCTTCCCCTCCTCCTCCTCCTCCTCCTGCTCCTCCTCCTCCTCCTCCTCCTCCTCCTCCTCCTCCCCCTCTTCCTCCGCCTCCCCCTCTTTATCATCCCCGTCCTCCTCCTCGTCCTCTTCCTCCTCCTTGTCCTCCTCCTCCTCCTCCTCCTCCTCCGCCCTCCTCCTTTTTGCTGCGTCAGGCCGACATGGGCGAGACCGCTGTGGCGTTTGTGTACTGTGTGGAAAAAAGGATACAAACATGCAGGTGAACGGCTCGGCGCAAAAAGACCTGGCGGGCGCCGCAGAAAATGAAGCAGGCAATGAAGTGGATGATACGAGCAAGCAGAGTAGGCGCCCGCCAGGTCCACGAGGCCGGCACTGACCTTACTGATAAATACCCCCAGTAAGTGCGATCACCAAAACAAATAACCCGTGTTCATCCTCCTCCTCCTCCACCTTTTCCTCATCCGTTCTCCTCCTCCTCCTCCTCATCATCCTCCTCCTCATCATCATCACCATCATCAGCGTCATCATGACCATCATCATCATCAGCATCGTCATCATCATCATCATCATCATCATCAGCATCAAGATCACCACCACCGATGATCCTCCTCAACATCGCCCCCTGTCCCCTGCTAATCATCGTCATCCCTCCTTGTCGTCTCCTCCCCTCCTCCTGGAAGTGGCGGGGCTGTTGTCAGCCGTCTCAAAGCATGCTTCGAACATCCGAAAGTTTATGTTCACGCAACTAATTATGCTTCAAGAAATAAAATAATGGAGGAGCAGAAAAAAAAGGTGAGAGGCAGCGAGGGGCCGCCCCTAAAAAATGGCAAGCAAACGCTATTACAAATGTTGTTAGTAATCCCCCGAGACACAAAAACAAAGCCAGGACGAGGACAAATTCAAATAATGAAAAGACGAGACACTCTGAGACCCGACAGCTCTGGAAGATGCATCGCGCACCGCGGCCTTGTCAAAGAGTTCCAGAAAGCTATGGGAGCGGTCTGGGACGCTCTGGAACGGACTTATCCTTGCCATGGCCGCGCCCGAAGACCCCCCATAGTGCAAATACAAAGTACAAGATCCCTCCCACAAGTACTTGATGCAGCACAAAGCAGACAAGACAACATCTATATATGTATGTATATATATGTATATATACGTATGTATATATATGTATATATAATATATATATATATATATATATATATTATATATATATATATATATCCGTACTCAAAACAGTCGCGAGTAGGTGCGTCCACCCTCCCGCCCAGCTTATGAGCCACAACGGCCATGGGCGGAAAGGACAGAAAATCCATGACCACCCTAAACCTCACACCCTCACCTATCTGATTTTCATACCGGGAAAAATGTTGCTAAAGAATGCGTGGCAAATTCTGAAGCAAGCCTCCAAAAGATTCAAGAATTCGACCGGCTTAAAGCCGCCCGCACACCGGAGAAGAACTACAAAGATCTCAAATCAAATCTTGAACAACAAATATCAAGATATCCAACCAATCAAATCTTCAGCAACAAAAAACAATATACCAAATCAAATCTTGATACAAACATTACCCAATCACTTGGCAGGGCGCACTCATCATCTCTTCACGTGAGAGGATGCACACACACACTCTCCACACTCAACCAGAGAAAACACAAAGTTGGCAGTAACTCTCAACACAATCTCTTCCAGCACCCACCGTATACACAAATATGGTCGTGGCAAAGATCTCAATGCAATCTCTCCACCATCCAACATCAAACACAACGTTGGTAGTGAAATCTCAGCGTACCTGAGCTGACTTGACGATGCTGTAGGCGATGTGTGTCTTGATATTCAGATCCAGACTTTAGCCCCTGCTCTCGTCTGCGTCCAGCTTCAGACACCGGCCCAAGCAACTGGCGCAGTGCTTGTGCTTGCTGCATATGTCTGCGAAGCTGCTGCCCTCGCATTTGCCGCTCTCGATGCGCATCGGCCCCTGCGTAGCCGACCACTGCCTCAGGAGAGCACTGTCCCCCAGGTTGATATGTCCATCCTCGGTGACCTCATCGGAGTACGTCTCCACCTCAGGCTCAGCCTTCAGGCGCAGTGCAGCTGTCTTGAGTTTTGCCTGCTTGGGCACCTCCGCCTTGTAAAGAATGTCGCTGCTTGAACTGTCCACCTCCATCGGTGCCATGCCGAAATCCTCGTCGTCGCTCTGCGTAGGCTGCATTATGTTGATGTGACCCCCTCAATGTGGAGACTAGCGTCACCGCCGCGGGAGACGTCGAATGACAAACTCCATACGCTGGTGCACAGAACTGAAGAAGACCTGCAACTTGGTCAGTATCTGGATGGTTCGCTGCGCGCCACTCCTGTCCACTGGGCAGTTATCCGTCGCATCGTCCATGTAGAATGTTTCGACGCGCTCGGTCTCGTCATAATGCTCGCCCTTGTCATCGTAGAAGCACTCGTCCACATAGTTGCACGTCTCCACCGGCCAGGTAGATATCTCATCGTTCCCATCGGTGTCGTCGCACAGCTCCTGCTTGGCGTACATAGCCATCTTCGCATCCAGGTAATCGACCTCCTTGTTGGCTGCCACCGTCTCTGATCCAAAGAGCCCCCGTCCGCGCGTCGATGGCGCTCTGTCATCAAGCCCAGGAGTCTACAAGGTAGATATCACAATCTCCCCCGCGTCGCCTCCTGGAAGCACCCTCGTCAAACAATCCACCAGCATCTGCTCGCTCTTGCCCCACTTGACGCCGACCTCTTTTGGTGACTGACGTAGTATAGCCGCCTCCAGAGAAGGCCTCCGATATGCCAAAGATACCTTTTCTTCGTGATCGCGTCATACAGGCTCTTGCAGTCGGTCGCCCAAATGCATTTCACCGGGCACGCGTCATGCACGGCGTCGGCCGCATGCATCTCTGGGCGCAGGATCTCCGCCAAGGTTGTTGTCCAAATCAACATATCCACCGAATCTGCACATGAGTAAGCCTCCGCCGATAGAGTAGATCGCACCACTCGTTGAATATTTGCAGACTGCCACCCAATGCAATGCACCCTGTACTTGTTGCCGTGGCCCTCGTTGATCTTCTCGCCCCCTAGCATGATGAAGCGTCCTCGTTGCGATCTGTGCTTCGGCAGGTTGTCGAAAGCACTGCCGGGCACCTTGATCACCATGGTCTTCCACGGATTCAGGCCAGCTGTGAACTTCATCGGTAGGTCGTCCCGCTTCTGGATTCTCCACATAGCTGCACTCCCGCCCTGTAGGTCCTTCACCTGCGGAGCCCCCAGCGTCGATGCCAATCGGGATGCCTCGAACGCTTCTGCGAAGCAAATCATTCGCGCAGCTCACTGCAGTTGCCCAATCACCATTCGTAGTCCTCGATGCTCTGCAGGGGTCAGTGCACTGCCAGGTGCTTCGCTGCGTTCCCTGGAGGCACGCACAGTCTGCATAGACTTCACCTGGGCCCCCATGGTGACGTTGATGCTGCCGTCCTTGTCTTGCTGACAGGCCAGGCCCTTCGGAAGGTCCTTCATGATCTGGGCGCCCTCAGGGTCGCCCTGCTTGATGCCCATGAGGAAGTCGCCCACGTGCAGAGACGTGATCGACATGATCATGCTCCTGACATGACGCGTTCTCCTTGTTGCGCTTGATAAAGGCCGCGGGCTCGAAGCTCCCCAGGCCTTCCCACCCAAGCTTCACTGGCGTCTCGTGCAGCGCCGCGTACCAAGGTCTCGCCGCATCGTCGGCCCCGTAGAGGCTCTTCTTAAGCTTCAGCAGGTCGCCTGCCTTCACACCTGGGACGGAAAACTCCCCAAGGTTCGTCGGGATCCGATAATAGAGCTCGCGCGCGATCGCGTTGCCTCGTAGAAAGCCCCCCTTCGCATCTGTAACAACTGGATCCAAGTTGCGGCTCGATGCGACGCTGCACAGAAGTAGCGCCATCTGCGCTGAGACTATAAGAGAGTATCGGCGCAGCTTCAACCAGGAGCGGCGTCTCCGCCAGCTGCTTGACTGGCCCCGTCTGCCCCTTCGCAAGCTCGATGCCGATGGGCGCGTCGTCCAGCAGGAACTCCTCGAGCGTCACGGGATGTTCCTGGCGCTCGCTGCCCTGATGCTGCTCCGGCTGTCCTGTGCTGGATTTGGCTGTCCCTTGTTGTTATTCCGCGGCTGGCGTCGGCGCTGCTGCCGTCTCCTCTGCCTTCTTGCGCTCTTCCCTATGCCTCTGGATACTGGCAGGTACTTGAAGTTGAGCTCGGTCGTCGTGAGCATCGTCCTTCTTGGTCTGCTTGAGCTTCAGGTCTCTCTTGACCGAATGCTTCTCCCCACCACGTTTCACCTCCTTGGGCTGCTCCGGCTGTTCCATGATCTCGTCAGCCCACCACTTGAAGGTCCAGGCAGCGAGGCTGCAGGTTGTTGATCACCTCCCGGTCCATATGCAGCCCCTTCTTCCTTCATCGATGCGATCTCCTCGATGGCCGCGATCGGTTGCTGCGCAACCACATCGTCGATGATCCGAGGGTTAGCTAGCCAGTCCACCCTCGAGATGTCCTAAACCAGGTCGCGCGTGTCCAGAAGGAACAGCCGCCTCCTCTCAATCTGAAAACCTGGTGCCGGTTCGGGCTGTAGAGGTGCATTCCTGATGTTGCCCAGCTGCCTCAGGTCGGTCATGCCCTCGCTGCTGGAAGCCGCTGCTCCCAGGGTGGCGTCCCAGGCTAGGTGTGCTCGACGTAGTCGCGCATGTGAAACCTCCTCTGCTCGGTCCTGATCAGCTGGTACTGGTTCGTACTAATCGCCCAGCCTCTGCCGCATCGGCATCACGTCACTGTCGCGCACCACATCCGATCGCTCCTATCTGCTGTCCGATTGTTTCGGCTGACCCACACCACCTTGGGCCGGTGCTGCTCCTGGCGTGTCTGCTTGTCGTTGCACTGGCTGTTGTTGTGGAGCGTCTTGCTGCCCAGGTAGCTGCCGATGATAGTCTTGCTGTCGTTCTGGAGGCAGTTGATCTCGATGTTGTTCGGGCTGTTGAATTGGTGGTTGATCTGGCTGCTGAGCACGTTACGCTGGATCATAATTTCCCCCCTCGAAAGTCTATAAAGCCTCTCTGTCCAGCTCAAGAACGTGCTGGCCCACCGTCTGAAAACAGGTCGGTGAACTGCATGGTCGTCACCTCGTGTTCAGTCGCTTTCCGTAGTAAATTTGGTGAGCTCAGAATCGGGATCCGATTGTGGATCAGCCAGGAGCCGTGCTCGTCCGCACCGGGCAGGCCCATGCCATCGAGCATGTAGGTTTCTCTTGAGATTGTCCGATCGCCAGAACATTAGTAGATCAGCTTGCTGGAAGGGCCCCGGGCGGGGCCTTGTCCTTGCCAGCACTGTCCGCCTCAAAGCAGATGAGTGAGCTGCCTTGAAAAAGGACCCCGAGCATATCTTTTGAAGGTGTAGTCGATTCCAGAACGATGTCCTCTTAGCCACCCTGGAAACTACTGCTGGGTCGTTGTCGGGATTCGCCAAACTCGCAGGTAGTCGATGTCCGGCTCCCAGTACCCATTGCTGTGGTGAAAAGCCCGCTGTGCTAGCCAGCTAGTTGCACGCGCTGGCCATGCCTCGCACTGCAGCTGCAACTGAATCCTGACCACGACTTCCTCCAGCATTGAAGACACTCGTTGCCATCTCCTGTAGGTACCGTATCTCCTCTCGACCTTGCCCATTTGCCAGTGAGCTTCTGGCGCAGCGTTGTTTATCACCAGGCCGAGGTCGTTGCACTGCGTCTCGAACTCGCCCATGAATGCAATCCTGGTCCTGCTCAACCACAGTAGGTGGTCCAGCCCAGGTCAGCCATCCAAGCTCGAAAGCCTGCTTAGCCAACTCTGCCGTCGGTCTTGATCCAGGACACGCATAGATAGCCACTGTAAAATCGATGCAATATCCACGACCACAAGCACCACGTGCATATTCTCGTCCATGTCGGGTACGATCCTGAAATCCATGAAAATGACCTCGCTAAAATCTCAAACCTTGGGCTGAGCCGCCGCAGGTCCGGCTGCCGTCCGAGCCTGCACCACACACGTCGTGCATCTGAAGAGTCGCGCTGCCCGCACCGCTCGCCGACTAGCTCCACCGTGCTGTACGTATCGTACCAATGACTCCTTGTAGGGTCCATGTGAATGGCTCTCGTGCATCTTCTCGATAGCTGCACGCATAAGTGGTGGCGCCGCCGTCCATTCCACCATCTCGATGTTGTCTCCGTGTTTGCTGAAGATCGTCGCTGCACTCGCGTGCACGGGCGCCTCCGCCTCTGCACGATTGGCCTTGATCTCGCCAGGTTCGATGTCATCGAAGTCGTTGGTATACCTGGCGTGCCCACCGTGCTGCTCCTCGAGGCCCCTCTGATTCTCGATGCCGCCCATGATCGTCTTAGCCAGGTTGGCCGTCCAGTTGCCGAGACTTGATGCTCTTCCCTTCAGCCCGTTGATCACGCTCGCGTGCTCGTGCGTGCTGTCACACCTGATGATCTGGAGATTTGCGCCTAGCATGAAGGCCGCAGTCCGGAACTGCGTCGGCTTCTTGACGGGATCGCCCATGCAGTCCACCAGGTTGCTGCCCTCGGCGCACTGGTGCGTCATCGCGGCCACAGACTCTGAGCCCAGCCACGGCATGAGCTTCCACGCCTTGGACGTCAGCGGGTTATCGAATAGCACGCGTGCTCCTCGACGCCTGCAGTTAAGCCAGATCTGTTTGACGAACCGCAAGTGCTTCATGCCAGTGGCTAGCTTCACCACCCTCGTCCCCCGCAGAAGCACGTGCGATATGTTCGCGAACTTGTCGCATGGAAAACCCACGATAGTCACGCAGGGGTCGTCCTCGCCCAGCTGCTCCAGCACCTTGCGCTGTGACTTGGTGTCCAGTTGGTCGCCCCCTTATCATGATGTTCCCCTGGTCTCGCAGTAGGGCGTCGCCGCTGCCCGAAGCGGCTGCCATGCCGCCAGCATAGAGCTCGCATATGTTAAGCCGTTTCTCCTCTGGGTCCGCCCTTAAGCGCCCCCACGACCTGCTGGCACTGGTCCAGCTTGTCCTGCAACTCCCCCCCCCCCCCCCCCCCGTCTCCATCTGTTTCCTCTGCTTTCGTCGTAGGATGCCCTCGTCTATCTCTTGCACCTCCGCGGTCCAAGATGTCGATCTCATCCGTCGTAACAGATGACACTGTCTTGGTTGAATATTTCTTCGGCCAGTCCCTGAGCGAGATCGCTGGGCGCCCCATCTCGGCCCTGTTGAGCGGCACCCCGTACTTGTTGATCGCCTTGAAGTCCGCCTTCCGCCCCTTCGCGCACAGCACTGCGTCTAGCTATTCCAGCTGGTGGATGCTTAGCAGTATTGGCGTCTTCGATTTCGGCAGCCTCTGGAATCGTAGATTCACGTCGGCCCCTGCATGTCCTGCCGCCACCTCCTGCTCGCCTTCTGCCATGACCAGGGCGCTATCATTCACGCCTCGGAAGCGCATGGATGGGCCCCATCGTCCTCGCAGGGGCCCTGCTGTCTTCCGCGCGGCCGCCCAGCGCTACTGAACCTCCACGCCCTCGCAGGCACGCCGCGCCCAGTACAGCATGTCCTTGTGGAAGAAGTCCTTCCCCTATCGCGGAGGCCTCGGTCTCCTCCAGCTCGTCGCCCTTCACCTGCAGGCCAAGTGATGGCGCGCGATCCTCTGTAGGCCTGTAGTCTGTGCCCGCCCTACGTTCCGCCCACAACCATGTCGGTCGCACTCCATGAGGTAGGCGCTCGCAGGCGCCCCTTGCGATATCTCGCAGTTCCGAGGCACTGCCCCAAGATGCTTGCATGGGTCGCACGCCAAGTTCCTGAGCCCCCGCGGTGCCATCTCCATCGCGATGCGCATGAGATAGTGGATGCGCATGAGATAGTGGATCTGGCGCAGTGCCCAGTCTACACACCAATCCATGTTATCCCTGCAGGCTGCTTCCTCATTCCCACAGCTGGCCCAGAATGCTGCAATCTGTGCTGATCGATCTTTGATCTTCTGTAGGTCCGCCGCGCGGCATCCTCTTCACGGTAGTCAGTGCTCGATCTGCTGGGCCATGTCCGTCCTGATCCAGATCCCGGCGTTCGGTCATCACTCAACCTGGGAATGCTTTGGATCCGATTCGCTTCTCCAGGCCACGCTCGCGCACCTCGATCGTCTCCAAGTGCTGACACCGCCCAGGCATTCACGATCTGCTCGTCGGCGTCCATCCTCACCTTCGCCACGCTCGCGATGTCCCCCATCGCGGCCCCCATGCTTGCCAGCTGGCCAGTCACGATCTGGATGGAAGTCACGTCCATTGAGCTGTCCAACATCAGTAGCTTCACCGCCACTGCCATCGCCAACCCAGCCGGCGTAGAAAACCCACAGGTCGCCCGCGAAAGCCTCGGCCACCATCTCGTCCTCCACGCTGTAGGCTGCTCGATGGCCCGCCGACAAGTGGCCTCGTCTTCTCGCACTCCGGGTCGCCTTTCCAATGGCCCTTTTCTGTGGCATGCGTTGCACTTCGTGCGAGCCCCTACATCTTCTGGAGCTTCTCTTCGGCCTCCTTGCCGCCCATCTCGATGGATCCCCGCTTGTTGATGTTGGCTTTCCAGCCTCGATTGGACCTGCTCCGCACAAGCCTCTTCCCGGGCTCGCTTGCAGTTAAGCTCGTGGCCTTTTCGCCCAGCCTCCCACCCTAGACGCCGCGCCGCAGCCGCTAGAGCGTCGCACTCCTCCTGGCTGACCTACTCGGGGTCGACGTCGCCAATCACCCCTTCGAACTCGTCGATGTCGGCTGCCAGCGCGTCGTAGTCTTCATCGCTCAGAAGCCCTTCCTCATCGAATACACCACACGCGTATCCAAGTAGGGCTTCCTCCCCGTCATCGTCGTAGTCCACTGGGCATGATCCATAACGTCCGTGACCACGTTCGTTTCTGCATGTCGTGTCCCGCTGGATGAGCATCGCCGCCGTCACGTCGTCCCAGATGCACTCGTTGTTGCAATGCCCGAGAATAGCCACGTGCTCGGTCATGCTGATACTGGCCGACTTTAATAAGAAGTATGTCCGTGGGTCTGCGCTCACTGTCTTGTTTGCTGAGAGAGACTTGAGCCGCTCGCACTCCGTCCCCCGCCTCGACATGCAGACCCGCACAGACTCCGATATGATGCGGAAGCCTTTGAAGAAATACCCCTGGGAAGCTTGCTGCTTCTGTGGTGGGGCAATCCGCTCGCACGCTTGTCGCACCGTTGCCACCGCCAGCTTTATTGCAGCAGGTTGGTCCGCACCTGCTTTGTCAAACACCGCTTGCGTCGCAATGTCGGCCCTCTTCCTCGCGAGGTTCCACGCTCGCCAATTTAAAGAATTCTTGAGTTTGTTCGCGTAGAGCTTATGTAGCTTCTCTTCGCTCGCATAATAGCCGAGGATCGCGTGCTCCTCGAATTCCTCGCCGTAGGCTGGGTCGCCGTTGTAGTGTACGACGCCCTTCTTGTCCACGAAGAGGGGTCCGTCGTTGGGCTGCTGCTGCCTGGTCGCCATCTTGTCTGTAGTGATGGTGTTGCCGTCTCTGACGATAGTGTTGTTGTCTCTGATGCTGGCGTCGCCGTCTCTGAAGATGGCGTATCCGTCCAGTTCGTCATAAATGTCGTTGTCCCTGCTGCTGTCCGGGTCGTGGCAACGATTATCGGCCAAGCTGCAGGTGATGATGTTCAGCGTGTTGATCGCTGAAGGAAGTGCGCAGTGGTAAAGAACTACGAGAATCTTGAACGCCACATATATCTGCACGGCCACTCAGAATATGAATCTCGCAACTGTAGAACTGATCCAGCTCCAGGCTACCAGTGTAAATACTGATCACAGTATCCCTCCCAACAGTACTTGATGCAAGCACAAAGCTGAAAACATAATAGATATTTATCTCCGTACTCTAAGCAGTCGTGAGTAGGTGCGTCCACCCTCCCGCCCAGCTGATGAGCCACAACGGCCATGGGCGGAAGGGAAAGACAATTCGTTACCACCCTAAATCTCACATCCTCGCCGATCTGATGTTCACAATAGTGATCCCACTGGTGCCCCCCGCTTGTGGCCGCCCCCCGTGGCGCCCCCACGCCTGGCTCCGCGCCCTCCCAAGCCTCCGACGTCGTGACCTGTTCCACGTCGACCCCAGAAGATCTGGCCCCATTCCCCGGGGCCGGATTTCCATCCTGAGTAGTTTTGTTGGACGGGCTTGGGGCCCGGTGAGCGCCCTCGGAGGCCGAGCATGGCCAAACACCATCCGCCGTGGCTTGTGGCCCCCCCTCGTGGCTGAGGAAGGAGATCCGCCACCGCGCTTGCAGCGGTTGGTGTGCGTCGGGCCAGTTCGCCGTCTGCGAAGCAATAGTGAGCGCCCCCCGACGCAACGAGCCCAAGATGCGTTCACTGTTGTGGCAAAGTCCCTGCGTGTTTGGCCGTCCAGGCAGAAAACGGTCCCGAACAGAGCCTGCGGAACCCCCCCCCCCCTCCCCCAAGGCCCTCCCCCCTGCCCGCCCGAGCGCGGTGGCGGAATCGCGCGACAGCGCAACTGGATATGCATATGCACCGACCCTGGCCTGGACCATCCTGGGCCAAGGATCGGTGCACACACCCTCCTGGCTCGGTCAGGGAGGCTCATGCACCGATCCTGGGCCCTGGATGGTCCTGCCCACGATCGATGCAGCTGCCTACTTCTCGTCGCCCGAGCGGCCTCCTAAATGGGGTCCGAGCAGATGGGGTCGGAGGATCGCGCCGCACCGCCGATGCATCGCCGATGCATTGGCGGTGCATCGGCGACGTCGACGAGGAGAAAATCCACCTCCACATCGAGCCGCATCGCCGATGCATCTGCGATCGCTCGATTCACGCCCGCAGATGTGGAGGTAGGCTGTTCCCCTCGAGTTTCGAGGGGCATATCCCCAACTGGGGTGGTGGGATGGTGGGGATCGGGATGGGGATGGAGATGGGGACATGGACCAATTTAGACGGCACTGCCCCCCCCTTCTGCATGGGGGAGCGCGGCCTGCGCGCCCGACTCTTTCTCGAAAAGACATGAGTCGTCCGACTCGGAGCCCGAGGCGGCGTCGGCGTCCGAGTCGGACCTCGGCCACGCAACACGGCCCTCCTCCTCCTCCTCCTCCTCCTTCCCCCTGCCTCTCTTGGCCTGCAGCCTGCACTCCCATGCTGCATTCCCGCAAAGGTCCCTCCTGGGACCGTTTCACGGACATTTGAGTCCCGAGCTCGACCCAGACCTCCAACGTATTGAAAAACTGACTTCGGCGGTTTTTCGCCGTGTTCGGCCTCCGAGGAGCCTTCGCCAGGCCCTGGGACCGTCAAAAACTACTCGGAAGAAGAAATTGGCCCAAGGGCAAGGATCGCGACTTCTCGGGACCGCGCACGTAAGAAACAATCCATCGGACCTATGGCGAAAGAAAACAAAAATGGCACAGAAATGAACTTCCGAAGGACCGCGCGGACCTCGATGAGTCCTGAGTCTCGGAGGCGGGTCTGCAATGGTTGGAACCCCAGAAAATCGGCAAGGAGGGGGGATGAGGCCAAATCCGTTCAAAATTAATCCCCGGACCCCTCCTGGGGTCCATCTGGTGTGGTTTTTCACCCCAGATCCAGTTTGGACAGTCACCGGGATCGAAAACGGCAGGCCGAAGAGGGGGAAAACAAAATTTAAAAAAGTTCTCGAGCCCAGCACCTCTGCCCCCCCCTGACTGCTGGGCAGAACCAATGCTGTTCCGCTCGGGCGAAATGGCTCGACGTCCGCGCGCGCGGGGCACCCCGCGATGCGGCCCCGGGTGTGCGAAGAGGCGCCCAGAGCCCCGCGAGTGACAACTTTTGATGGGACTGGAGCCTGCGAGCAGTCCTCCTCCGGAGCTTGAGCCCAACGTCGCCAGCTACGGGGGAGGTCACACGCAGCACGAGCCCGACGCCATCAGCTACGAGGGTGGCGTCGCGAACCACGAGCCAGACGGCATCAGCTGCACAGGGAGGCGACAGGAAGCACAAGCCCGACGCCATCTGCTCTCAGGGTCGCGGCACGAAGCACGAGCCAGACGGCATCAGCTGCACAGGGAGGCGACAGGAAGCACGAGCCCGACGCCATCTGCTCTCAGGGTCGCGGCACGAAGCACGAGCCAGACGGCATCAGCTACGACAGCGTTCCGCAGAGGAGACCGGAGCGGCAGCGGCCAGAAAGGCGATCGAGGACACGCACGCCATGTTGTACCACCCCATCCTCGAGCAGATCGATG
>CAUYUJ010018554.1:102500-117500 GCA_963575745.1 Prorocentrum cordatum
CCTCGAATCTCGCCCCCCCTGCTGACTGGAAAAAGCGCTGGGCAACCCCAGACCCCCAGCCGACTCCAAGACCAATGCGTCGTGACAGCAACCCCGTCACGAGACCAGGCTGTAGGGGGGCGACCGAGGCGGCACGACTACCACGCTCCTCCGACCCGACCCCGTCTACCCCGACCCCGCGCAGGCGGCCTGGAGCAGCGCTGCTCCCCTCGAGGAGCAGGAGGAGGAGGAGGAGGAGGAGCCGGAGGAGGAGGAGGAGGAGGAGGAGGAGGAGGAGGAGGAGGAGGAGGAGGAGGAGGAGAGGGAGGAGGGGGACTAGCAGAATAAGTACGGAGAGGAGAACGGCCAGGACGACGAGGATAACGAAGAGGAGGACGAACAACGGCAGATACATCATCTGTTGGAGCTCCGCGTGAAGTTCTGGGAACCGCGCTGGGACCCACCTCCCCAGCGTGTGGAGCGCGCCAGATGCTGCGCCTGAGGCGCCGCCAGGCGGGGCCCAGCGCCGATCTGAGAAGTCCGCGCGAGGCTCCAAAAGTTGATGTTTACTCGGAATTCCACAATTCCACAATAAAGTGGGGGGGTCTGCTTTAAGCTGTCTTGGAGGGTTCGGGGGGTCTGAGAACAAGGCCGCCCTTTCTTGGCTGGTCTGGGGCGGTATCTTAATTGGCTCGTCTAGGAGGTTTGTGACCCCCATTCCTTTCTGGTATGAGCTTCAGAGTATACGTTTTGCTCGTTTTCCGAGATTTGGCTCACAACGTGGACCCCTGGAGACGAAGATAAAATCGGGTGAGGACAAATCAGGAATCTCTGAGATCCAGCGCTCTGGAGGATGTCTCGGGCGCCGCAGCCTTCTCAGAGCGTTCTGGAACGCTCTGAGCGCGTTCCGGAACGCTCTGGAAAGGTTCTATCCTCGTCGTAGCCCCGTCCGAAAAGAAATGCAGCATCGCAAAAACTCACGACCAGGGAATCGGTCCTCATCTTTCCGCGGCACGTTTCGAGCCAGACCGATCTGTAATATTCCCAGGGTCCAGATGGATGAATGAGGCCGCGCGTCCGTAGTCGCATGAGCAATGGCACGAGCGTGCGCTAGACAATATACTTGCGCACTGCTGCTTCCCAAGCTTCCGCCGGAAACGTGCCCAAATGTGCAAAGTTCCAACCAAAAATTACGACAAACTTGCATATCATACTTAGACCCTTATTTTGCCCACGTCCGCCAGGGCCCAAAAGGGAC
This sequence comes from Prorocentrum cordatum, assembly GCA_963575745.1. Classification (NCBI taxonomy): domain Eukaryota; class Dinophyceae; order Prorocentrales; family Prorocentraceae; genus Prorocentrum; species Prorocentrum cordatum. The sequence continues at coordinate 103,738 of CAUYUJ010018554.1, forward strand.
GAAAACGCCCGGCTCGAAAAAATCGTAACGCCAGATCTCAGGGCTTTCGAGGCGAAGTAGGGAAACGAATAATGAAATAAACATAAACATGAAAACTCGGAGGTCCGCGCGGACCTCCGAGTTATTATGTTTATGTCATTATTCGTTCCACTACGAAGGGCAGTGGACGGAGGCTCCTGGTCGGTCTCGGAGTCCTCCCCCTTCTCCTCGCCGGGGCCCTCCTTGGCGCCCGGCGTGGCCCCGCTGGCGGCCTGCCCCCGCACCCCCCCCCGCGCCGCCGCTGCCCGCTGCGGCGCAGCCCGCACCGCCGGTGCTCCCTCCTCTCGCTGTCGAACCTGATCCCGCTCCTTTGCTGCACCTTGCTTCCTATGGCTTCTCTATGTGTTTGTTTTTTTTGTTTGTTCTCTCTCTCTCTCTCTGTTTCTCTCTCTCTCTCTCCCTCTCTCTCTCCTTTTCTCTCAAGCTATAGATACCTATACGACCACCCTTCAAGTCAAAAAGAGGGTTCGGGGGGGAGGAGCCAACGTCTCACTCAAGCGGTACCACTATCAATCTCACGATCGGTATCACTCTCGATCTGAAACTATCGATATCACTGTGAATCTCACTACGGGACACCGACGGGACACCGACGGCGAGACACCGACGGGACACCGGCGGGACCCCGACGGGACACCGACGGACCACCGACGGGACATCACTGTCGATCTCACGATCGCTCTCACTCGATCGATCGCTATCGATATCCCTATCGATCTCACTGTGGATCTCACTACGAAACACCGACGGAGCACCAACGGGACACTGACGGGACACCGACGGGACACCGACGGGACACACCGGCAGGACACCCTCGGGACACCCGCGGCCACCGCCGGACAACACGAGGGGGAACGGTCTTTTGGCCCGGCGGCGCATTCCGCCCGCCCTCGCAGTTTCGCCTCGCCCGCGCGCGCGACACGAACAGGAAACCTACACCGATTTCCCGTGGGGTGCTCTCCGAGTCACTGCAATCTCACCCCCTCGCCTCATAGATATACATATATAGACACACACGCACCTGTATAATATATGCATATAGGGAAAACAATATATACCGCGCGTGTGCGCAGACCATATACCTATATTTCTATACATAAGCAGGTTGGTATATGTATGTACATACATACATATACATAGAGATGTAATGCATATATATAAATATATATATATATATATATATATATATATATATATATATATAACACACACACATACATACATACATACATGCATACATACATGCATGCATGCATGCATACATACATACATACATACAACCATACACACAAACAAACAAACAAGCAAACAAACAAACAAACATACATACATACATACATTACATTACATTACATTACATTACATTACATTGCATTACATTACAATACATTACAATACATTACAAAACATTACATTACATTACATTACATTACATTACATTACATTACATTACATTACATTACACTACACTACATTACATTACATTACATTACATTACATTACATTACATTACATTACATTACATTGCATTGCATTACATTACATTACATTACATTACATTACATTACATTACATTACATTACATACATAGATACATACATACATACAGATACATGCAGATACATACATATAACTATATAAATATATATATATATATATATATATGGGTATAATAGTGATGAAGAGCCCAGAAAACGGCTGCGGCGGGGGTTCCTAGGAGGGGTCCTGTCGGGGAGCTGCGGAAATGCATGGAAAAAAATATGGGAATGCATGAAGTGAGCGAGAACTTTTTTGAAGTGAAGTGAGCATGAAGTGAAAAAAATATATGGGAATGCATGAAATCATTTTTTTATTCCGGCCGGTAACGCTCGTTACCCGGGGGGGGGGGGGGGGGGGGGCGTGCCCCCCGGGTAACGGTAACGCTTGGGCTGGGCGGGGTATGGCGAAGCAGGGGCGCTCTGCGATCGCCATAGTATGCGCGCGAGCAGCACTCTCTGCCTGAGAGCACCACAGTGGCTTGCGATTCGAGTACAAGCGCAAAGCCCGCCGCGTGGTCCCGGCACCACGCCCGCGCCCGCGCGCGCGACGACGATGATCGACGAGCGACGAGCGACGAGGTCGACGACGACGACGACGACGTTTGCCGCCTGTTTCGGCCTCCGGAGGCCGTTTTCGGGCGCCGTCGACGACGACGACGACGACGACGACGACGACGACGACGACGACGACGACGACGACGACGATTCGAGTACAAGCGCAAAGCCCGCAAGCACCAGCATCGCGCATGCGAGCGCCGCAATGGCCTGCGAGCGCCCACAGTGCGCCTGCGACCACCACACCACAGTGCGCATGCCTTCGGGCACCAGCATGTTGGAGGGGAAGACCGAGACCCCCCCCGCGTACGAGCGTTACCGTTACGGGGGGGGGGGGGGGAGAGGCCCGGGTAACGAGCGTTACCCCCCAGAGGATAAAAAAACAATCTCAAAAGGAAGTGCATGGTGGGTTCATCGGGTTTTACACGTAGCACCCCGCCGATGCGGATAACAGTGAAGGGGCGGTGGGGACGTCAGCAGTCTGCGAGACTCTGGAGAAGCCCGCCGCAGGTGCCACAGTTTCACCAATTATACAACGATCCCGCCGCAGGCGACGATGTCTTCGGTAAACCAATGTGGCTAAGTCGCGGGTGGGTCGCGGGTGGGCCGCAAATGTGTCGCAGCTGGGTCGCGGGTGGGTCGTTGTTGGGTCGCGGGTGGGTGGCGGGGTGGGTCGCGCGGGTGGGTGGCGGGGTGGGTCGCGGGTGGGTGGCGGGGTGGGTCGCGGGTGGGTCGCGGGTGGGTCGCGGGTTGGGTCGCGGGTAGGTCGGGTTGGGTCGCGGGTGGGTCGCGGGTGGGTCAGGGGTGGGTCGCGGGTGGGTGGCGGGGTGGGTCGCGGGTGGGTGGCGGGAGGGTCGCGGATGGGTCGCGGGGTGGGTCGCGGGTGGGTCGCGGGTGGGTCGCGGGTGGGTCGCGGGTGGGTCGCGGGTTGGGTCGCGGGTGGGTCGCGAAGTGGGTCGTGGGTGGGTCGCGGGGTGGGTCGCGGGGTGGGTCGCGGGGTGGGTCGCTGGTGGGTCGCGGGGTGGGACACCGACAACAAACAACAACAACAACAACAACAACAACAACAACAACAACAACAGCAGCAGCAGCAGCAGCAGCAACAACACAACAACAACAACAACAACAACAACAACAACAGCAGCAACAACAACAACCACAACAACAACAACAACAACAACAACAACAACCAACAATTTAAGACTGTTCGCCCTTATCTGCTCGAGTCTCCAATAACGCGTATTTCTCAAACCCTCAATACCCGCCGTCTTCGTTTTCGATCGAACCCCTTTGGGGGGGTATACATTTCTTCCCTGCAGGCTGGGCAACAGCAAGAGGCGGGGCGGCCGCGGACCGTCGGCCTGGCAAGCGGCAGCGCTGATCGGCGGGGCGGCCGCGGACCGCCGACCCGACCCCAAGAGGGACGGACAAAAGACCGACCACGACGACGACGACGACGTCGACGACGACGGCAACGACGACGACGGCGACGGCGACGGCGACGACGAGCGACAGCGAGAGCGAGAGAGAACGACAGCAGGGCCACAAGGACACGAAGTAGGCCACGAAGGGCGACAGCGGGGACACGAAGGGAATGCGTTTATATATATATATATATATATATATATATATATATATATATATATATGCACGCATGCATACACGCATACAGACATGCATACACGCGACATGCATACATGGATACATGCATACGTACATGCATAGATGCATCCGCGCATACATGTACGCATGCATTCATGCATACATGCATACATGCAACCATGCATACATACATACACGCACACATTCATGCATGCATACATTCATACATGCACACATGCAGACATGTATACCTGCATACGCGCATGCGCTGATACATATATATATATATATATATATATATATGTAGAGGGGAACGCTGCGCGGACTGGTTTGCGCAGTCCGCACAGTGTCAAAAATGAAGCTTCACCGAAGCGAAACGATCATTGCATAGAAACCTATCAAAACACACCGTGTTCTCATATTTTTGCAAAGCGCACAGCAGAGAAATCAACAACGCAAAACATAAAACTACCAATCAATCATTTTAAATTAAAAACGCAAAACAATTAAACAAAAATCGGTATACCTGTTTTTCTCTCGTGCTAACAGTAAAGAAATGCTATATAATTCGCAGTTAGAGAACCGATACTGAAACGCGTCTGCACCACAATTATGCGGTTGCACACAGAAAACCCACCATTTTCAATGAAAAAACTTATTTACCATGTCCAATGGGAAATGCTATATAATTCGCATTTAGACCACCGACATTGGGACGCGTCTTCACCACAATTCCGAAGTGTCACCCAGACAACGGACGACTTTCATTAAAAACAGAAGGTCGCGAAAATTATGTTTTACAAAAGGTTTTCTTGATTGTCACTTCCATGAAGAAGTGCTATATAATTCGAACTTCGAGTTGAAACGCAGTCGCTCGATAATCCTCGGGTTGCAAATAAAGAAACACATAATGTCATTAAAAAACAGAAGGTCCAACAAAAAATGAAAGGTTTTGTGATGATTGTCTTGGTTGCCATTTCCATTAGGAAATCCTATATATATATATATATCGCCAGTTCTAATAAGGGTTGGCGGAATGGCATCGGACATCTGCATGCGAGAGCTGCTACACGAGTGCAATCCCGCTCTACACAACGCTTTGTTAACGCACCGGCAAAGTCTCAAGCGCGGAAGTCAGACTGCGTGACAACAATATCATCATCAACACCGCAGATATGATGCAATCGGAATATACTCAATCCTCTGTTTCTTGGTTAGCCGCCTTTCAGGCTTAACCACTTCCTCCCTTTTCAATGAGCGATAACACAAGCTTGGTTGTTTCTGCATATTCAAGAGAAAAATAAAGTAGACAACTTTGCACGCCCAGACTTCATATTCGATCGGTTCCCTACGCGGCAGCTCTTCCTTTACTAGTTTACGGAGCCGCTTATAAATGAAACCAGCAAATTAACACATCTGTTCCACCAGTCTGACATTTGGCCCTGCTAAATCGTAGAGCGGTTCGCCCGGCACGTCGATCTCAGCATCAGATGCGATAAAGGTCCAAAGAAGAACGCGCACTGCTCTGAAAGCACCCATGCTTGTAATATTTGAATTTTTGTTTAAACGATTCTGCAAGCGTTTCAAATATCTTCTCCGCTGCGTCGAATTCACGCATGACGTCTCGTACCCAGTCAGCGTGATACCCGCAATTGACATTGCAAAGCAGAGCACTGCTCCTTCATCTTTGTCATCCTTTGCTCAGGCTGGCCCCCCTCCACGCACGGGCGCGGGCCCTCGTAGGGGCGCGCGACGTCCACCCACTGAGCGAGCTCGGTCGAACCTTCAATGGGGCTCATCGGAAGGTTGCCCAGCCACGTCTGGTCGGGCCCGACGTCCACAGGCATGAGGTTCTCTACGATGGGCCGGGACAAGAGCGGGCCGCGTTTCTTGTCCTTCGTCCGCGCGATCGCCTCCTCAAACGCAATGCCACGGTCCTCTGCAGCAGAAAAGAATCGAGCGAAGTTGGTGGCACGGGAGTGGCGATCACTGGCCACGATCGGGAATTGTGATCACTGGCCGCGCGAAGCTTTCAACCTGAGAAAAAAGCTCACGGAAAATGCGCACGCGATGATCACTCGAAAGGCTTGCGCGGGGGGGGGAATGCTCTCTGGGACCTGACGCAATGGGCCAACTATTACCCTCAGCTCTGGATCAATAGGATTTCCTTTGGTGCTTATATATATACACACATACATATATAATACCAAAAAAACTGGAGAGGCGCTGGGAATATTTCGCTACTGCATATATATATATATATATATATATATATATATATATATATATACTTATATATATATACTATATACATATATAAAAATAATGATTTAACTTGGAGGGGGAGAAAAAAAAAAAAAAAAAAAAAAAAAAAAAAAAAAAAAAAAAAAAAAAAAAAAAAAAAAAAAAAAAAAAAAAAAAAAAAAAAAAAAAAAAAAAAAAAAAAAAAAAAACGTGTTTTTTTGTGTTTTCACTGCCCATTTCCAAAAAAAAATTGCGCTGCTGTTGTTCATTGCAAAAACTACCATCCAGAAACCAAAAAAAAATGTGCTTGTTTGGTTGTTCAGCTCAGAAACAAAAAAGAAACAAAACATAAGGAACACCCCCAAAAAAAACATCCCTGGGGAGGTCTTTCTCCCGAAAACTTCCCCGGGGATTTGTTTGCATGCTTGGTTTTTTGACACATCAGAACCCCCCCCCCAAAAAAAATATGTTGGTTTAGCTTTTCAACTCAGAACCAAAAAAAAAACTAAGGAAAACCAGGAAACCAAAACCAAACCAATTTCTGTTGAGATCCCCCCCAAGACCTCCCCAGGGATTTGTTGCCTGTTGTTTTGGTGTGCCTTGTGTTTGGGGGTTTTCGTATTCGTGCCTACAGAAATCGATGCACAAGCTCTGGTGATCTGTCTGGGCGCGATGAGTTCATCATTGTTCCCCGCGCGCTTTACCGAAGACCCCTCCCACCTCATCCCACCGAAAGTTCTCTGAGAACGCATGTTTGGATTCAAGTCCAAAGGCGTCGCGGACGGCCCCACGGATCTCCGAAAACCAGTCCGCACAGGGTTCCTTTCTGTGTATATGTATATATATATATATATATATACATTGTACATATGTATATGTATATATTTATATATACATATATATACATATTTATATATATATACATACATACATACATACATACATACATACATACATACATACACACACAGCAATACATATATGTATACATACATACATTCATGCATGCATTACAAACATACATACACGCATATGTATATGCATACATACATGCATACGTGCATGCATACCTGCAAACATGCATGCATGCAGACATACATGCATACATGCATGCATACATACATGCATACATAAATGCATACATATATGCGTACAATCATACATGCATACATACATGCATACATTCATGCATGCATACCATGCATACATTCACACATGCATACATGCACATACATAAATATAGTGTCGGGCGCTCTTGGGCGGTCCTGCGCGTTCCTGCGCGCTCTTGGGGCGTGCCGCGCCGGCCTCAGGAACGGGGGGCCCGCCCCACAGGGCCCCCAAGCGGGCGAAGGGGGGCCCAAGAAGCTCCCAGGATTATCCAGGAAGCCCCCGAGCTGCCAAAGATGGCCTCAAGAAGGCCAAAGACGCCCCCGAAACGTCCAAAAAGAGTACCAAGACGAAGCCCAATGAACGCCCCAAGAAGCAAAAAAATGCCCCATTCCCATTCGGAAACGCACATGTTTTGCACGTTCGCCTCTTCGGCTTGCACAGCGTCGAGGACGGCCCAAAAAAAACACCCTAGGTCGCCCCAACACGGCCCCAGAGGCCCCTAAGAGGGCTCCATGACGGCCCAAAAGGCCCCCAGACGGCCATTGAAAGCCATCGAGCTTGAATCGGCAATATGTCCCCAAGAGGTCGGCGATCGGCCCCCGACGGCGAATCCGCAAGTTCCTAGGTAGGGTGGGCTATCGGGCCCCCACGTGGGATTGGGGGTCGATGCGTCCCCGCCTGAGCCTTCCCCCCCCAGTGACCTCGGGTCATGACTCGGGCCTCCCGCAGCCGTTCGGGAAGATCCGGGCAACCGCTGAAATCTCTCGGCAAGTCGCAGCCGCGGCATCCCATAGCTGGATAGCCGGCGAAAGCCCACGAAAACGCCCGAAAACCCCAGACCTCTAAACGCGGGCCCTCCCTGCCTTGAGATCCGACGACTCGAAAATATACAACATCATGACAAACACGAACCCCTGACCCCGTCTTTCTGCACAACCGTTTCGAAGTGAATATACCTGCGAGGGCCCCGCGGCCCGAAGCAGGACAGAAATCCCGGCGCGGACAGAATAATGCTGCAGTCGCAGTCACGCAAGAGAAGCGCGACAAACTCGCGCGCGTCTGCCAAGAGGTGCTCGCGGCAGACACCGGACGTTCCCTACGTAGTCGCCAGCTCGCCTCGGCCGCCGGGGTCGCCAGCCATCTGGCGGAATTGCCGCCGCAAGCCCCGCGCAGGCTACATCCGATCTGGACCGAGCTGAAGACCGCCGAGGCGTGCGCAGCGTGGCAGAATTCCCCCCGCGAGGACCCGCCAGTGCGCCGGTCCGACATCGCGCGGCAGGCTCTGGCGCGGCCCTGGTTGACGCGCACTTTCGCCACACCTCCGTGCAGATATGTCTTCTGCGAGGGGGGCGCGCTGTCGCCATGGGGGCACGCATCCCACGAGTTTGCAATCTGGCGCGCGCTCGCAGCAGACGGCAAGGCGAAGGTGATCGGAACAGACACTTCGCGCGACCACGGGTGGAACTACCACCTCTGCAACTCGGGGGCGGCAGTGTCCGGCACGCGGCCTGGCGATTTTGCAACGCAGGAGCAATTCTCAGCGGCCGACGCCATCAACTACAAAGCATTGCGGGTGGCACCCGCATGTTTGCGTCGGGAAGGGGCCCGTCTCGGTGCTGGGGAATTGTTTTCAGGATGGACAACAGTTGTGCCGTTCATTACGTGAACATTAGATAACGCCGCCATCCACATTTAGAACATTTAACTCAATGTTTCGAAGACGCCGAGCGCGCGTCGGGGTGCTGGGCACTCGCTCCACACCTCCCGGGCCGCTCCAACGCCTGTGGCTGACATGGGCTCTCGGGACTCCGGTTTCGCAGCCGCCCGGGCCGAAGATCCTTTCAAATATGCTGTCCTGCGGAAGGACCTGTACATGGAAGTGCAGAATAGATGCAACGTCACTTGCACGCTGGACCTCTCTGCCGGCAGGCGCGGGCCGTCCGCTCTAGCCGCAGAACGGCGATGCCCAGAGCTGACGGCTTTCGAACGCAGCCTGGAGGGTCACGTCGTCTGGGCCCACCCACCACGGGCTCCAGCCCAGGCGTGCTTGGACTTTTTTAAGTCTGCCCGGAAAGCTCGCCCGCCCCGTAGGATTGTATTGCTTCTGCCAGAGGACGCAGGAGCTCCGTGGTCCCGCGCGGGCGCGCTGTCTTCCTGGCACCGGGTCTGCCTCTGGGACCCCCGTTCGGACATCCCCCGGCGGCTCTCCCCAGAGGGTCACGTACGGCGCGGGCCCCGCACGGAGCTATTCGATTTTGGCCAGCTGGAAACCAGCCAGGAGAAACCGATGATTGCACTGACTTCGCAGTCGCTGAGCGCAGGTTCAACAAAAATCCCACGCACACACACACACACACACACACACACAGACACACAAACACACAAACACACAGACACACCAAACACACAAACACACACACACACACGCGCACGCACGCACGCACGCACGCACGCACGCACGCACGCACGCACGCACGCACGCACGCACACACACACACACACACACAGACACAGACACAGACACACACACACACACACACACACACACACACACACACGCGCGCGCGCCCACCTCCCCCCCCCCAGCACGCTGGCACGCCACTCCCCTGCCTTCCCTCTCCTGCCCCCTCCCCGTCCTGCCACGCCCTCGCCTTGGCATCTGGCCCCAACTCGGCGGGGGCCTCTTCAGACGATGACAGTGGACGGGAAAGTAAGGGGCTGGAGAAGCACGGAGGAGGGAGGACAGGGGGAAGGGAGGACAGGCATTGCAGATGTGGGAGGATGCGCGCGCCCCACGCCATTCGGCCCGAGCCCCAAGACCAACCGCGCCGGCCAGCTCCCCCACGCACACCTCGGCCCCACACCTTTCCAAGGCATGGTTTCCGACGAACAGGTCAAGACACTGATGGCGGAAGCAATCGAGGCCGAGACGCAGCCGGGGGGCGCAATCTACAATTCCGTCGTGGAAAGGATTACAGAGCAGCTCAGCACCGCGACCCTCCCAGGCGGGACCGTGCACGCAGCCGTCGTAGAGGCGGCTAAACCCGGGGGCGCCGTCCACGCGGCGCTCACCAACGGGCGCAGCAGGGCGGCTGACGAGGAATACTCTTGGCGGGCCGCCGTGCGGAACCCGACGGTCGCGCAATGGAAAGCGACGTGGGAGGCGCTCACGGTCGACCCTGACAGCGTCGAGGCAGCCGGGGAGGCCATCGAGAAGTCTGGCCTGCGGGGGCTGAGCGCGGCACACACAGAGAGCAAGGAGCTCGAGGCTCTAAAGACCCGCGTCGCGATGAAGCACGCGGTTCGCACGAAATGGAAAGACTTGTGCCTCCCGGAACGGGGCGGGCCCAGCGAGATGTTCAGGTGCCACTTCGGAGAGCGAGCCGACGCCGGCAAGGACCAGAACGCCCGCGCCCCCAGCCGCTGCGCCTCGGTGCTCTAACACCTCGCGGAGAAGAGGCACGAATCTGCCCTTACCGGCACCCAGGCCAACGCTACCACAGCCGAAGCCCAGCGGACGACGGTCATGGAGTGGGTCTACCACGCAATCAAAGCCTTCCAAAAACGCACTCTCAAACCGAGCGCGGCCCCAGCCTTCGACCACGAGATCCCCCCGAAGGATTTCGGCCTCGACTTGGTGTTCGGGGAGGTTGCGCTCCTGAGCGCGGCTGCCGGCCAGAGCCGCGCGAACGACATGAAGCGACTCGGCGCCGACTCGGCACGGTCTGCTTCGACAGCGCGACGCGCGGGTGACCCGTCGGGCGCAACTGCGCCCGCGGGCCGCTACCAGAGCGGGGCGGCGGGATCCGACCGCCGCGCCAACTCCGGGGCGAGGGCTAACCGCTGGCCCAACGTTCCGGCGGCGGGCCCTCAGGCGGACCTGCTCCAGGCAGCTCCGGGGGCGCCGCCAGCCGCTGGTCGCAAGGAGTTGGCGCGACAGATGAAAGCCAGCCCCGCCGCTGCCGCGCCGGGAAAGTCCGCGCAGTTTTTCCGGAAGTAGGCCGGCCGCCCCCCAGGTCGGCCGGGAGGCGTGCAAGAACTGCCTCCGCAGCGGCAGAGGCGCTTTGGAGCGCGCTTTTAAAGAGTGCCGCGACACTTTCAAGAACAAGTGCGCCCCCCCGTGCCTGCGGCGCGCAGCCGCGGGCAGGCTGGCGGGGAACGCGCACCACTGGGCGCAGGATTACGAGTTTAGCTGAGCAGCAAGCCCGCTGCAGCAGGGGGCCGGGCAAGCAGAACGACACCACAGACCACATGTATTCATAACGCAGCTGTAAGTTATGGATGGGTTCCCCGGCCCCCGCGCCCCCCGCCATGGCCGTCTGCCATCGGGCGATTTTTTCCAGCAGATTGCCACGGCAACGAAGCGGCGCAGCCAGCAGCGAACCCGCAGCGACAGTCGGGCCGGGAAAACAGAACGCCAACACAGAAGCATCCACATCAACCCACGAAACACTGCGGGGTAGTTTCCCCGCCCCAAAACTCCCCCCAGCGCCGTCTGCAGTCTAAGATTCCTACAGCAGACCCGAAGGCGCGGGGCGCCCCCACCGCAACGCAGCAGGCACTCCCGCTTCAACGAGCAAGAACGTATCCGAACGTTTGCACAAACAGCTGCGTCCATCAAACCGGACACCGCCCAAGCCTCCAAGCCTCCCGGCTGCGCGCCGGCCCTGTCATCCGAGCAGGGCCAGTCGGCACCCGGGCCCATGCCTCAATGAGGACGCCTCGCTCACTCATTGTGAGCGCCACTTTCCTCACTGGGGGTTGGCGGGGCTGCAAAACGGCGCCCCGCCAGCAGGCCTGCAATTCCCCTGGCGCCCCCTTTGCGGCATGGTTTTGCCGACCCCCCACGGAAAAAGAGAGGCGTCATCCCTGCCATCACCATGCTCTCGCTACTCCCTGCTCCCGTCTATTTCTCCCTTCTTGCGTCGTCGTTGCCTCTCCCGCTTCTGCCTCGTCCTCGCCTTTCCCTCCCATCCTCGAGGCGGGACAAGGGAGGGGTGGCCGGGCAGGACAGGTAGGGCGCCCGTTGCCCGAACCCCGCCCTCCCCCGTCCGTGCACATAAACTCTCCAGAATGTAAAGAGAACAGCGTTCATCAGCTTTCCTTTCTGTCTCCCACAACCTTGCCTTAACCCGCTCCCGTTGGGGGCGACGACGGGGGCGAATAGCCACGAGAAGAGCAACTCATTTATCCAAGGGCGCCGATGGTCCATGACTTCGGCAAGGCTCCTGGCGAATACGTGTCATGCCCGCCCCTGGGCCGCAGGAAGAGCTGATGATAAGGATGCGCAATAAGGACGCAAATCTTTTGGACGCCCATGCCGAAGCTCTTCGAGCGTGGCTAGCAATCGAAAGAGGCTTGGGATGGACCGAGGAGGCAAGGATGCAAAGGTACCGTTGGGAAGGTTGACCATGCTTACTACCAGTTTCGACCGTATTCCCAAGCTTTCGGCTGCTCCAATTTTGTTCGATGCGTGGGCCCGGGAGGTCTGGACAACTTGCCCACGGCCGGCTTTTCGTCCTGAGTCGTGGTTTGGCGGTCCCGAGGCCCGGCGAGAGCCCCAGAAGGCCGAAAACGGGCAAAAGCCGCCCGCTCCAATTTTTGGGAAAGCGACGGCTCTCTAGCGTTTCGACTGTATTCGCCCCCATCGCTCGAGCAGGGGATCGACTACGGAATTCTTGTACCCCAGAACTGGATTTCTCGCCGAATCTGCGGCACGTGTCGTAGAACATTCGGAAGTGCGACGACTTTGCCGCAGACTCGACAAAAAAACACGTCTGGGGTAAATAAATGTTGTAGTCGATTCCCTGCTCGAATCGGGGGCGCGCAAACATGGATTAGCGATCCATGGATTTGGCGTGCGGTGGCCTAATCCATGGATCGGGGCAGGTGCCCTCCCCAAAATGCGACCCGTGCCGCCTCGTTCGGCGGCGGAAATCCGCGATTTCCCATGCAAACGGGACCCGTCGCGATTCCACGCCCCCTTGATCCATATTTGCGATCCCAGCGATCCCCTGCTCGAATCGTCGCCCCCGAATCCCGGCGACCGCGGGCGCGGCTGCCCCCGAGGCTGGTGCCGCGGCGGGGCGGCTGGGGGAGCGCGGCCCGGCGGCGGGGCGCGCGCAGCACCTCCGCGCCGCTTCGCCGCGGGAGGCGCGGGGAGGGGGGGGGGCGCAGCGGGGGCGGAGAGGAGGAGGAGGGGGAGGGGGAGGGGGGATGGAGGAGGAGGAGGAGGAGGAGGAGGAAGGAGGAGGAGGAGGAGGAGGAGGAGGAGGAGGAGGAGAGGAGGAGGAGGAGGAGGAGGAGGAGGAGGAGGAGGAGAGGAGGTGGAGGAGGAGGAGGAGGAGGAGGAGGAGGAGGAGGAGGAGGGGCGGCAGGCTCCGGGAAGTCACCCGGCGCCTGCCGCCCCTCTCGCGCCTCGCCTCGGCTTGGTACGGCGGGGGCACCACGCACGGCGCTCACGCGGGCGGCGCGGCAGCGGAGGTGACAGCGGAACGCGGCCTGGACCAGGGCTGCCCCCTGTCCCCGGCTTTCTACGCCACAGCCACGGCGAGGCTCTACGAGGAGCTGGCGGCGGCCGCCTTCCAGCACGACCCAAACATCAAGGTAGTGGCCTACCTCGATGACGTGTTTGTCGTCGGCACGCCGCAAGCACTCGCCGCGGCCCTCGCTGAC
>CAUYUJ010018554.1:122500-144492 GCA_963575745.1 Prorocentrum cordatum
ACTAGCCACGATTCAGCACGGTGGCTGATGACACTTTCAGCACTAAGATGTGAGTTCACGAATCTGACCTGAATCAAGTCTGGAGACCGATGCTCGAGTAGCTGTCCTATGCGGGCCCATTCATCACCATCTTCACCTTTGTGGTGCACATATGCCTTAGAAATCCGTCCTTTGTAAACATTATCCCAATCCGTCACGTACATAATGGACTGGCCCAGATGGCAAGCCAGAGCCCTCGAAGTTCGCCCCGAGCAACCACTTGGCGGTGTCCCGTCAACGGTCCAGCGATGAAACATCCCACCTGCGGCCCGACATACTTGGCAACAGTGGCGACTCCTAATGCCACACGTCGTAATATACTATCTGATGTGTCTGGGCCACCACTTGCATCTCCGAAGATGACCGTGGTGTCAGCCTCCGTGCCCATGGGTAAACAACCTTCAAACACACAATCGTTCAGACCACCACAAGTCCAAGAGTGTTCCTGCGGAGGGTCAGGAGTCCTGGCCCACGCAGCGGGCACGAGCCCTCTGTGCCAAAAACAAGCGCGCATCTCATGCTGTGTTCTGGCCTGCCCTTCGAGGCACTCACTGTTAAGATAAGCGGCTGCACCCCTGTTATGAGAACAACTCCAGTATACGTGATAAGATGTCTCAGGAGCTTCACCACATCGGTCGCAGTTCACATTAAATTGAATGCCCAATTGTGCACCCCGTCGCACTGCACTCGTAGGCCCATGCTGGTACGACTGGCCCTCGTCAGCACTCACCTCGACGTCGGCAAACGGGTCGCGGTCGCCGCCCATATTGGTCAGCACGGGTTGCGCTCTTGGCGCCGTCGACTGCTGAGGAACATCGGGGCTCGCCGGAACACCTGAAACAGAGCTCGAGTGGCCAGCGTTGGAAGACACTGGACACGCGCGCCCAGGAGACTTCAAATGAACCATATTCCTAGCCTTGGGCCAGGCAGCGCCGATCGCGATGTTCAAGAGCAGGCCTGCAAGACGAGGCCCCCCAGGTCGCACACCTCGAAGCTGCTTGAGTAACCGTCGGAGAGAGTACCCGTCAATTCCGCGCCCCAGGCCGCCCCCGTCGTGTTGCAACTCTGCCTGGCGCCAGAAGGGAACCATAGCAGCTACCTTTGTCTCATCAATGTACTCCTTGAAAGTACCCAGCGCAGGGATGCCAGTGAAGCTCTCATCGGGAAACTCCCATTTGAAATCTCCAGGCGGCCCCCATGACGCAGGGGTCCTCGGGATCCACCCGAAGCTCAGCATGTAAAAAATGATGGCGGACATCGGCCCTCGTATATGCCGACTGCGCGCAGCCTCAGGAATACTCTCCATCTTGGCCCTGACCTTAGGCCACGCACGAAGGGCAGCACCCCGAAGCTGAGGTTGATCCCTCCACTGCTGCAGCCATAACTCGAAAGTACCTGCTGCAAACTTCTCCGCTGGGCGGAGGTTGGGAACTTCGATCGCCAGGAGGGCAGTCAAACATCTTCCACGAGACTTGCCGCAGCAGGCGGCCCCGAGTCTGCGACGGTAGGCCGCGAGGTGAGATCCAACCACTCCATGCAATTGATACCCATAATTTCCTGCTGCGTGGGCCCCCTGACGCTCCAACTTGGAAGTCAGATGAGCCCTTCGAATAACTCTAGTGTAGCGGACCACCTTCCTGTTGCGAAGGACATGTCTGGCGTTCCGCTTTGACCTTTGCTCTCGTCCATGCCGACAGCCTGCACCTAAATCCACACCCAAATATGAAGTCTGACGAGCTGCAGAGATGGAAACGCCTCGGAGTCTCAGCGCCTTGACCACCGCCTTCGCGTCGCCATGGCGTGAGCACATAACCACTGACTTAGATGCCATGGACAACCTCTGGGTCCGTAATCCAGCTGCCGTGGCCGAAATACACTTGATAAGATTCGATCGAACTTCCTCTCGTGAGCCTTTAGTAGCCTGCGACAAATCGTCGATCCACAGACGGTGGCTGCATCGCACCTGAGCGGTGCTGATGCGCTGCATAACGTAATAAGTCATGATCCTCGCCAGCCTTGTCCCTGACCTGAGCCCTTGGACGATGCTCTGGGTGGGCTCGAAGGGCTGCGAGAACGCACTCAGCTGACTAAGCGTGCGCGGTGCCGCACACTGAGAAAGTTCGAGAAGTAGTACAGTAGGTGGGAATTCCAATCTGACAGCTGCCCGCGCCAATTTGAGCCAGCACGCGGCGTCATAGAATGAGCTGGCGCCGACCAAACTGTGACCATACGGAATGGCAAGAGCTGAACACACTTCCTCGTTAAGCACGCGCCGAAAGGCCTCTTGTAGGGCCGAGTTCCCCCGAACAGCAGCGTCCCAGCTCGGCGCGGCGGCCTCGGTCCAGGATTTCACCCAGGGCCCCCGAGCCTTACTCCAGACTCTCCCGATCGTAGAAACCAACCTGATGACCCGATCCCCAGACGACTTTTTAGGGGGAAGCTTCCCGATGACAACCATAATCTGAATCTGCCAAACTCCAAGATGTTCGATGGTATTCAGTACGTTGGCAAGCTCTTGCAGGCCGACGTCGGGGAGCCGCCCGAGGACGCACGGCGTGAACTTGTCCACGCCTAGCCCCGTCGAGGGCCGCATTCCTCTGAGGGCCTGACGAAGGTCGTGAACCTGGATCTCAGGAAGGACCTCAGAATCCCGAATGGCGTCACGAATAACCCCCAACACCCCGTCAAACAGGGCCTCAGGAGCACCGGCTGGTGGAGCCCACAACTCATGTCACTTGCGAGCTTTGAATTAAATCAACAGTGCCCTTGGGATGGTACACGAGGGAGTGATCATCCCAAAGCTCCCGGGCGGGGATGGGGCCCTGGCGCATGGAGCGGCGGAGGCAGCCGAGCGCCTCCGAGGTGACCGCCCACCCCCTGAACTAGCGCAACGACTCGGACACCGCCCTACGCTGAGCTCTACGCATAATCTTACCAGAATCATTAGCAAGCCTCTCAAGCAATCGAACATCGCATTCGCCGATGGCCAGCAGCACCCGAAGCCATTCAGACCAGGCAGGTTCCAAGCCGCCCCGCACGACACGATGGACTTGGTCAGGCCTATCTTCTAGAAGCTTCAGACATGCCTTCTACAACCTTTGACGCTGCAACACCCCATTCCTCCTAGCTTTGTGGCGGGTTAAGGAGTTAATGACGGTATGAAGCCGAGTCCACCACCCAGCAACAAGATCACGTAAAGGGGCAACCCGAACTTTATCATTCACCCGCACCTCCTCGACGACGAAATACGGGCACTCCGACCGAGAAGGGCCAACTCGGGCCTGCCCACCATGATGTTGGTAAATTGAGCCCTCGACTGCCTGAACCCAGGATGCGTAGAGCCCACTTACGATGTTGGAGCCCTTGGGGTTAGCCTGGCACGCGGCGGAGTCGAACAGGTAGGGAGGGAGGGAAGCAGGGGAGAAACTGGGACACCCCACAGAGGCTCGCTGAGCCCCCCAAACTTCCACAGGAATGGCGTAAGCAACCTGACCACTAGACATGCTAGGGGGGGGGTCTGGGCCGAACTATCCTGCTGCGCTGCCTGGCCCTCGGACGAGGGCACGCTGCGCCCGCTCGGCGCCGCGACACCACCCAAGAGCCCCAAGCCTCCAGGATCAGAGCCAGAGCCCGAGGCCGACCCAGGGGCCCCAGGACCACGCGCGCCAGACTGCAGCTCAACATGAGAGCCTCCAGCTCCAGACTGGCCCCCGAGGGCGCTGTCGGGGCAGAAATTTAGCTCGTGGACCCACGGGTCTTCTTCTTCAAAGAAATCAGAATCGGGTTCGCAATCATCAACCGCAGCCGGTGGCCCCGAGGCTCCCGACTGTGGCTGAGCAACCTTTTTACTCGGAGCAGCGGCTTCCAGAGCATCACCGAACAGTTCAGCATAGCGAGCATCTCGCTTGATGACACTCGCCTGCACAGCAAGCGCCCTCTCAGCACGTGCCTTGCTCGATTTGGATCCCACCGTGGGTCCCACGCCTGGACGAGGAATTTGCGGCAGTCGAACTGCGACACTCATGAGACGAGTGAGTAGCTGTTCACCCTTCTGCCTGAAAGAAACTCGGAGACCGATGTGCGTCTTCCACGGTACATCCACAATCGGATCCACTCTGCGAGTGATGCCAATCGCACTGGCGCTGCATAGGAGGTAGTCGATGCGGGGCCACTGGGGCCGTCACAATATGCGCTCTAAGTTTAGACACGAACTGAAAGTGAAAAAAAGCGGCCGCTGAGATATCGAAGTCGCGGACGACGACCCACGGCAACTGGAGCGCTCGAAGGAGTCCTCTGAGGCGACGGCATCGAAGTAGGTTCTCCCCCGAGAACCCGATCCCGCTCCAACCGTAGAAACTGATGAGCACGAACGAGAACCCGCGCATGTGGACCACCACTGGTACCACGCCGTCTAATTGCTGAGAATTGTCTTGCTTGAGATCGGGAATGTTGGCTAGCTCGAGTGAATGAATTCTGAGGTGGCCCTTGGACAAGATCCACTCACCTCCCTCATTCGCCCTCGCCTCACGCCCTTCAGCAACTCGACGCTGCCGTACCCCACTACGTGCTGCACTGTGAAACAACCGAAGCCCCTGACTGCGAGCTTTGATATCCCAAGATTTGGTATCGACTGCGTTGACGTGGGTCTCAACGAAAGAAAACGTGTCCGCCGTACGCCTCTGCTGTGCTACCCATTGCCAAACTCTGTCACTCATGCACATGACATTCCCAAAATTGAGAGTAGTATGCGGCCCCCCATCATCGTCGCCAGGACTCGACTGCGAGTCAGACGTAGATGGCCCAGCCGTCGTAGATGAAGATGGAGAGGAGGGAGGCTCGGATACTTCACCAGGTCCCCGAAATAACCGCGAAGGTCCAGGAGCCGAAAGAGAGGAGGAATAATCTGGTAGGCCTTGACATCCCTGCGGCGCCTGAGCTGGCCCAACCTGTGGCTCAGACGCGCTCGATGAGTCTCACTCCGAGTAGGGCGCGTAGCCCTTGCCCCCCGCCTTGGCCGTCGCCCCATTGCCCTTGGCCTCGGCGGCCACGAACTTGGCGCGGGATATGCGTTCAGCCTCGGCACGCACAGCAGCAGCTCTAACCTCCTTGGCCTCCTTCACATCCTGGCTCCCCGCCTCCTCCGAGGTAGCCTGGCCAGGTGCTCCAGGGGCATGTCCAGCCTGCTGCGGCGGGGCCTCATCCTTCTTCTCCTCGTTCTCTGCGGCGTTCGAGGTGTCGGACCGCCTCTTATTCTTTATCCTCTCAGTAACTGCCTGACGCAGGTCGGTAGCCTTCTTCAGCCACTCCTTGACCTGCTCCTCGCGGTTGGTGGGGAGATCTTTGGCCTGCTGAAGCTCCGGCTTCAGCTTCTCCATGTCGCCTCGCTCGGACTCCTCGAAATCCTCCAGGTTATCAAAGATACTGGCATCCCAAGACAGGTTGAATAATCCAGAACCACTCCCACCCTTGGGACAGGTGTCGACCTCGGCAACGCCCTCCACCTGAGCGAGACGCTTGGCTGCGGCCTGCTTGTGCAGGGTGGCCTCGGCGAGGGCAGTGGCCGCTGTGACCTCCTTGGCCTCAGCGACGGCGAGCTGCTGCCTGAGCCTCATGACTGACTTCACCGACTGATTGTGTTTATGCTCTGCATCCCGCCATGCGGAATCAGCACGTCGTACTGCCTCTGCTGCAGGCTCCTCGACAACGGGCGCCTCCGACTCGCTCTCGAGTTTAGCCAGCTCCGCCTGAAGGGTGTCTCGCAACTGCGGGTCGGTGGCAGCGGCTATGGCATTCACCAGGAGCTCCTTCACTGACGGGGGTTTCGCCGTGCTCTGCGCAACTGGCCCTTTCAAAATAGACTTCCCAGGTTTGAGCAACTGGTTCCTGCCAATGTCGGAGGATTCACTCTTGGGGGATTTGGACCTGGCGCGATGTAGGCGAACCTGCTGCCCGCACTTCTTACATACTCTTCCACTGTCCTCGAGAATGTGGTTCCATTCGCACGTTTTGCAGTTGGTGCACCTGCTCCAGACCCTGGATGACACGCCCGACATGCGATTATGCGGATACTGTAGACCATGTCCTGCTTCGCCAACGCGGTAGCGATCCTCGCTCGCGCCCGCGATGCCACTCAAGCACCACGCTGAGGTGCAGGACTGGAACTCTGGAGGTACGGTGGGTAGGTAAGAAAGGAAAGGTTACCCCAGCCCCCGCCCCACCTGCAAGAGCCCCAATTGCTTGAGGAGGGCGGAGGGGGGGGGGGGGAACGGGGGGGGTGAGCAAGGCAGGGGACTGGGAGAGGGGGAAGGGGGAATAGTAAGGACCAAGGGAGGGGGGAGGGGGAGGCTCAGCGGGGGGGAGGGAACGGGGAGGCCCTGGGGAGAGGGAAGGTGGGAGGCCCCAAGACAGCCCCCGAGAGACCCCAAAAGGTTCCCAAAAAAGGCCCGAACGTGCCGCCGCGAGGCCCCCGAGAGGCCTCCTGAGAGACCCCAGCAACCCTCACAAAAAGGCCTCTTGTCCACGACCCATTCTGGCCGAAGGCCATCAGACATTGTCGAGGAACGCGTAAGATTCGGGCTCGGGGGACTCGGGCTGACCTGACGGCGCCATCATGAACATGACAAGACCCAGTGCGAAATTTGACGCGAGCTCCCGCTGCAAACATCCCACGAAAATTGTACCGCAAAAATCCAGGACGCGCTCATCAAAAAGCGTCGGCAAACCCGAGTTCCGGCGTTCTCGAGTCTTTCGTTTCCCCAACACTGCATTCAGAAGGGACCAGCGAAATCAGCGAAGCGACTGAATAACAAGACCCGAGAACGCGAAGGGGAGGAGGCTCAGGGGGGGCGGGGATGATCGAGGGATGCGGGAAGTGGGAGGAGGGAGGACTTCAGCACGGGAGGCGGTTGATCCCGGCGACGCCTCTCCAGCAGGTCCTTCTTGAGCGCATCGGCCTCCTCCTTCGTGCCGCCGGCCTCGATTTTCTCGAAGCAGCGCCGGCAGATGCGCGCCGCCTGAGCCGAACCGCTCACCTCGTCTGTTCCGACGCCCCGCTCCCCCTTTCCACATTTCCCCTCCTCTTCCCCTCTCTCCCACCCCCGCCCTCTGCCCCCCTCCCCTCCCCCCCCCTCTCTCGCCAGCTCTCTTCTTTTCCCCTCCTCCACTTCCATCCATGCCTCTGTTCTGATCTGGCGATGTGCAGAGAGAACCTTCGAAGGGGGCGACCACAGGTCTGACCGTGCTATCTGCAGGACTCCAGAGATCTCGATCGAAGCGCTCAGTGCAGGATGCGGACGGCAACGGCAGCGGCAGGCAAGTGGAAGCGAACGGCGAGGAGGGGAGGAGAGAACACGACGACACGAAAGGAGGAAAAGAGCAGCAAGGGTGCCCATCCATCGAGTGCGGACGCGGCCGCAAGAAACCCAGCCCTGAAGACCCAGCGCGAGAGGTGCGACTGGGGGGACGCCCAGGGTACCCTGAACGCAGCAGCCTCTTCAACGGCCGCTGGAAGTTCCCGCGCAGCGCCGAGGACGGTAGAAACTCAGAATACCATGACGAAAAGCTGATGGCTTCTCGATGCGCGCCCCCACTGTATACCTCTCTCTCACTCTCTCTCTCTCTCTCTCTCTCTCTCCATCCCTCTGCCTCCTCCTCCTCCTCCTCCTCCTCCTCCTCCTCCTCCTCCTCCTCCTCCTCCTCCTCAGCCGTTCTGGCACAAATATTTTGTGCTTGTTGACGCGAACCTCAGAGCGGCACACTGCGTCAACGGGCCATTGGCTCGGATCTACTCAGTGATTGACTTCGGGGTGTATGACACCCCCGCCTACCCAGCGCAATGGTGGTGCTAAAGGTGGAGGGCGTGGCAAAGGACGCGGTCGAGAGGACTGGTCCAACAGCACGGCCCCCCCATGGCACTACAGTAGCGCCTACATGTACACGGACAAGACTGCAGAAGGGTTCTCCAAGTTCAAGTGCAGCTCCTGCGGCTGCGCCAAGAAGCCGAAATCGGCTCGCTACTGCAAGCATTGTGGTATTCCTCTTGCTGCTGTGCGCCCCGTTGATGGTGGAGCCCCACAGAGTGGGGCGTGGTCACAGGCTCCTCCTGGCGTCTTCTCACCGATGGCGCCACGGGCCATGCAAGTTCGTACTCCCTCAGGGCCCCCAGGTGGTTCTGGGCAGTTCGCTGGTGCTGCACATGGAGGAGGGCATCCTGGAGGCTCAGCCGCCAAGGCACCCCCGCTCCCAGTCGGCGCGCAGAGCCAGCTCAACGCGACCAAGGCCAAGCAGCTGGCTGAGCTCGCGCGCAAAGGAGGCGACCTTACCACGGCATCAGAGTACGAGGCTGAGCTCAAGAAACTTCATGCTCAAGAGTTGCCCAAGCCTCCCACACCTCTCCACCAGCGCGTGCAGCAGCAGTTCGCGGCTGTGGCTCGTTTGGAGAAGGCCTTGGACAGAGAAGTGGACAAGTTCTTGGGATGGAGGGACGACGCTGCTAAGCTTGAAGACACAGTGCGCAGCATGCGTGAGGAGCTGGCCACTGCCGACCAGCAGTACAAGTCGTTGGTTGCGGACCTGCAGCAGCAGGCGTCAGTGGCGCCCCCCCCTGCTGCTCCTGTGCCTGCCAAGCTCAAGCTGGAGGACCTGTGCGCCGACACGTTCGACCTGGGCGCTTTCCTCACAGTGGACGAGGTCAGCTTCTTCGAGGGCGATGCCGAGCTCGAGGACAAGGACCGCGAAGAGATCGCCAAGCGGAAGGAGGACCTCAACGCGCGTGTGTCCAAGCTCGCCAAAGACCTGCTGGGCCCCCTGGTGGCTGCCGCCAAAGCTGCTCGAGATGCCCATCGTGAACACCTGGCTCGCGTTGCTAGCAAGCGGCGCCGCACCGACCTGGGAGCAGCTGCTGGTGGAGATGCTGGAGCTGATGAGCCGCGTCAGGCACCTGCTGCTGCCCCAGCCGCGGCTGCCGCCGAGGCAACTCCAGCTGGTGGTGGAGCCCCAGCAGCTGACGATGTGCGGGCCAAGGCAGAGAGGGTCCTTCAACCCCCTCCCCCTGCTCCTGACGGGGCGGGGGGAGGAACCAGTGCTTAGCCTGGCCGCACATCCGCGCTTGCATGCGCGTGCCAGTCACAGCGCTCACACGGTGAGCGCCCAGAGGGTTTTTTTTATTTTTCTGGGCCTCCAGCAGGCCACTCTTGCCCTCCAGGGATCCAGGGAACGTAAATGAGCCCTGGAGACCAGGAGCGGCAGCCCCCACCTTTTGCTTTCGATGTGTTCGGAAACCTCGGTCTCAGAACGCATTCCCATCATGGGTCGTATGACGTGGGCGTCGACGGAGTGTGTAGCTCTCTCGATGCCCAGTGGGCTGATGCCCGCAAGTATTTCAACTTGTCGCAAGCTGCGGAGGCCACCCTTGCCAAGTCGGACAGTGCCTGTCCCCGTCTGGCCGCTGGCGGCCATCTTCCTGGGCATCGGCGCGGCCCTCCTGGGTTTTTCGGCTCCGCGGGCCAAGAAGTTCTTTACCAAGGCCGCACCCGGCCTCGTTGTTGAACGCTCTCCGGCGTCCAAGTTTTTTCCCTTCCACTCCCCCGAGCCCAGTCCTGGAGATTCTAAATGTTGAGCTCGTCGCCCAGACTGCTAACGTCACGTCTTGGCAATCCGACTCGGGAGGCGGTCTCAAAGCTTGGCCCCCTAAGTGTGGTGCGCACATTCTCTTTATCTAAGAGCACCACTTAATCGAAGCTGAGCTGGAGGAGGCTACAGGCTGGGCCCATCGGCATGGGTGGAAAGCTATCCTTGGGCCTGCTGCTCCAGGAGTTGGACATGGTACGTCGTCAGGGGTGGGGATCCTGGTTCGGAACTCTTTGGGATGTCACGCACCTCCTGGAGGCCACATCATCGACCGTCAGCGTTCGATCGGAGCTGTAGTGCATACTGATGGTTCCACGTGTTCTGTCATATAACTGCAACTCTTGTTCTGCCATCGCCGGCACAGTGGTACCAACAGAAGATCTTACAATGGAGTGGACTGTAAGAGGTAGACGTGGGGAGTGACGATGGACTGACGATTGCGCAACGTTTTCCTGCTACGCAAACAGTCCGGCTTGAGCCAAACGGGTACGGATCCATATCCATCCCGCGGCTCGCGCAAAGCGTCTCTGCATCGACTCGTTTCTCTGGGGTCGAAACTGTGCAAGGGACTTGTCGGCTATCGAACGGCAGAGCCAGCCCGACCACCGACCGTCGGCTATCGAGCTGGATTCCCAGCCCGACCACCGACCTTGAGTAAAAGAGCGTACACTACGATATATAAATATGGCGTGAAATACTGCCGTTAATTATTAATGTTATCTTCTGATGCGCCCTCGCGGCTGGACTGCCCCAGCCTCTCTGAGCCTCTCGCGTCGCGCCGGCAGGGAGCTTCGTCTCGCACCAGCGGGGAGCTTGCGGGCAGGCCTTGTCTCGCGCCAGCAAAGCACAGAGGTCCTTCTCAGCCAACTCGTGACTCGAAGGCCCCCGAGGGGCACAACCCGGGCCAGGTTTTTGTTGGGCCCACGAAAAAGAAGCGCAGTTACCGTCGCTTAGATTACATTAGAAATCCGGCACGGAAGCGTACTATACATATAATACAATCGGTGCAACGGCATGCACGTGATCACTCACCCTTTCCCTCGATGTCATTGCTGTGCTGCATGTTCTTCATGAGAAGGTGGGCCCGGAGGGACTCACGCGCTCCCCCCATGCAGCTCTGCATCCAGGGTGGCCCAGCGACGCTCAGAAGCGCCTGGTCGGCACCTCTTCTTGCCACGCCGGCCCGTCGAAGCCCGTGGCCGAGCAGAGTGGTCGACATCGCGTTGGCGAGGTCCTTCAGCCAGACCTCCGTCTTGTATTTCCCGTTCCCGGCCTTCGCGGAGATCACCTTTGGACTCCATCTCGGCCGGGTCGTCGTAATCCACGGCGAACAGCACTCCTTGGCAGCCAGGGTCGCCAAGACAATGTTGAATTGCGGATGCTGCGCAGCGACTGGTGGCCGGCAGATCAGGTAGCGCGCCGCCCATCGCCTTGTGCAGCACCTCAATCACAGGTGCCGTGGCCAACTTTGTAAGACAATCGGCTATCATGCCTGCCGTCGGGCAATGAATCAGATCAGCGACGCCTTTCTCGTACTCCTCGCGCAGGCGGTGGCCCCGAACAGCAAAATATCTGGTGCGCCACGCCGCCCCGCACTGAGCTATCGCGAGGGCCGCTTGGTTGTCCACGAGGATCCGAACGGTCGGCACGAGGACCCCGAAGCTCTCGATGAGGAGGCGGAGCCCTTCCACGATCTGCCAACCAAGGGTGGCTGAATTGAGTTCGGCTTCTGCCGTGCTCAGGGCGGAAACCGTCTGTCTGGACGATCTCCACGCGATAATCGAACCCCCCCATGTGATAATCAAGCCGTTTTGCGCCCTGGTCTCCTCGCCGGCGAAACCTGCATCAGTCCAAGCTTGTAGATCGGATTCTGACCCGGAAGTCGAAATAAGAATGCCTCGGCGTGCCGTGCCGCGAAGAAACCGCAAAATCTTCTGAGCCAGCTCCAACGACCAAGTCGCATATCTGCTGCAAGCAGAAGCCAAAATCGATGTGTAATAACTGATATCTGGCCTAGTGCGCGTCGCCAACCAATTGAATTCACCAGCGTACGATTGCAATTGGCGTAAGGCTGCGGGGCTCGGTGCGTCCGGCTCAGCAGGTAGAGGTCCAATCTGCACACATTTGATAAAAATGCATGCGTCCATGCTGTATTTGTTCAGGATGCTATTGGTGAACCTCTCCTGGTTGAGGAAGATGTCCCCGCTGTCCCGGAGGTGCAAGTCAATGCCGAGGAACGTAAGGGGGCACCCTACTTGCAACACCGCTTCTTTAGCCAATGTCCAAACTTGACCAAGAGACTGCAAAAATGCACTCCTCATCTGACCGAGGCGGGCTTGCAATAGGAAGTCGTCCACGTAGACAATAAGAACACCATGCACCACAGTGGAATCACCAGTCGCTGCCTTGATGTACCACACCTGAGAATCTGTCCGAGAATTCTCCAAAACATATGCGGTCTCACTGTCAGGATCATGCCAGCGAAGTTTCTTCAGCTGCTTGTCCCGCTCCGCGGACCACAAGGCAGGGGATTCTCTGAGGCCGTACACAGCACGATCCAAAGTCCAGGTCACGCCCGGCTTGACCAGGCCCCAGCGGACCCATTGAGCCGGCGGCTGCACTATCACGATTCGTCCTTCGGGCATCTCGGCGTTCAGGAAGGCGCCCTTGACATCGTTCTTGGAGGCGGTCCAACCTCGGAGGCGCCCAAGCTTGAGGGCAGCGTTCAGGGAGGATGGTTCCGCCTGGGCCGTCCAAGATTTGAGTTCAGGATCCAGTTGCGCGAAATTCCCGCAGACGCATGTCCGGCACTTGCGCCGGTCACCCTCCTGAGACCACACGCAAGTCATTGGAAGAGGCTTGCCGTGAGCCGCCCTTTCGGCAGGTGTCGATTCGTGAAAAGCTCCCATCTTCTCAAAATTGGACGTCAGCTCTGCTTCGGCGGCTAACTTCCAAGACTGCTGGGCGGCGCCGGTGCTGGAAGATACCTCCTGCGGTGAGACAATCCTCTTGCCCGGCTCCTCCACGAGAAGCTTCTGGAAAGCGTCCTTCTGCACAGGGTCGATGTGGCTCCCAACACCCGCGGCAGCGCACACTCGTCCGACGTGTCGGTGTGCTTTCCTGAAGCGCTGGAGTAGGGTCCTGCGCAGGCGTCGGCTCAGTGGTCGTACGGGTTCTGCTTCGTCCAAGTCCACATCTTCTTGTCGTACGTCCACGTGTTCAACCTCCTGCGAACCGGCGTGGGCGTCGGCCTGCGCTGGAAGCTCATCTGAAGGATGCCCTCCCGACGGCATTTCCTGCGCACTGTCGCCAACGACGTTGGTGGTGCCACACCCTCCGTGCAGAATCCAATCGTCGTCGGGGTCGAATGCCGAACCGTCGTCTTCTGAAAGGCCTCGCTGGTCGTCGTGCTCGGTGTCCGGGGCGTCCGTGGTGCCCTCGTCGGAGAGGTCCTGCACTGCTGACCCCCAAGTGGCGGCATCGGAGAATGCCAAGCAAGCATGAGGATGCTCTTGGAAGATCGCCGAAACACGGAGCATCAACCCAGTGCTCTTCCCGGTTTGCTGCTGCTGAGAGGTCTTTGCTGCCACGAGAAGCGCATCGCCTCCCCCCTCCTCCTGGGCCGGTTGCTGGGGCATCTCGTCGGCGTCGTCTTCCCGCTCCGCCCTGTCGGCTTCCCGCTGAGGGAGTTGGTCGGCCGCGCGTGGAGGTGGTGGCGGTGCTCGAAGGCACTCCCCCCAGACCAAACTGTGCTGCCCGGGCTGTTCTCTTCCTGCGAATGGCGATGCAAGCCGGACACGTGGCTGTATCCCTGGTGGCTGCACCTTCAGCGGGCGTCGTAGGCACCAGACTGGCAGCGTCGTACTTCGCTGGGTCGGGAAGCGGCAGAGGGCTGTCTGGGGGGTCCCACTCGCTCATGTGGGTCTTCACCCAGTTCAGGTCCTCGACGTCCGAGCCGTGCACGGCCACGTTGACGCGGCACTTCACCACGCCGTTCTGGCACGTCCACATCCCGTTGGTGATCGAGCTGCTGGGGCCGAACACCGTGGCCGGGTAGGCGCGCGGTAGGAAAGCGTTGCGTGGCTTGGGGTCCTGCACGACCATCACACGAGTGCCGAAGGGTATGCGCGGATACTCCTCGAGTCCAGCGTCTGCCCTGCACAGCTGTGCGGCTGCCAGCGTGGCCATGCCCCACCAGTTGGTCGGAAGCCTGCAACCACTCAGCAGATAGCGTGACCGACGCTTCAATATGCCCACCGCGCTCTCTGCAGTCGCGTTGGCGTTCGAGTCGTGGCCCGCCGTGCATGTCTTGTGAATGCCCTTGTCTAAGCAGAACTGCTGGAGCGTTCATGAACTCTCCGCCTTGGTCAGAGTGCAAGCGAAAGACAATCTCATAGGGCAGATTCCCACGGTCATTGTTGACTTGGGCCAACAAGTGTTGCACTGCCTTGGGGGCCTCCGCCTTGCTGCCAAGTAGAGCTGCATAGATCAAGGCACGCTTTCCGGCACGCCCGCCTTGGCCATCTGGGTCTGCTCCCTGTTCAGGCTCAGCGTCGGGCCCGCGAGTCTGCACTTGCGCGTCGCTGAACGTTGCCGTGTCGTCTGGCCGCACAGACAGGACCAGGAAGTAGTGACAAGGATCCTTTCCTATCTGCCCCCCTGGTCGCGGGGTGGGCTCATGGGGCCCGCTCAGGTCTACGATCCAGGTCCCCAACGACACGTTGGAACGTCTGTGGTGCGCTCTCCGGCGCAGAGCCGCGCCCTGCCAGAGTGCATTTTCCGCTGAATACCGCTGGTTTTGCCACGGTTTCTCGTCCAGCTTCCCTTTTACCAAATACTTTAACTCTCTAGGCCCCTCGGCGGGAGCGGCTGCTGCTGGTTGGTGCTGGTCAGGGCGTGCTGGTAGTGCTGCTGGCTGTTGCTGGTGAGAGGGTGCTGGTGGTGCGGCTGCTGGTGCTGCTGCGGCTGCTTTGGTGTAGCTTGCGTTGTAGCCAATTTGCGGGTCCACCTGGTCGTCGTGGATGGTAGAAGCCAGACGGTGCCTATCGAAAGGTTGCCCCCCCGACCGGCTGCCGTCAGAACTCGAAGACACATGGGACCTGTCGAAAGGATCCCCTCCCGACTGGCCACCGCGAGTTTCAAGATCAGATCGGCGCCCCGCTGATGCGGCTGAAGCTTGGCGCACCTTGGAACCCGTGCCGCCGGGCAGGGGCAATTCCGCATTGGCGATCCACTTGACCATGATCTCGCCCCATTGCTTGCCCAGCTGCTTGTCGAGGGCTGTATCGTGGAGTTCACCGAGAGCTCGTTCAAGCTGTTGCTCACGAGTCAGGCCTTCTTGAGGCGAGAGCTTTGGAGCTGCCGTGGAGCATGTAGTTGAAAATGAAGGAAGTGCCTGTGCAGGTGCATCTCCCCCCCCTTCAGACTGATCAGCGGCTCCAGAAGTCGGCCGGCAGTCCGCCAGAATCCGTTCGCACTCTTCCTGCGTGTACTGTGCCGATGACGCGGCACGGCCCTCTCCTCGAAGGTGTAAGTGCTTGTGCGTGCCTGGACAGAGCATGTGCAGGTGGTGAAGCTCGTTCGAACACTGGAAATGCGTCCGTTTTCTGATGAACTGGCCTTCCAGCATGCCTCCAACAGCGCACTGATCCAAGAGAGCCAGAGAGTAGTTCATGCCCCTCAGATGCTGCAGCGGGCTCTTCGTGAAGATGTCGCTGTATGCTGGGTTTTCCAGCAGGTAGCGGCGCCCCAGCAAGATCTGAATGAAGCAGCAGACGGCCAAGAACTCCAGAAATGGCGTCTCCAGGCTCCGCTTGGCCGCGAGCGCGTCCAGAGGCAATCCTCGGGTCTGACTCCCCCAGGGCGCGCAGTTGGGACTGGCGAGCAGGGTGTCTACGCCCACGAAGATGAGCGCCCATAGAATCAACAACTGGTCTGCGAGCGTCCCGGCGTTCCACCCGTAGCGGTAGTCGATTGGCGGGAGGTGCGGCAGGGCTTGCTGTCGTGCCAGGGTGGACAACGACGAGCTCCCGCCGCAGAGTTCCCACACCCTTGCCGGGCTATCCCCCGACGGGGCCGCCGACTGAACCACGTCCAAGCCTAGCTGCTCGAAGGACTCCGGAGAAACGACCTTCGTGGCGTCGTCCTCGTAGTAGTGGTCCGGCAAGTGCTTGTACTTGGAACGAATGCTCTGCACCTGCGTCTTGGCGAAGTCCCCGTCAAGGTGCAGGTGCTTCAGCTGCGACCGCAAGAGCTGCGGCGAACAGCTCGTCCGCGACACCCTGGCTGCAGTGGGGGCCTCGGCGGGTGGGCCGCTGCGCCCCGCGCCGCTGGACTCGGGCAGGTCGTTCAAGATCAGGTTGAGGTCGTCTTTCAACACGCACGGCAAAGTGCCCCAAGTCTTGATGTTTACGACCCTCCCCTTCGGCGTCAGCAGGACGTGCCGGTCTCCACGCTCGATGATACAGCCGCGCTCCCACAGGAAGCCCTCGGGGAACAAGTCGATGTTATCGCCGTCGTCAACCCAGGGAACAAAGCATCGTGGAACGCCTTTTCGTCCAGTGTCTCTACGACACTTGCATTGCCCGTGGGCCAGGTTCAAGGACTGCTGGAAGTCGGTGTCCTGGCGCGGGCCCTTGCTGTGGATGAGGTGGACGTTCGCCCAGCTGTCAAGGCCGATGGCTTTCCTGGGGAACTTCCCGGAGATTGTCGCCGAGGACGCCCTCAAGCTCTCGTCGTCGAAGGCTGCCTTGGCGGTGGCCCCCTTTCCTCCTCCACGCTTCGCCCCCTTCTGGCCGTCCGACTTGTCCTTGCCTTTGCTTTTTCCTTTGCCGGCAGCCTGTGCCTCCTCTTTCCGCTTGCGGTAGTCTTCCCAAACTTTCTGCCTGTTGGGATCAGCGCCGCCCCCTGGAGCGGTGCACTCAGCCCCTCGGTGTTCCTTGGAGCCGCACGTGATGCACCGGTTCTCAGAAATAGGGAACCCCGGGTGCGCGAAATGACACGCCACGCCACGTTTGCAGCATCCCGTGGACGTCCAGTCTTTGCACGGAGGCGCCCAGCTGGAAGTGGTAGAAGAGAGGCGAACCGGCGCGGCTACGTCAGCAGCCGTCGGTGGTGATCCGCCCTGTGGAGAGTCCTGCCTGGTAGGTTCAGCCGTCTTCGGCCCTGTCTGCCGCAGAGCAGCTGCGCGCTTCTTCTCGGTCTCTCTGATCTGCTGCTGACGCGCTTTCTGGTGGTCGGTCAGCGGCAGACCTGTGTTCAAGCCGACGCCGCCGTGGAGCACGAGAGCTCCAAGTTCAGCCTCCGCGAAAGCTGCCACCCTCTCGATAGCGTGCATCGTGACAAGGTGCGGCAGGCCGAGCTCGTTGCGAAGACTCACCCACCGGAGGTTGAGCTGCGGCTCCGCCTTGTCGAACACAGCCGAGAATATCGATTCCATAGCTCTGTAAGCTAACAGATGGTCAGGAGGGCTGCATCCGAGCGCGGCGCTCCTCCGCAGGTTCTCCTTCCACTTCAACAACTCCACCTGCGCCGCTCGCGGCTGCGAGCACACGTTCGGGTTCAAGATGGAGTTGGTCAAGAACACCTTCTCATCAGCGCCGCCGGGCGCGAAGGCCTTCATGAGGTAGAACAACAACACATGTGATGGACCCACGCGACCGCTCCTGGCCCTAAGGGCCACCCATTCCCGGATGTCCTTCGGCAGGGTCTCCAAGATACGCGGGCGAATCCAAGCCTCTATCTGCAGCCAAGGAGCCGGCATCGGCGTGGTCGGCTCGATCCCCTCTCTCTGGTGCAGAGGTGTCTTCAGGAAGACCTTGTGGGCGTTATCAGCCTCTTGCAGGCACCACGCCCACCACTGGATGAGGTGAGGCCCTGCTGGGTTGATCGCCTGGGTGACGGTTATCCGCCAGCTGTGTAGCCTGGTGGCTCTGGACGCTGCGTCCCCCATCTCAAGCTTCGGGCACTCGGGCACGAACGCTTGGATGGACTTCTTCAACATGCCCAGCTCTTGTGGAGTCAGAGACTGCGACGGCGCAATCACAGTGCTGCCCTGCGCTCCGGTGCCGGGCGCCGCCGGTCCTCCTCGAGGTTCCTGAGGCGACGGCCCACAACTGACAACTGGCCACTGCGGCGCGTAGGCCTCCGCCGCTGCAATGCCCTGGCCCGTCGGCCTCGTCGGTTGTGCTCCTGCAAGGAAGGTGAACACGTCGCTGTCCAAGGTGTTGGGGATGCTGAAGCCAGACCTGGTGGGTTGCCCATATGGGGCTGTAGGAGCTGACTGATCCCCGGGTTGACACCGACCCCGGCGGCGTGAGGGTACAGAAGCTGACTGTCGGCAACCACTTCGCTGCGCAGCGTCCCTGCGCCTGGGAAGCTTATGCCCTGAACGTCACTGATACCGATTTGCTGTAGTTGCCCGCCTTGCAAGTTGCACGGGCTTGGTGCCCGTCCTGCCAGCGCCAATCCGTGAGTACTGGGCTGTGCACCGCCTCTGCTCCCGGACTGGAACTCCGACTGCTCGTGCTCATACGCCTGGGCAAGGTCTGCCTCCCGCTTCGGGACTGCACTCGCCCCCGCGCTCCTGCTATCCCCCAGCGGAACCCTCGCCGTCGGCCAAGCAGAAGACTGTGCCAGCATCTGCTGAGAATGCTGAAAAGCGCTATGATGCATCGAACTGTCATGCACGACACTCGGTGCCCCAGGCTGGCTTGGAAGCTGTAGGCCGGCCCCAGGCGGAATGTCGACAAGTTGGTTTCCCCGCCTCTGTGCCGGGGCCTCCCCCGTCTCGTACCAGTCGTCCACTGCGGCTCTGTCATCTCGGGGCGTATTACCTTCGTCCAATCGGTACTGCTCAGGCTGACGCTGGGCAGCGCCGTCGTCGCAGGACTGCCAGATGCCCCACTCGAGCTCGATCGTGTCCATCCTGTTCTCGATCCTGATGAAATTCGCCTTCAGCTCCTCCACCGTGCTCACCAGAGTCCCGACGGTAGTGCGCAACAGCTGGACCTGATCCTTGAGGTCGGTGTTCTCTGGGCCTGGCCGGCCCCCCTGGTCACGATCGAAAGGATTCCCTCCCGACGGAACCAATGAGGTTTCGACCGCGGCTGACGTAGATGCTGCGGGCTCCTCCACCGCAGTGCCAAACGATTGCGGGAGACTCTGCGGGAGTGCTTCGGAAGGCTGCCTTCCCGACGCCCCGGGTGCCTCTGAAAGACCAGATCCTGCTGTAGCTGTTGGTGGCCTTGGCGTCGGGTGCGGCCGCGGCGGGGGCGGCACCGCCGGGTCCACGGAGGCGCGCTTGCTCTTGGAAAAGAAAGACATACCCGGGAACCCGACACAATCGCCCGACCTGATGTACGCCACGTGGCCTGGGTTGGCCGTGTGGCAGGCCAGACAATGACCGGTGGTTCTGCGCAAATCTCCACTGGATCGAGTGCGTCTCATGATTCCTCTCTGGTTCAGCAGACTCTGGTGGTTCGTGGCGCTGCTGCTGCGGTTGCTCTGGTGCTCCAGCGGGCTGCCTATCGAAAGGCCCCCCTCCCGACGAGCCGGCCCCAGGTGCTCCAGCGGGCTGCCTATCGAAAGGTTCCCCTCCCGACGGGTTGGCCCCAGCAGCATCAGTCAATGCCCTCGGAGATGTAGATCCTTGGCGCGCGCCTTGAACGACTCCTTGGGCAAGTGCGAGGGCAGCTCCGGCGGCTGAGGCGGCCGCTCCACCGATGGCGACGCCAACTGAGGCTGACACCCCCGCGGCCTGCAACGCAGCATGCTTCCAGTTGGCCACTTGCCCGGCCAAGGACCGTCGCCACTGTTCTCGGCGCAGTCCGTCGTCGTATGCCGCGTACTGCTGGATCACATGAGAAGTACATGTTCCGCAAAATGGATATCCTTGAAAGTATTCCAGATTCAGACAAGTTGGATGACCAACGATACCGCATTGAGTACAGAGAGCTGGCTCGTCGACTGCAACGGCGCAGCGGCCGCAACGCAGACGTACTCCTTGTAGTAGACCTTCGTTGGGCCTTGGGCTCATAACCCTGATGGTTCCACGTGTTCTGTCATATAACTGCAACTCTTGTTCTGCCATCGCCGGCACAGTGGTACCAACAGAAGATCTTACAATGGAGTGGACTGTAAGAGGTAGACGTGGGGAGTGACGATGGACTGACGATTGCGCAACGTTTTCCTGCTACGCAAACAGTCCGGCTTGAGCCAAACGGGTACGGATCCATATCCATCCCGCGGCTCGCGCAAAGCGTCTCTGCATCGACTCGTTTCTCTGGGGTCGAAACTGCGCAAGGGACTTGTCGGCTATCGAACGGCAGAGCCAGCCCGACCACCGACCGTCGGCTATCGAGCTGGATCCCCAGCCCGACCACCGACCTTGAGTAAAAGAGCGTACACTACTATATATAAATATGGCGTGAAATACTGCCGTTAATTATTAATGTTATCTTCTGATGCGCCCTCGCGGCTGGACTGCCCCAGCCTCTCTGAGCCTCTCGCGTCGCGCCGGCAGGGAGCTTCGTCTCGCACCAGCGGGGAGCTTGCGGGCAGGCCTTGTCTCGCGCCAGCAAAGCACAGAGGTCCTTCTCAGCCAACTCGTGACTCGAAGGCCCCCGAGGGGCACAACCCGGGCCAGGTTTTGGTTGGGCCCACGAAAAAGAAGCGCAGTTACCGTCGCTTAGATTACATTAGAAATCCGGCACGGAAGCGTACTATACATATAATACAATCGGTGCAACGGCATGCACGTGATCACTCACCCTTTCCCTCGATGTCACTGCTGCGCTGCATGTTCTTCATGAGGAGGTGGGCCCGGAGGGACTCACGCGGCATATACCTGGCGGTGATCCCATCCTCGTTTGCAGCACCTATATGCGTACTGTTGAAGGGGCTCTCGGAGGCCAACGTGGAGCTCCTGGCATGCATCGGCACGGTTGTTGAGCAGGTAGGCCTACCCACCATCATTGGAGCAGATTTTAACATGAGCCCCGACGCGCTCGCATCGCCAGGTATTGTCAACAGGTTGGGTGCACAGGTGGTTGTCCCCAAAGACGTCGTTGGCACGTGTGGTGCTAGCATGCTTGGTTATTGCATCGTCACTGCTGGGCTTGCCAAAGGTATTTCTTCCGTCAGTGCCATCCACACGTCTAACATAGTTACTCATCTTCCAGTGCAGATGCAGTTTCACGCAGGGATCGGGAGGCTCCACGGTCTCGTCTTTCGGAAGCCACCGCCGTTGCCGACTGAACCCGCGATCGGTCCTGTGCCTCCACCTCCAGATTGGACTGCTATTCAGTGCGAGGCTGCTCGCGCCCTAGATGCTTGCCACAGCGGCGACGTGCACGCTGCACAGTGCCTGCTCGACGCCCTCTATAAGCACTGGGCCGACCTTTCGGAGAAGGAGCTAGCGAGGGGCAGGCAAACTACCCCTCCTTGTTGGGGGAGCAGGGGGGAGATGCCACAGCAGCGTTGGGTTAACATCCTCAATCAAGATCGGCAGGCCCCCCACCGACAGCCCCAATTGTGTTCGATTAAATGGCTTGTTAGCAAATTCAGGCTCCTTCTCCAGCTTGACGCGGTTGCTATAGGATCCGCCCAGGCCCAGGAAGTTCGACAGTTGTTGCTCAACCCTCCCGGCTTTTTGAAGCAGGGGCTGGACGTCCACAGCGACCAAGCCATGCGAATGCAAACTTTTTTTGGTCAGCATGATCTCCTCGACCTCGGCATTGGGGAAACCATTCTCTCCGACTTAGACGAGCACCTTGCGACCTTTGCCGTGAAGGCCAAGTCGCAGGCGCTCGCTGAGTGGAAGGAGTGGCTTCTTCAGTCCATTGATCAGGGCGCCAGGAGAGCTCACCAGCATGTTAGAGCCAGCCAGCCGTGGACCCCCACCACGACCAACAGCAGAGAAGGAGCTGTCATCTCGGACCCTTGGGCGCTGCTTGCCGCTGAGGCCAGTAAGTTCGGTCAGTTATGGGGCGCCACCCCCGACCCCCCCTCGAAGGAGGCCAAGTTCCAATACGTTGAACACCTCCCTCGCCTCACTGCTGATACTCTTCGGTCGGCCTCCAGGCGGCATGCCGCCCGATCTGCCACTGCTGTTGACGGCTTCCACATGAAACATTATGCGTCTCTCTCTGATGGGTCCTTGGGTGTCCTGGGTACCGTGTACTCCATCATGGAAGCTTCTGTGCTTTTTCCTGGGCAAACTTCCCTGGTTGTGCTTTCCCTTCTCAACAAACCCTCTGGAGGGTTTCGGCCCATCGGGCTTTTTTTGCAGCTCCCACCGCCTCTGGGGGCGGCGCCGTAGGCCCTAC
>CAUYUJ010018554.1:144592-179592 GCA_963575745.1 Prorocentrum cordatum
GGGAAGGTCTGCGCCAAACAGCACAGGACGCGGTACAAGACAATCTTGGCGAACGAGGTCGCCAAGCTGCAGCCAGCCAATATGGTACCCGTCGTGCGAAAAAAACCCGACGTCGCTCCAGAGAAATCGATGGCCCTGGGCCCCGTATACAGAGCAATAGCACAAACCGTTAGGCCCAGATTACACCCACTATTTTTGGCTTCACCGAACAGGATCCCAGGAGCGACTCTCTCATAAAACTTCTCGAGGTCTTTGCACAGCGCGGCCGACTCGAAACCTTTAGCACGTGCAAATTCAGCAATCATTGCATGTTGCCATCCAGCACGGTCGCACTCCTTGTCCCTGGAGCCCCAAAAGAACGGCGTACGATGCTGAGCCTCCCAGGCCCTCATTTCACACTGCATAACTCGGCCCCAGAACCTGGAAAGCGACAGGATAAGCGCCAAAGGCCTGAGGCCCTCCCCTTCTTGCTTGCCCTGAAAGACAATGATCGTGGGGTACTTATCTGGAATGCTGAAAGGATCCCTCTCCCAGGCCATCATCACATCGATGAGCCTAATGAGGAAATCTTGAGGCAGCAGGGCCCAGGACCTCGGGTTGATGTCGTCCGCTCCGAGGCCCGTTTCGTGCTTGAAGCGGTGTAGAGCCCACTTCACCACTTGCAGATCGGGTCTTCCGAGAGGTTCAGACTGTTTGGCAAGCTCTAGTTGCACTTCTGAAAGCCCCGACCTATGACTCTGCCAATACACATTCCATTCTCTCTCGAGCGCCTGGATCGCCATGTCCCCCTGGAGTTCAAACCCTTGATCCCCACGAGGTCCGACGACTGGCATCTTCATCTTGCTGTATCTGTGGGCCCCCTTGCCTCCCTTAGTCACTGACTCCTTAGCCCACGCTTTCCACTTAGCCCATCTCTTACGCGAGTGCTGGCTGAGCAGGTGATCATGCGTTGATCTGGCCGTGGGCAGGAAAAAACCCAGCTCTCGGCCATCCGTGCACGTGATAGCCTCGATCATGTCGCTGATCGATGGCGCAATGACTAAAAACTGAGGCAGCAGCAGCTCTTCGTCTAGTCGAAGTAGGCCTGCCTTGACTCTCTCCCAAGGCGTGCCCTCGAAGTTGTTCGCAGCACAGTGTTCAGCTTTAGCAAGCAAGGCCACGAGCGAGCGCCACGCCCCAAGCTGGGGAGTAGAGTTGGAGAACCACTTCTTCCGCAGAAACAGCTCCAGAGACAGGACCTTCCTCTGGAACCCTTGGGGCCTCCCAAGATACACCTGCCTAGCTTCACCGTATATATCGCATATTCGACAGAGCTCAAACTCCATATTGGTAATCCACTGTTCCCAAGAGCCCAAGAAATCAATATCATCTCGTCCAGAATCCCAAGACCAAATTCTATGTTCAGGCTGTCTGATACACCCAATAGGCTTCTTTGTCGGGAAACGCTTCCTCTTGAGCCTAACGTGGATCGGGATTGACATCGAGATTCCTTTCAACCAAAGCTCGACAGGCGAGTGGGGGCTGATGGGCGCGTCGTGGAGCACGCTGACACTCTCGACGCACTGGCTCAGGCCGTGCGACAGCAAGAAAAAATCAAGGTTGTTGCCAACTCCTGCACTGCACGTAGCTTCAGCTGAAGCCACCACCGACGCTCCTAGCTGGGAGCACCAAGCCTTCAGACCTTCGGAGTTCGGCTCCATGTTAGCGTCGCAGCCGATGACCCAGGGCACCGTGAGGGACTCCAGGAACCTTCCAAGCCCAGCTAAGAGGTCCGCATTCGCGCCCTTGACCCCGATCGAATGCCAGAAATACACAGAGACCCAGACAATGCCCCCAGGAAGCACAGCTTGAACATGCCTAGCACAGACCCTACCTGCTGCTTGGGGCATCTTGGTGATCTCCTGGGCCTCTAAGGTCTTCTGGTTCAAGAACTTCCGAGCTCCCGTCACCACACCAGCAGACGTTGACAGCACATGCTCACCAGTGCTGACGGCAGGTACAAAGTCCACGCACAGTCCTTTACACCTGAGGGCCTTTCGATGCTTATCGATCTCCTCCTGGGCTCTGATCCTGGTTTCCTGCCCGGCGTAGAAGTGGGGAGGTGGGAGGCCATGTTTTTCATCCAGCCTCCAGTCCAGGACGGTCTCCCAAGAGGCCCAGGAGTTAGCATTACACGTCATAAAGCCCCAACTTTTGTCCT
The DNA here is from genome assembly GCA_963575745.1 of Prorocentrum cordatum. Classification (NCBI taxonomy): domain Eukaryota; class Dinophyceae; order Prorocentrales; family Prorocentraceae; genus Prorocentrum; species Prorocentrum cordatum. Next base: position 146,793 of record CAUYUJ010018554.1, read on the forward strand.
TTTGCTTTTTGGCCCTTACCCGCTTGGCCCCAGGCGTGGCAGGTTGGTTGCCCCCGCCTGCTCGGCCAGCCCCATCTTCATCATGCAATGGCAGCCGCAGGTCCTGAGGCGAAGCCGCAGCCGCTGGCCTAGGAAGCGGAGAGGGCGCAGGAGCATCGTGCCTGAAGCTCCTCCTACGTCGATCATCGGCAGCATCATCATCATCTGGCTCACGCTGAGGTACCTGCTCATCATCTTGCTGCAGGGCCTCGTCTGCAGGTGTTGGTCGAGGTAGCCCATCACGTCCGACAAGAGGCAGGATTTCACCATCAGCATCTTCGCGATACTCTCGCACAGCTGGGGGGGGCAGCGTTACCCAGGTAGAGCCTCATTGCTCTGCGCATGTGCCTCAGAGCTCTGAAGTGCCGACTGACTGCTCTTTCCCAAGACTCATGCGACTCCCGTCTGCCGACCCAGTTCATGCACTCAATCACGTTCCTTCGGCCAGGCCCTGAACTCTGCCAGCAACCAAAACAGATGTCCTGAGCCATCTGCTCAATCGAGCGTCCAGCCGCTGCCTCCTCAGTCCACGATACCACTTGCAGTTTCGCCATGACGTAAGGTACGCACCAGGTCATCCAATCGTGGTACCCGCTGGACTCGCAATCTAGTCTAAGTATCCATCCAGTCGCCCTCAGGATCATCGCATCAAGAAATATTTGCCGAGGTGACACTGGATCCTCTGGAGGTGGCTCAACATCCATGTCAGTGGGCTCTCCCAATTTACTCACTGCGTTCTGACCTATCGAGGCTCCCCGATGGTCGGTACTGCCGCCCTCCTTTGCCTGATCGGCTTGAGAACGACAATGCGTGCCATCGGGGCCAGCTACATGGCGACGACTGTCCCCAAACGGGGCCGCACAGGCAGTCGACAAGGTACCCAATCCTGCAGATGTGCTCAGCGTCGCTCTTGGCCTCGACCCCGAGGAGCGGGCCAGTCGAGGCAAATCAGGTAGAACAGAGCGTAGCGCAGCGTCTTCATGTGGCGACTTCTGCGGCTCCCAAGGAGCCGTGAGTGCGCCGCTCGACGCAGAGGTGCTCGCACACGCACCTGCTCCCGAAGTCCATGTGGGCTGTGGGGGGTGACGAACGGGGGCTGAATCCCCGACCCCACAGCCCAGGCTGCAGTCCACTGGCACGTAGTACTTCGGGTCAAACCTGGCATCGTCGAACATCTGTGAACGCTGCAGCGAGGGGATCTGAAACCCAACGTCAGGCCACTCCACATCAATCTCCTTCCCAGCCAAGAAATCGCCAGGCATGATGACTTGCTGCATCTCAACATCATGCTGCCCATCATTACGTTGCACCTCAGCTGGCAACTCATCGCATATCGCATAGCACTCGTAGTGCATGTTGACGAAGTAGAGCAAGAAACCAAGCGACAGCTCACCCTGACATAACTGTTCTGATGCTGCCGTCCAACCACTCAATCGAACTTCATCAGACGAGTTACCCTCTCTTTCGCCTCTTTGCCATGGCTGCAATCTGCTCAGCCAGTAGCCGCTTGGCTCTGGTAAGCTCCTGCTCAGCCTTAGCTTTGGCGTCGCCAGTTGCTGAGGTGGCCGCCGACATGGCTGCGGCCACGCTGGCCTGTGCTTGTCCCAGCTTATCGATGTCCTCATCAGCGTCGTCGAGGTCCATGTCGGCGTCGTCGCAGTCCTCGGCGTCGTCGTCTTGCTCTCCGCCCCCTGGCACAGCAGGAGGAAGGCGCATAGCGTTGCTTGCAGCAACAGCTTGGGCCTCCATGAGCTTGCGGAGCGTCTCGAAATGCGCATCCTCCGTTGCTTTCTTGGCGACGAACCATTCCCTGAATTCAGTACTGGCGCCCGCCAAGATCGACTCGTCCATCTTGAGTATGGGCCCACTGCCGTCAGTGCAGAAGCCCTTGGCGAAGGTTTCCTTGGCCTCTTGCTGCAAGGCCAGCTGTTGACGCCGTGCTTCCTGCAGCGCCGTCTCAGCATCCGCGAGCTTCTTGTCCAGCTCGTCCTTCGCCTTCTGTATTTCTTCCCTGGTGTCCGAGACATGCTTCTCCAACTTCGTGACGTTGTCCCTTGCCCTCTCCAGTCTGGTAGTGACTGAGTGAGCTTGTACATGCAGAGGTTTGGCCTCCTGGATCTGGTGCTGCAGCTGCGCGACCATGTCCTCCGCCATCTTCTTGTCAGTGTCGTGCACCGAGAGCCGCGCCGCCTTCTGCCAGTGGGCCAGCCTGTCCTTGAGCTCCTTCTCAGCGGACTCCACCTTGTCAGCCCATGGCGGCGACTTGGCCACCACTCTGGTTGCTGGCTTCTCCAAGCTCTCGAGCCTCTTGACAATTGCCTGCAGAGCCTTGTCCAAGGTAGCTGGTGCACCATCGGCCCACCTGCCCTTCGGCCCTTTCTGCCCAGCAGCTCCATTCCCTGCAACTTCCCGTTCGTGTGCCGACTTGGCTGCCTTGGCCACCGCAGCTGGCGCTGGTGAGCCGCAGGCGCAGCGGATCCTGCACGCCCAGTTGCCTTTCCTGTGGCACTTCGTGCAGCTCCACAATGGCTTCTTCGGCCCCAGAAGGATGTCCTTTGGCGCCGCATCGCCACCCATGAGGCAGGGAAGTGAAGCTGATGCTCCCACAGGAGCTCACAGAATCGCAAAAATCCCTCCTGACCAAGGCCGGGAGGCGCACTGTCGGGGGCCGCTGCTATCCCCCAGGCCAGTATGGTCAGTCCGACGTAAGCTTATCAGATAAAATAACGAAAAAATGATAAGACCCGAAAATGAAGAGAATACTAAAAGATTCTAAAAAAACGTAAAAGCATAGTGAAAGAGCCGACCGCTACCGACTTGTGAGCCAAATGGCTACGGACCCCAATCCAAAATCCCTTATCCCTCCTCCCCTCCTCTTCTCTCATCCCTCCCTCCCTCCCATCCTCCTCCTCCTCCCTCCTCCTCCTCCTCCGTCCTCGCTTCCTCCTCCCCTCCTCTCCTCCTCCTCCGCCTCTCCTCCTCCTCCCTCTCTCCTCACTCCTCCTCCTCCTCCTTCCTCCTCCCTCCTCCTCCTCCTCCTCCATCCTCCTCCTCGCCCCAAGCCTCTGCCTCCCCCCCGCCCCCCCGAGCCACCGAAAGCGGCGGTTAAAAAAAGAAAAACGCAAAAAAAAAGAAATGAACAAAAATAAAAGGAAAGATAAATCGAACCTATAACAAGAAAGAAATAAAGAAAGAAGAAAGAAAAAGAGAAGAAAAAAAGCAAAAAAAGTAAAAGCACAATCCAACATGACGTCAATAATAAATTATTACTATTAATAGAATAAAAATCGCATAAACAAAAAATTTTAAAGAATTTTAAAACTCCCAAGGCGGTCTCCCGCGAAAAAAAAAAACAAAGGGGTTTATGGCCGTCGCCCGTCGCGCCTGTGTGTCGACGGTGACCTCCACGCACGGGGGACCCCCCGGCTGCCTCGCGCCCGCTGGCACGCAGCCGCCGCCTTCGCCGCCACGGGCGTGACCCAAGGCGCTGTGCTTATGTGAACGTTTTCTTATTCAGCGGTTCGACATTGGGCGGAAGGGGGGGGGGAGGGGGCGGGTCTGGCTCCGGACCTCGGCTTGATGCCACCGTTTGCGACAGTGCGTCCTATGGGGGAGACCCCGCCTGCTCGAAGTAGGCGCCAAAGACGGGGGGGAGGGGGGGGTGCTAGGGCCCGCGCCGATCGGCAAAACACCGAATAGAAGATGATCACTATACTGTGGTTTTGCTCCGCCAGCAAGCCTCTCGGGCCGCAGCACTGACGAAGTGGACCGGCGCTCCTGAGAGGCCGACTTAGCACTGCCACCGACCACTTGTGGGAGAGAAGTGGGCGCACTCCCATCGCCTGCGAAGTCCTCCACCGAGCAGGGCAGGCAGAGGGACTGCTGACACTGTTTTTTGCTATGTTCTCCACCTTGTGGCTCCACGAGGAGCCTTCGGTGGCAACTCTCGTGGGAGCCTCCCATGCCATCTTGTCGGCTCTCGCGAGTCGACGCTAATCAACGCTGCCGAAGGAGCCCCACATGGCGCTGCGGGTTTCGAAAGTCCCTCCTGCCGAGTCGATCCGATTCCTGGCCAACACCGCCCGTGCTTGCGAGAGGGGGGCTCCGCCAGCTCTCGGTCCCCTTGGGCAGCTCGCTCCGTCACCTGGAAGGTGATCGTCACCTGTTGGGCAGCAAGGGCCGCGGTGAAGCAGCACGGACCGTCTCTCACGCAGCCCACATGCAGAGCGCCGAGGAGGAATAGGGAGGATTACAATGACCATGGGGCGGAACGAGATGAGAGATGAGAAGGAGGACGAGGAGGAGGAATAGGAGGAGGAGGAAGGGGAGAAGGACGACGACGACGACGACGACGAGGACGAGGACGAGCAGCAGCTACAAGAGGGCAAGCAGGTGAGGGAGCAGGAGCAGGACGAGGCGGCGACTCTGGGAGGCAGGAACGGTGAGCCAGGAGCGTCGCCAACGCCGAAGCGATGGGCAAACTCGCACTCATGGCCACACTGCGGGCATCCTCCGTGGAAAGACATGGCATCTGGGAGGCCAGAGGCGCCCCAGGGAACGCAGGCTAGCACGGCGGGGGCGTGGCTGGCGCTTCGACACGACGGCGCCACTCCGAACGCCTGCAGACTCTTCGCCTGAAAGAGCACGCACTCCCGTGCAGTGTGAGTGTGAGCACACGCTGCTGAAAGGCCATCAAGGGTTGGGAATCTAGGTCAGGATCGGGGCGCAGGGCGCGCCGAAAGGAGAACGGTATCCATGCTGAGGAGATTTTCGGGGGTGAGCACATGGGGGAGAGGGAGGGGATGAAGACGGAGAGGGCGAAGGGAGAGGGGATGAAGACGGAGACGGCGACAGCGAAGCGTAAAATAATGACGAAGGGAAGTCGATGTCGGTTGGATCCAAAGCTAGCCTCGATACGGCATGCTACCATGAGAAGGGTGCCGCGAAGCAGCAACTACAAACAGCTCGCAAACGAGATGTACAGACACTGATGAACTGTGTGTGCTGGTTTGGGCGAGTGGTGCATTGGTGAATCGAGCGTAGTCGCTTACGGACGAAACCCAAATTATAACAAACAAGCTGCGGTGGTCCCATACGCTTGTAAAGATGCGCACACGCTGTGAGCACGAAAGCCGTGATGAAAGCAACACGTACGATGAGTGAGCAACAACACTGGAGGAAATGCTACAACATGAGAGCTTTCACCTGTTCAACGACCTGCTCTGGCCGGACACACAGGTCCTCGGGGCGTGCAGGCACACGAGATCGGTCGTCGCTTCCAAGACGACCCAAATCATGTCAGTACCGAACGAAATACTTACTGATCACAATGTGCTTGTTTCGAACCTCGAACGGAAAGCGGGAGCTCACACGTGACAAGCCACAAACGGGAGCCAACAGGTGTCAGGCCCCAAACATGGGGTAACGGGTGACAAGCCCCACGCGGGAGCAATCAGGTGGCATGGCCACAAGCGTTTCCGACATGCGCAGATTTGGAAGTGATGTGCAAACGCGCCCAAATGGCAGACTACCAAATCCACCCTGTTCCGATGCCGACGTCGAAGCAATCCCCAAACCAAACCGCCGACGGCGAAGGGCACTCAGCGGAAACCAACGTCTGTTCGCTAACGTGTCGATGCAAAAGATGCAGGAACAATCTAGTAAACTCGTCCGCTTGGTGCCAGGGCGGCGTTGAGTTAAGGATGTCGGACCCAGTCGGCTTCGGAACGAGCAGGGGCGAGAAAAACAATGGCGGCTATCTACCGCCTACTCGCAGGAGGGAGGGGCGGCGACGGACGATGGCGGTATCGCGAAGACGAGCTCAGATGCCAGGCCCTCACGGGCACTGGGCCGCAAGGCGAGTCTCCGACGGCAGCTTTTTGTTTGAGGGTGTCCCGAGAGGAACGCCGCAAACGTTCTCCATGTTTTCCTGGATGTTCGTCTTCCCCTCCACTTCCCAGAGTCTCCATGTTTCCCTGGGAATCGACGTTTGCATGTGTCTGTGTGCTTCTTCCCCTCCTGAAACGACGGGGACAGAAGAAAAGCGACGAGATGAAGAGAGGAAGTGGGCGGCGTGTGGCCCTGCCAAGGCCGACTGTCGCTGAAAATGGCTACCCGCAGCTGGGCCACTCTTAGGCGGCGACATCCGAACCCTACCCCCACCAACCATCGATCCTCCAGAGTCGATGGGAGCTGAGGGTAGGGTTCGGAGTTCGCCACCAGTTCGACGAATTCCAAGCCCTACCCCCGCCGCCCGTCGAGTTGCCAGAATCATTGGTCGGCGACGGTAGGGTTCGGATTTCGCCGCCGAACTGTGAAACGCAGGGAACACCTGATGACTCATCAGGGATTCGAACCGCACACTTTGCGACGGGACAGCTCGGGGGCTGGCCTCATTATTAGAGACGGCGCGGCAGGTCAAGGCCCGAAGCAGGTCTGGGTGTGCCAAGTCCACGCGAACGCCGGCGTCACAAGCCGCCACCGAGCGAAGATGTGTGGAGGCAAGGAGCTGTTGCTGGTGCGATCGGAGCCGCAGCGCACGGGGATGCATCGCCTAATGACTCTTCGGAGGTCCAGATCGTGGAGGAATAGGAAAACGGCATTGTCATCGTTTTCTTATTCGGCGTTCTGACAATTGGCGGAAGGGGGGGGGGAGGGGGGAGGTCTGGCTCCAGACCTCTGCTGAATGCGGCTGTTTGGAAGCGTGCGTCCTCTGGGGGAGACTCCACCTGCTCGAAACAGGCGCCCAAAAACAGCCAAGATCTACTCCATGGGGGGGGGGAGGGGGGAGGTTCGAGGGCCCGCGCCGATCGGCAAAACAATGAATACGAAAACGATCACATAAGCACAACTTCTCGGAGGTCCGCGCGGACTTCTTGGATCGGCGCTGGACCCCACTCCCTGGCGTGCGGAGCGTGCTGGAGGCGCCCATCCAAGCGGGGCCCAGTGCCGGTCCAAGAAAGCCGCACAAACCTCCGAGAAATTATATTTATGCTGTTTCTCTGTTCGTCGAGATCGCTCATACACTCCCCACCAAGTACTCATATAGCAGAAAGATTGAATGCATTTCTCGTCCACGGGCTTGTGCACGGCGGGTTCGTGTCGCGATGACGGGGGCCATGGTTTCTGACACCGTGTGGATCGTTCAGCCTTGAACGATCGGCAGCTTTTCGATCGCCAGGTCGTTCTATACTGGCCGATTCTGGGCCGCAACCGGCGTTCCACCTTTGAACGCCCGCGCTGCAGTCGCCGCCTCGTCGGCACGACACGAACCTACTGTGCGTGGGCGTGGCCGCCCATACCCAGAAACGCCGGGGCGAACGCACGAGGCCCTGCGCCAGAGGAAGCGGGCAGGCCAGAGGACGACAACCAGTCGCCACACCCTGTTGCGAAGTGGGCCTTGAGCCGATGGGTTGAGCCAGAATGACTGGGAGGGCGAGGGGGAGGGAGGGGAGGGGGAGGGGCGGGTCGAAGGGGCAGGAAACGGGGAGAAGGGAAAAAGGGAAGGCGAGCGGGGGCAGAAGGTTGGAGACGGGGAGAAAGGGAAAGTGGCAGGTGCGCAGGTGGGGGATCATCTGTGGCTGAGGCCGAAGGGCAACGAGAGAGGGCACAAGCACTGGACATGGAGGGAGAAAGGCGACGAGGCGCCGACCTTGTCGGTGCTCCACCGGAAGAACCAGTGGCAGCGGCTCTGGTGCCACCACCTTAGGACGGGTCTTCGCGACGCTGGGGCGTGGATCGTGCTCTCCGCGTGGTACTCAGCGCCGCTGCGTGCTCTGCACCATCCGAGCAGTCTCGCGCGAGGCTTGAAGACAGCCAAAATCGCACATCGAGGCATGGGCGGCCGAGGAAGCGCCGCTGGAGAGGGGGAGGCCCCAGCTGGGAGATTCCTCCCCTCCCTCTCCATCGGGCCACCACCTGCCCTTCTCTCTTCACCTCCCCCCCTTCCTCCCTCTCATCCGCCTTGCCCTGCTTCCCTGCCCTTCTCTTCGCCCCCCCCCCTTCCTCCCGCTCATCCGCTTTTCCCTGCTGGCCACCCCACTATCCTCAGGTGTCGGGCACGTCCTCCTACAAGCAGACATTGGAAGAAAGATCAAAAAGAGTCAAAGAATACTCAAAGACCATCAAGAATAGTCAAAGCATTGTCCCCAGGCTAATCGTGGACTATTTTGGGGTATTCCTCCTGTCGAGGAACATGCCCGATCTAGCACTACCCGCTCCTCTCTCTCTCACAGGTGGCTGTACGGACGGAGCGGCAGGCGGCGCCAGCAACACACAGGGGTACAGTGGAGGCCCATACCAAGCAACACCCTGCTTGCCTCCAGGGTGCCCTGGGTTTCTTGGGATTCGATGGTTTTTCCATGGAAAGCATGACGCTCCCACACCAAAAACCAGTGAGCGTCCTGGGGTCGCAGGATTGGGTTTCTTGTGGAAGATTTCTTGTGGACGGGCCCCCACTGTACTCACAGGGCCCCCCATATAGATCTAGGCACGCGAGGCGCGCGGAAGGAGCGGGTCTGCTCGGGCGCAAGGCTTCAAAAAACATCCCAGCTCTCCACCCGTTCCAGAACGCTCGGGGCCAACGAAAAGGGGACTAGCTCAGGCGGAGGGGGGACACCGAGCTGGAATCGGCGATACATCGCCGACAGAGCGGCGATTTGGCCCCCGAGAGCGGAGCGGCACCTGGGCGGGGTGGGCTAGCAGGCAGTTATCGGCGATCAAAGGGGGGCTGGGGGTCGTTGTATCCCCACTGAGCCTACCCCCTGGTGGTTTTCGAGTCATAACTCCAGCCATCCGTGGATCTGGCTCGTTGGCACCGGTTCCATGGATCCGGGAAAGCACCCCCAGAGCACGAGGCCAGCGCCCCCTGATTTGGCGACGGAGCGCCGAATCAGCATGGAAACAGGGCCCGTCGCGAATCCACGCGCCTCGATCCGTGCCTGTGCTTCCGTGACCGTGAGCCTGGCAGCCTGTCCCCCTCTAACGCTGCCTCTGAAGTCGCCTCCTCCTCCTCCTCCTCCTCCTCGGCTCTTCAGTCAAATAGCCAGAGGCCCAGGGCCCGCTCAGGGGCGCGACCCCGCGCAGCGCGGCCACCCGGTGGCCGCGCGGGGGGGTCGTCGCCCGCGGCCAAAACTCGGCGGCGCGCCTGGTTCGGTGACAACTCCTGGGAGCCTCCCATGCCATCTTGCTGGCTCTTGCGAATCGACGCTGATCGATGCCTGTCGACACTCGTCGACGCTAATCGACACCAACCGACGCTAACTCGGCGCTGCCCGCTACCACATCGATGACCCAAAGTCAATCGACGCTAATGCACTCTAGAAACGGAATTACGAAAACACACAAGGCTCCCATGGTCTCCTGCCGAAGCCTGGGGGGGAAGTGAGAAGGGGGGCAGGCCTCCTCAGAAGGCGGCGGGGCTTCTCGGAAGCCCCCTTCCAGCCTTCTGAGAAGGCCCACCGCCTCTGAATTCCCCCCCTTGGGCTCGCCGCCGAGAAGAACAACAACAACAACAACAACAACAACAACAACAACAACAACAACAACAACAGCAGCAGCAGCAGCAGCAGCAGCAACAACAACAACAACAACAAAAACGCCGGGAGGCCCGGGGCCCAGTGGCAGAGCCGAGGGGGGCAGGGGGGGGAAGTGCCGCGGGCGGGCCGTGCGGCCTCCCGCGAGCTCCGACGGTGTTCGGGAGAGACAGGAGTACCACTACCACCAGCTAGGGGGGTGGCCGCTCCCACCCTCTCGAGCTGGTGGCACCTCCCGCGCGGCCTCTCGCGAGAAGCCCAGGAGCTCCGACGGTGTTCGGGAGAGACAGGAGTACCACTACCACCAGCTAGGGGGGTGGCCGCTCCCACCCTCTCGAGCTGGTGGCACCTCCTTCCAGGAACTCTTTGGAGGCATGCCCAGAACGAGGTGCCACCAGCTCGAGAGGGTGGGACCGCCACCCCCCTAGCTGGTGGTAGTGGTGCTTTTGTCTCTGGTGAGGTGCTTCCTTCGGTCCAGGGCCTCTCGCCTCGATTTTCGGCACCTGGGCGATGAAAAGAAGCGGTTCCTACGCGAGACGGCATAGCGACCTCGCGCCGCAGCTCACGCGGGCCGCCAGCGCGGCACGCTACACTGGAGACGAGGGCGCTCACGCGCGACCTCACGCGGGAAGCGCAATGCGAGATGACGAGCAATGGAAGAAGGGGGGGAAACATTAACAAAATAGTCTGCGAATCTTCGGTTTCCGCCTCGCTTCGGCTCCGTCTGGCCCGTCGGCAATCCAGGCGCGCACCTGAAGAGAACGGAGGAGGAACGATTACAAAAACTGGTTCCTGGCACGGGGCTGGTTCTTCTAATCATCACCCTGGGCGCCGCCGCGTGAACATGGGATGCAAAAGGACATACTAGTACTATGTGCTGATGTAGGAAGCGCGCAACAGCCCGAGCGGCATGGCGAGAAAGCGCCCGCCACGGAGCTTATGCTAGAAGGTGTCCGAACACGAGCGTCGCCCCTGCGGAGCCCACGCACACACTCCGTGTGCCCTGGGAGCGACCAAGCCACAATTGTGGTTGCCGGTTCCGTTCTGCCATTGTTTGACGGTTCCGTTTGCCGTTTTTGTTGCCGGTTCCGGCGCCATGTTTTTGCTGGCTCCGTCGCTTTTGTCTTGCCGGTTCCAGCTCTGGCTCCAATCCCTGAGCCGTTTTCTTACCTTTTTTCTAACTGCTTCCCCTTCCCAGAGGCATATTTCCGGAAACAAAGAAAAGACGGCCCTGCCGTTTCAGGGGCCCACTGAGCGCACACACGGTATCAGTATGCTTTGGTGGCGCCGATGAAAGCCACCCCCGGAACAGTCAACCCGTAAAATAAGGATACGGGGTAAGAATGCAAGGGCCTTGGAGGGCCATGTCAAAGTTTTCCGAACGAGGCTGGCCAGCAAAAGCCGCTAAGGATGGGCCGAAAGGGCAAGGATGCAAGCGTACCCTTGGAAAGGTTGCCCATCCATACTATGCGGGTTGACTGTTCGGTGGCAACTCATGGGAGCCTCCCATACCATCTTGTCGGCTCTTGCGAATCGACGCTAACCGACGCTAAATTGGCGCTAGTCGACGCTAAAGACGGAATTGCGAGGGCAGACCAGGCTCCCATGAACTGCTACCGAATGACTGCAGCATCAATATGTCTGGGTGGTGCCGAGGAACACGACGCCCGGTAATTCCTTTACCCTCGTCCTTCACAGCGCGCCAACGGCGGTGAAGACGAGCCCCGCTTGTCGGGGATCTTCTGACCAGGGTCACTACAGACCCGGGTCAGTCAGGCCTTGCAGGAACCTACAAGATCCTGCACCCAAGCCCAGGTCAGTGAACCCCTGGCCCTGCAGGATCCGGCAAGATCCGGCGCTCTGGCTGACCTGACGTCGGGCGTGTCCCTCCTCTACAAGAGGAAAATTCAAAAATAGTGAAAAAATCGTCTGGGGACGACTTTTTGACTATTGATTGACTCTTTTTGCACATTTGAGGTGGTATTTTTGATTTTTCCTCCAAAATCCGCCTGTAAGGGAGACATGCCCGACCTAAGGCGGGCCCCCGTTTGCATCGACCCCCGTCTCTTGAGCCCCGCGTCTGCTTCTGCCCCCTCCCTCCAGGGCCTGGTCCTCGGGCCCCACAGGAGGGGACTGCCCGGACAGATGGCCGCCCCGCGCCCGAAAAGGGGGCTGCCCGCAGGGGAGACGGGTGGCCTCGGGAGCTCTGGCATTAGGTCGGGCACTTCCCCTCTCCAGGCGGATTTTGAAGAGAAATTGGGGGGGGAACGGTTCAAACCAAAAAAAATGCTCTTCATGTTTTGATTATTTGTTGATAGTCCTCCTGTAGAGGGACACGCCCGCCTTAACTCTGGCAAGACGAAACCAGGACGAGGATAACATCGGGGGAGGAAAACATCGAGAATCTCTGAGATCCGGCGGCTCGGGGGTACGTCCTGGGACCAAGAGAGAGCAAGGTCCCGATCCCAAACTCGCCGACTGACCGAGCATATTCGAAAAGCGGCCAAGGATGGTCGGTACCTCTGTCATGAAGGGGCGCCAGGTCGGGCAAGCCGCGGAGCTCGCAAATGGCCGAACTCGGGTTCCCCGGACTCGCCGGCAACTGGCTCTGGGCGCCGCAAGAGTTGAGCCCGCTGTCCAGCGAGAGCACTGATGCTCAGAATCCGATTGTCGGCGCAGGATTCCGGGAGTATGGTTTGCCTTCGCAGCGGTTCCCCACGCAAGACCCTACCCCGAAATCTCTCTCTGAAACCGCAGGAGCCTGCATCTTGCTTCGGCGCTCGCGTTTGCGGGGCTGGGCGGCTGTTTAAACTTCCTCATCTCGGGCGCCGCGGCCTCCTCAGAGCGTACTGGAATGGTATGAGAGGAGCGTTCCGGAACGCTCTGGGAAACTGTTCTGTCCTCGTCCTGGCCACGTCCGAGCTGGGCCCACGGGTCGCAAGCAGTCGCGCAGCAGAGGAGGAGGAGGAGGAGGAGGAGGAGGAGGAGGAGGAGGAGGAAGAGGAGGAGGAGGAGGAGGAGGAGGAGGAGGAGGAGAAGGAGGAGGATCGAGTTTTAGCCTCGCCCGATGTATCCTCGGGGCACTTTTTTGCGTCGCAGCGCGGCGAAGGAGGCAAGCCGCACGGGCGCCCGAGTGGTCGGGAGGCGCGCGACGAACAGTAGTCGTCTGGCTGCAGGGGAGGAGAGGCGGTCGCAGAGGCCCGGAAGGAGGAGGGCACTCACGGCTGAACTTATACCGTTCCAGCCTGACTGACTCGAGGTAGATCGGGGGGTACCTGGTACCTGCAGAACCTGTCCTGCCACCTCCCCACGGTAAAGCCCTGTGGGGAGGTGGGGGCGCATCAGGGAAAAGGTGAGACGCGTGAGGTGGGGCAAAATTGTGGGGCTCGACCCCAGAAAGGAGAGGGAGGGAGGAGGGGAGGCACCAACATCAGGACATCCAACATGAAATGTTCCAGCCTACTTTACGCCTTGATAACCAGAAGGAACTTCCAGCACCCAGGAGGTACCGAAACTCGAGGGTTTTCACGTATCGGCCCTGGGAGGCGACACTCGTTCGACACCGCTTCGACACTTTCCTGGGTGCTCGGAATTGCTTCTGGGATGTGGTCCTTGAGTGCGATGGGAGCAACAAAAGGCCGAAAGCGTTTCAGGACTGGCGCGCTGGAGCAGCCAGGTGGGGCTGAAGTGACCAGGCAGTGGACGCTGAAGCGTCTGGAAATACACTCATTTAGGCGTTATCGGCGCACCTTTCTCCTCCTCCTCCTCTTCCTCCTCCTCCTCCTCCTCCTCCTCCTCCTCCTCCTCCTCCTCCTCCTCCTCCTCCTCCTCCTCCTCCTCCTCCCTTGGGGGGGGGCAAAGAAACGTGCACCTCTCGTGCCCCTTTTTGGGGCCCCAGATGGCCTATTCGGGGCCCCTGTCAGGGCACTGAAGGCGCACCCTTCCTCACCCCCCCACCCATTTGCCGCACCCCTGTTATGAAGGGGCCCAGGGACACACAAACAAATACCCACAAATCCCAAGATGTTCCATGTTTTCACATATTTTATGGGTTTCCGTCTTCCCCACCACTTTCCATATTTTCCCATATTTTCTGGGCAATCGCCGATGAATTGTGTCTGTGGGTTTTTTTCCCCTCCTGATGTTACTAGACGCCCGACCCAAAGCCCATCGGCTTTCGCTGGTAGTGGTACAGAGGTGGGGCCGGTCGTGCAGGCGCGCGCTTCGTGACGTCCACTGGTGACCTCCCGCTGGCCTGAAATGATAGGTAGGGTCTACGGGACGTCCCGCGAGCGAGTGATGGCTGCATTCTGAGATCATGCGTCGTCCCAGCGGGTAAGCCTTCGATGGTCAGCAGACGTGTGTGGGCTTCACTCTGAAACCCTGAATCCTCAATCCAAGTCTGGAACCTTGATGGCCAATAAACGTGCGAGTGTAACACTGTGTAATCATACATCGTCTCAAACAAATTCTGCGGAGCTCCGATAGCGGTCAAACGCGCTAGGATTGCACTCTGAGATCGCGAACATTCTCGAAACACAAATCGATGTGTGCTGCTCGATGGTTTCCGAAGTGTGCACGGAAAATACGCTCCGACAAGAAGCAAACAAAAAGACACCTAAACTACACCAACATCGTTCGGGCTGCTGATGAATCGTAAAAGTTCTAGGGGAACGAAAAATGACATAAACATAAAAACTCCGAAATCCGCGCAGATTCCTTGGATCGGCGCTGGACCCCCCTGGCGCGCGGAGCGCGCCAGGGGCGACGCCGGATGCGCCGCCAGGGGGGTCTAGCGCTGATCCGAGAAATCAGCGCGGACCTCCGAGTGATGATGTTTATGTCATTCTTCGTTCCCCTAAACTTCGTCCCACGAGACAGCTCGAGCAACTTCGATGCCCCCGTCCGTGGGCGAGCGCTGCCCCCGACGGAGCCACGGATCTCGTCCCGAAGCGCACCCCTGCCGCCCCTGAGGAGAGAGGGGCAGCTGCCCAGCCCCCGAAGCCCGACCGCCTCTTCGCGCCCCTGCGGACAAGCCCTGGAGCAAGAGCCCCCTCGCGACAACCCCCGTCGACATCCAGTGGCGGCGAGCGCACGAGGGGGGCAGGGGGCGGGGGGAAGACCTCTTGGAAGGAGGAGGCTTCGGTAGCCAATCATGGGAGCCTGGTGTACCCTCTGAATTCCGTCTGTCGCGTCGATTAGCGTCGACTGGCGTCTGCGAGTCGGTGAGATAGCGCCGATTTAGCGTAGGTTAGCGTTGATTTAGCGTCGGTTAGCTGCCTCTCAGAAGGCGCGGGCCTCACATGTACAGACGGGGCCCGCGCCTTCCGAGGAGCAGCCGCCTTCCTCTAACGGAAGGGAGCCGCTTCTCAGAGGGAGCGGGCCTCACATGTACAGACAAGGCCCGCGCCTTCTTAGAAGCGGCCTCCTCCCTCTAAGAGGACTCCCCTCCTCCCCCTGCCCCCCTTGTGGGGAAGCCGAAAAGTATCGATACCGCTACTCCCTGGACGTCTCCCGTGGTGCGCTCTGACCCGGATTTCGAGGCGAACCTAGCGGAGGCGACGAGGGCCTCCAAGAGGCCCAACAAGGGGAAAAAGAGGGAAGGGTAGCGGTATGGTGTACCTTTTCCTCCCCTGCCCTTGTGCGCACGAAATCGACGCTAATCGACGCTAAATCGACGCTAACCTACGCTACATCGGCGCTATCTCACCGACTCGCAGACGCTAGTCGACGCCAGTCGACGCGACAGACGGAATTCAGAGGGTACACCAGGCTCTCATGATTTGCTACCGAATCCTTCTCCTTCTAAGAGACCTTCCCCCCTCGTGCACGTGGCCGAATATTACAGAGGCGCGAGGGCGAGCACGAGTTGTAGCGGGCTGTGGGGCTCAGAAAGCTGGGCGTTCGAGACCGCGCGCGGGAGCCTGATCGCGCTGCCGTGCGCTGCTGAGGCCGCCACACCCTCGTCCACGCGGCGCTCGACTCTTTGGCGTCGCCGATATCCAGCGCCAGCCCCTCCGCCGAGCAGAAGGAAGGGAAGGACGAAAGAGGAGAAGAAGAGAAGAAACAGAAATACAGCGGGGTCTGGTCCACAAGAAACCTTCCACGAGAAATCCAACCCTAAGACCCCAGGACGCCTAATGGTTTTCGGTGTGGGAACGTCACGCTTTCCATACAAAAAGAATCATCGAAACCCAAGAAACCCAGGGCACCCTGGAGGCAAGCAGGGTATTTCTTGGCATGGGCCCCCACAGTAGTGAATTTGAAGAGAACCACGAAAAGAGAACGGAGGAAGCCGCTGTACAGAGATCGGGCGACGGCACAGGGAGGAAGAGGAGGAGCGAGAAGGAGAAGGAGAAGGAGGGCGGGTGAAGAGAGGGAGGAGGAGGAGTAGGAGGAGGAGGAGGAGGAAGAGGAGAAGGAAAACAACGACGACGACGACGACGACGACGACGGCGACGATGACGAGGATGAGGAGGGCGAGGATGAGGAGGGCGAAGGGGCGGAGGAGGCGCAGGACGAAGGCGGAGGAGGGGAGGGAGGGCAGCAGCGGCGGGCACAGCAGCGGCAGCCAATGACGACGAGCATCCGCCTGCTGAGGAGCCGCCTGCCGACCACGGGAGCCTGCAGAGCTGCCCTGGCGAGCCGGGCTCCGCGTGCTCCTCGTCGTCGTCGTCGTCGTCGTCGTCGTCGTCGTCGGCGTCGTCGTCTATCGTCGTTATCGTCGTCGTCGTCGTCGTCGTCGTTATCGTCGCCGTCGTCGTCGTCGTCGTCGTCGTCGTCGTCGTCGTCGTCGTCGTCGTTGGCGGCGGCGGCGGCATTGGGATCGTTGTCGGCGTCGGCGTCGGCGTCGTTGTCGTCGTCGGCGGCCGCTGCAAGCGGGCGGTGCGCACGGAGGTCCGGCAGCCGCCGCCATGGACTTCGGGCTAGAACCATTGAAGGCACCTGGATGTCTAAATGCTCCTTCAGTTTCCTTATCACCTTCATCATCGCATCCTCCCGCTTCGCTGCTTGCTGCTTGGCAGCCTGTCTGCCTGTCCTGTCGTCGCTGGATTGCGCCTCCCCTGCTTCGCCCCACAAACCCCATTGCCCCGCATGTGCAGAGGCGGCAAGCCTCGCCCTGCTGCTTATCCCTCTTGTCACAGCTCTTGTCGTTGTCCTTCTTGTGCTGCTTAGCCCTCTTGTCGCAGCTCTTACTCCCCTTGAACTCCTTCTCTGGCGTCTCGTCCTCGCGCGGCCCACCGAACGTCCAATGAGAAGCCGCAGGCATAATGAATAAGGGAGGAAGAGGATGAGAATGACGAGAAAGAAGCAGGACGAAAGCCGATAAGACAAAGCAAGAGGAATAATAATGGATGTGGATACACGACCAGCAAAATGAGGAAGGACGAGCATGAAGAATAGGATGATGGCGTGGAGTTGAAGAAAGAATAAGATGTGGAGGAAGAGCAAGAAGAAGACAATGATAACGACGAGGGCGACGGTGGTGATGATGAGACCGAACTCGAAAAAAGTGCGACGCCCAGTGACGCCCGACGCAACCAACAAGGCCGCCACCCTGGGCACTGGCACGGCCGAACCGACGGGACTCAGCACGCGACCTCCATCGAAGCTACACCACGCGGGAGCGCTGCCCCAGCAAGGCACTGGCGGCATACCCCCCGCCGAGGGTCACACGGCCCGCTAGAACCGGGCCGCGGCGAGGCAACCGACCGGGCCGGAGCCACAAGGCGCCAGGGCTCGGCGCGGACTCGGCCCAGAGCTGCGTTCACACGGAGTGGCCAGGACACACCAACTCCAGAACCGACTTGCGCTGCCTTCGACGCAAGGCACGGGGGCGGAAAGCGGCGCTGGCTCCCGACGGGCACGGGCACGCGCGACCAGCCGAGGTTCGGCGCCGCCTGGCGAGAACCTTGCACACGCTGAGCTCCCGGCTGTTCGCAGAACTCTGCGCGCGCGCCGGCCAGGTGACCCTCGAGTCTGTGGATCTCAACTTTCTGCCATGCCGTCTGGATGCGCTGCGCGCTCCTGGGTTACACCCCCTGATATGAATTCCGCTCTCGTCGATGCCGTACCCGCGATTGGACTGGGCATTGAGGTCTGCTGAATGCCGCCGCGGTCGTCGAAGAGGCCGTCATAGTGCAACCTCAGCCCCTGTAAACCTGTAAACCTACAGGCCGCCCTGCGCACTTGACACTCCTTCAGGTGGCGCAGAAGTCCTCCTCGCACTTGAGACAAAACGCGTTCCACAAAAGTAACTATTCGCAGGTGGCCTGAATCCGCCGCAGGGATTTACGATCCACTACATCGAGGCAGGCATGTGCTTTCGAACGTTTGCGAGTAGGCTCTCTGCGAGTAGTGGAACGCGCCTGGTGATTCTTCTCCGCGCGAACGAGCTGGCCATCCTGAGAAGCGTCCGAGCTCCCGAGCACCCGAGCGCGATCCTGCGGACAGCAGCGCCGCCGCAGCTGCAAGGGGGGACCCCCGTCGCCGGCTGCATACGCCAGGCGAAAGAGCGTCCCCGGTGGCCCGGCCATCCCCCCACCCGTGCCGCGTACGTGCATTGTACTGAGCGGGGGCTTTTCCCTTAGGCTTATGGTTTCTTTCTAGACTTCGTCCTGGGATTCCCGACACCTGAACCCCGTCCTGCCGCCGATGCTAGAAGAAGAAAACACAACATACTCATAAACTTTTGGCGCTCCGCGCGGAGTTCCTGGATCTGCGCTGGACCCCCCTCCCTGGTGCGCGGAGCGCGCCAGGGGCGGCGCCGGAGGCGCCGCCAAGGGTCTCCAGCGCCGGTCCGAGAAATCCGCGCGGACCTCCGAATTTTATGGTTATGTCACCGTTCGTTCCCCTAGGACTCCGTCCTGGGCTTCGCTTATGTTTATGTAACTGCTTGTATGTTTATGCAACCTTCCTGGGGCTTCTTCCTGGACTTCGTCCTGGGTCTTCTGACTCCTGACCCCCGCCTTGCCGCCGATGCACTCGCCCTCGCGGACGCGACGCTAAGGCCGATCTCGGCCGCCACGGCGCGGGGCCCCGGCGGGAGTCGCCGCCGCTTCGCGCGCGCGCGGGGGGGTAGACCGAGCCGTGCTGGGGCCACGACCCGCGGGGGCCCCGTGCAGCCAGCCGCTGCCGGCGCCAGCGCCCCACATAGGGGGATGCGAAGTCCCTGGAGACGGGACGGGCTGGGCATGGGTTGGCATCATAAGCTGGCCCACTACCAAAAAGAAGCATTATAGCTTCTACGTCAGCACACAGGACTGATCCACTGACGGATCCAATTGGTCCTCCATTCATTGGCATCAAACTCATGCAAAGCAGCATGCTGTCTCCAACGCCGCGAGCTTTCACAAAGTCGACCCCCAGAGGTCGAATCGCCGTGGGGAGGCGCGGTCCAGATCTTCTCAACATGCGGGAGCTAGGCCTGGTGGTGGCGAAAGTGGCGGATCCTCGTGAGGTCCCCAGCGCCACCCACGGGGCCAGTATCCCGTAAGAGCACGGACACGTCGACCCCAAGAGGTTATAGAGGTCTCCTAGATGGGGTCGGAGAAGATGGGGTCGGATGGGCGATGCATCGGCGATGCATCGGTGATGCACCGGCGACACATCGTCGACGTCGGCGATGCATCGGCAACGTCGACGTGAAGCAAATCGCGCCCCACATCGAGCCGCCTCGGCGATGCATCGGCGATGCGGCGCGACCCTCCGACCCCATCTACTCCGACCCCATCTACGAGGCCTACACCAACAGGTCTGGACCACTTCCTGGGACCGGCTTCTCCTCCCGAGTCGTCGTGTTGACGGCCCCCAGAGGCCCAGTGAGAGGCCCCCGGAAGCCGACAAAAAAACGGAATAAGCCTCCCGTCGTGATTTTTGTTGTTATTCCACGGCGCGGGGGGGGTCCAGCTCCGCACCCAGTGGCCGCGCCCCCCAAGAGGCCCCCAGGCGTGGGCCTCCGCGTCTCTGGCCGCGTGATTCAGAAGGAGGAGGAGGAGGAGGCGGAGGAGGAGGAGGAGGAGGAGGAGGAGGGAGGAGGAGGAGGAGGGAGGAAAGAGGAGGAAAAAAGAAAAGGAGGAGGAGGAGAAGAAGAAGAAGATCCCGATCACCAGCATGTTCAATGCAGAATCACCCCGACTTCGAGCGCTGGGAGCCGCCCAGCACAGGAGACTTGGGAGAATAGAAACGGCGTGTTCGGGAGCGACAGCACACACTTGCCAAGCTTGTTGTGGTTGCACGTGGTGCCGAGAAGAGCGACTCTCAGGAAATGCTCGAGATTCCCATGCTACACAATTGCCTCAGCATTCTAAAGCCCTCAGGGGATCAGCTGGCGGACGCTCAGTATCGCAAGAACAAGCTAGAGCAACAGCTTCGGGAGACGGTACAAAAGAGAAATGAGTTCGAGATGAGAGAAGTCGGGTTCGAACAACTCATCATGGACGCCAGGGCTACATAGCAGGATCTGGAGCAGCAGCAACAAGAGGAGGAGTACTAGCACTCCAGCGGTTTCCGCTCGATGCAGTCCAGAGCCGCCCACATGGACACAGACGGCTTCGTGGATCCATCAGGTGCCCCAGTTGGTCAAGAAGTTGGCAGGGATGCGCATGGTGGAAAGAAAGGTTGGGACCAGCCGCCATCGAATGGCCCTCCTCGTCATCCCCCTGTGCCGCCTCCGCCACATCCTCCTGCGAGAACAGGTTGGGACACAGCCCCGAGAGCGACGGCAGCCCCTGCCCATGCACCCGCAGAAATCACAGCCCAATGCGCAGCACCCAGCCTCAACACGAAGCTAGCCTACGACACGCAGCAGCAGCAGACGATCGCCTCCGCAATCCAGCTCATGATGTATCGCCAGGACTCCATGGAGCAGCAGTTCGCCAGTTTCCAGCAGAAACTTGCGGTAATGATCACGGGCAAGGACACGGGGTTCCCGGGCAAGGACACGGGGTTCCCCTCGGCGCAGGACAGTGCCCGAAGACTCCGGTCGTCGTCTCGCCCACGACGCCTCCTGCATCCATGAGAGCGCCGAGCCCGGCACAAGCTGCCCGAATGCCGACTACTGCCTCTCAGGTCGAGGCGGCACAGTTCAATGCGGCCAGCCCGACTCCTGGCATCCCCCTTTGGGAAGAGCTGTAGAAGAAGGACTACATTCGGGAGGAGGCGCTGGCGACGGGGGCCCCAGGGACGACGCCGCCCACGCAGATGCGGGGCCCCTTGCCAGAGGACAAGCTCCTGGGGCCTATCCCGCAGGACATGTTGGATCCCACTCTGATGTTGTCGCAGAGCGAGAGGGAAGACGTCTTTCTGCCTGGACCCAGTCAGACAGCACGGAGCACCCGACGCCCGCAGCCAACAGCACGGGGCCGACGCAGGAGTTCCGAGCCATTTCGATCAAGACGGGCGCGCGCCCTGCAGAAGGTGGGAGTGGAGAAACACCGGCCCTCAAGAGCAACATGCCTCCGAATCTAGACAAGGATATCTGATTGCAGCTACAGCGCATGGATCTAAAGATCGACCTGAATCCCGTTCTCCTGCTGCAGGGCATCAAGCAGAAGGGCACGGTCAGGCCAGGCTCTTCACGGCGGCGCGGGCTTCGTTCGCCCCGGCGGGGCAAATTTCCACTGCCTCTCTCGATTCTCGGCTGCGCCATCGCCGATGCTTTTCCACGCAGTCTGCCTGCCCTCTTCCCTCTGCTCTCAAACGCCATCGCATCGCAAGGAAACCCGCGATCGTTCAGACTCTGCCAGCAGACAGCGTGCAGCCTAATAATTCAGCCAGCGTCTGTTTGCGAGATAGGGTTCGTTCTCGCTCAGTCGCTGCAATTCAGGGACAAGGATACGACGGGCCTGCCAGCCACTCCAGTCCAGGCTCTGAGGCCACAGAGCCTTCGCCAGACAAACGGGGCCGAGCAAAAGGACGCGCATGACCACCCACCCACCGCCCCCCCCCCCCCCCCCCCCCCCCTGCTTCAGGACCCCTGCCTTCGGGCGACCGCCCCCCCCCCCTCCCCCCCCAAGCCCTGGGGCCGCGGACGATGGGGGGAAGGGCGTCTGGCTTCTAGCTCCCCCGCCCCAGGGCGCAGCACGGCGCGCGGCGCATTTCCTGCGCCGCCGCCGCCCTGAGAGGTCTCGACGACCTCTAGGAGTCATTCCCTTGAGCACGCTCGCTGCCACGGGCTTCCTCGAGCCCGAAGCTAAGCTCGGCCTGGAGACCTGCCCGGCTAGAGACGGCCAGCGGCAGCCCCCAGCTCTACACGGACGGCTCGCTGTTCACCGGGAGGGGGGGGGCACGGACAGCGACTGTCCTCGGGGGAGATGAAGGTGGGGGATCTTTTATTGGAGCGCTCAGGGGCGGCACAGCGAGCACCACGGGCACGGGGCCTGCACCTGCCAGCAGCACCGGCACTACCACGGAGCGCGCTGGTTTAACGCAAGCCCATTTTTTGGCCGATAAATACTGTCCGCGGTGCAAGGCGACCTTCTCCACCGACTCCACGCTAGCGCTCGGCGCGGCAACTGGCTCCTCGGTACCAGCGGTGGATCGACATCTAGCCTCCTTCCTCAAAACCGTTTTCGTTTCCGCTAGGTCCCAGGTCCACGTTGACCTCCGACGCGCCAAAGCCCATCGAGGCCGCGTTTGGAACACCTTGCCAGACAATGTTGACAATGTTGCCAAGCGACCTCCTCACGGCGGTCCGCGTGAGAACCTGATCAACGCATGCAAGTATCAGCGCAGTAGACAGTGGGAGCGGCTACTCGCGAGAAGGCCCGATGCCTTCGCCCATCCTTCACTCGTCTTCTCAAGGGAGACCGGGGTCTTAGAAGGGCCCTCACCCTCCTTCAGTGCTCGGACAGGCTTCAGGGACAGGCCACCCACCTCTGAGATCAAGATTCAAGTTCAGCTCAGAGCTGCCACTTACAACCCACAGGGCCCGCGAGGAGCACCGACGAGACCTGCGTGCGAGCATGAGGTTTCACAGAGAAGAAACAATTCCATGATCTCGGCGTAGCCCTTCTAGGCACCCAAGAATGTAGGAACGAACGCCAGTTGAAAGGGACCTCCGGCAAGGTCCACCTTCGGTTCTCCTCGGGACACGAAGGCCATGACCTCGGGGCGGAGCGCTGGCTTGACCTGCCTGTTCCGCACGGAAGAGTCAAAGGGGAAGACGTTTCCTCCCAAGCAAAGCAGTTCACTGTGCTGCACGCCGAGCCGAAAGTTTTGTCTGCCAAGTGCACCGCCCCTGGATTGATGTGCAATGTCTGCGTGGCTCACGCCCCACACCGACGGCACCCCCTCGCCGTGCGTGAAGGCTTTTGGAGAGACCTCGGCTCTCTGGGTGAGAAGTAGCCCTGTGGCATTGCTCTTGTTGACGGCCATTGTTATTCGGGATCGATCACCTCCAAAGTGGTTGGGGGCGCGGGTTTCGTTGAAGAACAGGACGCGAGCGGAGAGCTCATGCATGGCTTTCTGCTAGAGCACAAGCTTGCTGCTGTCAACGCTCTCACCCACTCGACCGTCAGAAGCTCTCTGACCCCTCATGCGTGCGTGAGTTTCAGTTTGCCACGGAGGGTATATGCCTGGACCCGTGGGAGGCCGAGGTCAATGTCCAACTTGAAAGGGCCGTTAAGTTCATGAATGAGCAAGCTGCCCGTTGTTCTGCCAGGGGGGCCGCCAGGGCCAGGCGGCCCCACTTGTCGGCCCCTTGTGTTTGCTTTGGCCCGTATCCGAAACAATGTGCGCGAACAGCTGTATCTTGCGAGGGTAAAAGGCATTGGCTCACAGGTAAACCGTTCGTTGCCCATGGCACAACGCATTCGGACAGATCAAACTGAAGAAGCGCTGCATCGCGAGAAGGAATCTGCTCTCGCCCAGAGCCTGCGAGGACCACGGACGCCATTGCCCACTGCCGCCCAGGACTACACCTGGAAGCGCACGGAGCCGACAGGATTCTCCCTGGCGCCAGCCCGCTTCTTGGCCATTTCGGCGCAGGCACAGAAGGACAGGGCTCAAAAAGACTGCTGTGATTTTCTTAACTTGCAGGGGGGAAGGGAAAAGATGGCCATCGACGGATCGCTGCCATGGCTGGAATGGAAGAGGGTTCGACCCCTGCTGGCCCTTGGAAGCAAGAAGCCCACAAAGGTTGCCCTTCCCCCCCTTCGTAAGGACGCGGATGGCAGCGCTCTAGAAACTGTTCAAGATGCAGCCAATGACCTTCAGAAACACTTCGGGAATACTGAATTTGCGGCGCCCCCTTCGGCCAGCGAGGTCAATCCCCCCCCCCCCCCCCCCCCCCCCCCCCCCCCCCCCCCCCCCCCCCCCCCCCCCCCCCCCGAACTCAAGAAGCCCATCCAGACCATACCCGCGGGCAGCGCCGCGGGACCTGGAGGGGCACCTTACGAGATTCTCGAGAAGCCCCCGGGGCCTGCGCCAGGATCCCCCATCCTGTTCCGCTTGAGGCGGGTCTTGCGGGGAGGGGCCGCTGCTTTTTCAAGGAAGGTGGGGTGATAGACATTTCGAAGGGTGAACCTCAAGCTGTCTTTGCCTCCAGTCGGCGCAGTATCCCCCGTGGGAATGCGATTTGCAAGTTGCATCATAGGTTCCTGCGTGGTCTCCTCAACACAGCCATTGCGGCGGGCTTGCAACATTCCCAACGCGGAGGAGTAGGGGGGAGCACGGATTTCGCGACTCATTTTGTGGCCACCCGACTGTGTGCCCAGCTTGCTGACAAGACTTCGGCCTTCGCCTCGAGCATAGACCTCGTGGCAGCATGCTATACCACGATAGGGCAGGCCGCGACGTCTCTTGCTGCCGAGGAGGAGCTGATTTTCAGAAGGCGATGGCCAGCCTCACCGCTCACCCAGCTCTAGAGTTTGCTGCACGGAACCTCGCCTCCACCCCAGTCCTTGGTTCCCTTGTCTCTGACCAGCACCTGCGTGCACTCTGCGCTGAAACTCAGCCCCTGGGGTTTTGGAACGCGCGCGAGGTCGAAGTTTGCACGCGGCCCATGCTGGGCTGCAAGCCTGGCACCGTCACGGCCACGGACGTTTTCAATCTCGGCGTCGCCCCCTCTCCGGTGAAAACTCAGAATCACATTTCAGATGAGCATCTGGGCCGAGGCCGCCAGCTGACAGACCTCGCGTCCTTGCTCGGGATAGCGGCCACGATAGTCCCCGGGGCATGGGATCCCCCGCGGGTGATCAACGATAGTCGGTGCCTCTCCTACCCCCGCGCCCCTGCAGGGGTGCGCCGCCGCGGCTGCTGTCGCAGTTGAGCGCGCGGTATTTGCCCCTCCCCTCGGGAGATGCCATTGGCGTTAGACGGGCCGCGACGTGCCTCGGGACCCTCTTGGTGACAAGGGTTCGTTTGACGCCGAAATTGCCAGCAGGACTGCGCGCACGCGAGCTGAAACGCGGCCCGTTCAAAGAGCCCCTGGGGCCCGCGAGGCCATAGAAAACGGCGAAGCGCATGCGTTATCCCCCATGTACTTTCGCACTGCTGCGTGGTCGTCGCTGTCGAGTCGCGACATGAAGAAGTTGCGGAATGCCCAAGTCTTTCTGTTCAGGGGGGCTCTCGGGATGTCTCTGAGCGACCATGCTGACGCTCACGTCACTCATTCTGAGGTTCTGCACATGGCAAATCGGCTTGACGCTGGGCAAGTCATGCAGGTTACGCGGTTAAAATATCTCACCAGGTTGTAGGCGCGTGCTCCGTCAGATCTGCGAACGGCTTTAGACTTCCTTCTTGCCAAAGGTGAAGGCTGGCCTGCGATGCTGTGCCAAGATTTGCAGTGACTTAACCGATTCAGTAAGAAGAAGGAAATTCCTGGACAGGGAACCCTAGCATGCTGGATCGGTGCGTGCCGTCTTAGACCCAGGTCCTTTCGCACCCACGTCAGGAATGTGGCCTCTCGTGCCCATTTGTGGCAGCACCAGGAGGAGGAGGGGGGGAGGATATGTGCCAAGTTAACGGAGGCTGTGCTCTTGGGTTCACCATGGGAAATTAGCCAACAAGGTTCTGATGATGCCGAAGGCTTGCTTCCCCACTTTGTGTGCCATGAGTGTGGCTTTTTTTTCCACGGAGAATAAGAGAACGATGACCATGCATACGCATATGAACCGTGAACAGTAAACAAAAATGAGACAGTGGAAGCCTGGGCTACCACCTGCCAATCCTGCCTTAAAGATATAGGTTGGTCGTCCATCTCCACAGGACCTTTCGTTGTAGAAATAGATGACTGCAATGTGGGATCCGTGCTGGGAGGGAGGAAGCGGAAGAATGGCGTCTGCTCGCCCTTTCGACGCAGGCCGAGAACAGGAAGACAGGACTGACTGGCAATCATGCCTCGGAACCTGAAAGGAGAGTGTTCGGGTCAGCTCATTACATGCCTGCCCAACAGAGGCAGGTTGTTTCGGTCGGATGCCCCAGTGTGTTGATGCATCCATGTTCGCATGCTCCTGTGCACCGTCTCATGCCCATTCCAGGAGTGCCCTGGAGATGCAAAACACTTGATTCTCGTGCTTGGGCTGAGTCCTGCCACAGATAAAATTTCCCTGCTGGCCATTCTGAGAGGTTACACCGTTTTGGATGTTCCCATTTGTAAGTTGAAGAACTCGGTTGCCGTTCTGTTGGCCCTGGGAAGAGCCCTCGGCCTCATCTGGGTCGCGGGAAGGCCCTCTTGGGCTGACCCCTCCGTCCTCGGATCCGCGAGACCCAGAGGCATGATGCGTCCGCTTCGTTCCCGTTCGTCGCGCTGGGGGAGGAGGGATCTCTCAGCCGCCGAAGCCCAGATCCAGGGAGACGGGAACCAGCTGCACAGGGCCGCGGGAGTGTTGCATGCTGCCGCCGCTGTTGGAGGAGTGACATTTGTTTTCGAGGCTCTCGCTCCCTCCGTTGTCTCTTCTTTCAGCTTGGGCCCGCTGAAGGACCTGGTCAGACCAGACACAGTGAAAGGTTCCACTTCAGGAGCCAGGCTCATGGCATGCACTGCGGAAAGCTTCCACCAAGGAGGCAGCATTTGCGAGAAGGAATTGATGCTGCAGTTGCTTCCTCCTGTCCACTCCTGTCTGCCAGACGCCCTTATCCAGTGCGTCCGTGGCCCTCCTGAGGAGGCCTGGGGGGAGCCTGACAGGATGTGGTCGTGGGCCTGACGCCCCTCCTCTCTTGACCCCGATTCCGATTCCGACTCCGAGGAGGAGGAGGAGGGGGGAGGGAGGAGGGAGGAGGAACAGGAGGAGGAGGAGGAGGAGGAGGAGGAGGAGGGAGGAGGAACAGGAGGAGGAGGAGGAGAAGGAGGAGGCGTCGCCAGCGCTGCACCGCGCGCGAGAGAGAGGCGAGGCCCGCCGGCAGAGGCGGCCTGGCGCGCGCGGCCAGGCGGCACGGGGCGGGGAGGACGCCGAGCGCGCGCGAGGGCGGAGCGGTGGGCGGCGGGCCTGCGCCTCCACGGCCAGACAAGCGCGTTCCACTACTCGCAGAGTCGCTACTCGCAAATGGCCTGGAGCCGCCGCAGGGAGTGTACGATGCACTACGCGCAAAGGCAGGCGTGTGGTTTTTTCGGACGTTTGCGAGTGGGCACCCTGCGAGAAGTGGAACGCGCTCGGCGAATGGCGGCGCACCACCCAGGGCGGCGATCCAAAAAGAAACGGGTCTTGCGCAAGATGGTCCAGGGCTTGACCTGAACAGCGTTCTTCGTTTTCGTGTTGCTTCCGATGTTTCCCACGTGTTGTCTCAAGCTCGCCTCTGCTGCAGAGCGACCTCAAGACGAAAACGGCCCACGAAATCGCCAAAACACCGTTGAGGTCCACCCCTGAGGTGGCGCAGCGACCTGACGCGGCGGTGTGCGCGGGCCGCCAGCGCGGCACGCCACCTTGGAAACGAGGGCGCTTCCGCTCGACCTCATGCGGGGAGCTTACGCGCCGATGTCTGCGCAGACGGCCCCTTGTTTTTTGTTGTTGGCGTCGCTCGCCCTTTGTGTTTGCTGCCAGCGCGGCTGTACCCAGTGAGAGCACCAAGGGGAGGGGGCCGAGCTGATGTCCGCCAACGTGCTGTAGGCGTCGAGCGAGGGGGGAAGTGAGAAGGAGAAGGCCTTCTCAGAAGGCAGCCGGACTTCTCAGAAGCCCTCGCGCCTTCTGGGAGGTTTCTCTCTGTCTCTGGGGAGGGCTGAGAATCTTCTCAGAAGGCCGGGGGACCTCGGAGACTTCTGAGAAGGCCCGCCGCTTCTCGCTTCCCCCCATCGCTCGCCGCCGAATGACAGGAGTGCACTGATCTACCTTTGGTGTGGATACTCTGTGGGGGGGGGACCCCACAAATCATGGAACCCCCTGTGCGCAGTGCCCTCTCGCGCGCTCCTGGGGCTTCCCTCGCGTGGCTTCTCCAGAGACCTCGGGAGCGTGGTCGGGGTCGAATGGTTTCAGGAGGCAATGCTGGGGCTCTCTCGGGAGCCTCTAGAGACCAAAACCACAGAGGAGCCTTAGGACATCGTCTTCACGGCACCCAAGACGACACGAGAGGCCCCAGAGACCCGCCAAACAGGACACCAGAGGCCCCCAAGAAAAGACCTGTAGGCCACCAAGAGGCCCCCAGAGGGGCCCAAGAGACCCCCAAGAGGGGCCCGAGAGGGGGGAAACGAACTGGCACTTGGAGCCCTTCACCCTGGTTGGCCCTCGCCTGGTTGGCCCTCGAGACCGCCAGCAGGCCCAACAGGCCCCCGAGAGGCCCCCCAAGAGCATCCAAGAGGCTTCTTGACACGACTCGGGCACGGTCGCGGGATGGGCCAAAACCAACAAACAGTAGGTAGCGACCAATGCCGCGGCGCTGGCCTACATGTCCAAGCCTACCTCGATAAGCACGTTGAAAGAAGACTCCAGAGCATCGCACTCGGATACGAAAGCCCCCCTCCCTCACCCTTCCCTCCCTCCGTTTCGTTGTTCACCCATTTCCCCACCTCCCTCCTCTCATCCCTTCTCCTCATCATCATCATCCTCCCACCTTCCCGAGGGCTCCTCGCGAGTTTCGACCGCCATCTCCACAGGGTCCACTTCGATGCGATCGATCCGATCCGATACCTCGAGGGAGAAAGCACGGCATACACCTAAACTTTCGACGGTCCGCTCGGATCTCTTGGACCTGCGCTGGAGGAGGAGGAGGAGGAGGAGAATCAGAAGCCCCCTCCCTCCCTCCACCGTCTTCGGCAGGACGGGGCTCAAGGGAGCGCGGTTGCGCTCGCGGCGCCCTGAAAGCCTCGACCATCGCCCCCCCCCCCCCCCGCAAGCTCCACGGGAGGAAGGGGCACGAAGACGAGGAGGGAACGGGAGGGAGGAGCTGGCGGTGGCACTGCCGCCGCGTCCTTGACGAGGGCGAGCTTCCTGTGCGCGTTCCAAGCGGCACAGATCTGGGTCCGGTAGACCTTGACCGCGTCCTGGGGGGGGCAAAGGAGGACAAAG
The DNA here is from genome assembly GCA_963575745.1 of Prorocentrum cordatum. Classification (NCBI taxonomy): domain Eukaryota; class Dinophyceae; order Prorocentrales; family Prorocentraceae; genus Prorocentrum; species Prorocentrum cordatum. Next base: position 175,804 of record CAUYUJ010018554.1, read on the forward strand.
GCCCCGTCAGGAGCCAAGAAGGACGCCAAAAATGGGATCGCGCGGCGAGGAGGCGTGGAGACGAAGCAGGGGGGGGACGAAGAGGAGAATGAAGGAGATGAGGGCGGCGACTTCTTTTTGGTATTGCTCGTCATGGTTTCTTCTTCGACGCCTCGGCCAGAGGAATATACCCACCAGAGCCTTCAAACGAGAGGCTCAATGAGCTGCTGCGCTCTTCCTTGTCCTGGGATGGCGAATGGATGCGGTTGAACGGGCCAGAAGGCCTGATGGCTATACTAGGCATTCGGGCTATTAACAACCAAATCGATTGGGGCTCGGCTGGGAGCCCGCGGCCACTGACGTCTCCCGAATCATGCATCGGTCGACTGACCTTTGACCCAGGGCTGCAATCCTGAGCCTGCTGCATGCTGAGACTGATTGCTGTGCTGTCGTTGCTGTAGCTGCGTCTTCGGCCACCGCTGGCATCCTCGGCCGCGGTCCGAGCGGCAGACCGGGACGCGCAAGCGCCAGTCGAGCACCGAGGGTCGCGAGGCGGCGAGGAAGACGGCCGCGGAGGAGTGACGGAGGCGGAGAGGGCGCTACGAGCAGGCAGAGCTCCGCGCGCGGTGCTGGCTCTTCTGGGCCTCCGGAGCAGTGGCGGCGCGCGCTGGAGGAGGGGGGAAGGCCTCTCAGAAGGAGGCTGCTTCTTTCAGAAGACGCTGACCTCACATCTATGGTCATGGTCCTGTTCTGAACGTGTAGTTGGGAATACGCCTATACACGCTAAGTGCTTCACCCGACCCTACTTAGCGTATACGCCCTGGCGCTGCTTGGTGCGTCAACGGCCCTGGCGCTGCTTGGTGCATCACCTACACGCCGTATGGATAAGGCATGCGCCTTCTAAGAAGCGGGGGTGTTTCTGAGAAGCCCTCCCACCTGGCCCCACCCCTGCGCGTGGCCGCATGCCCTGTGCGCCCGGCTCCACCTGCGCGCTCCGCGCGCGCGGCGGGCTGCCGCCAGAACACCTCGCGCTTCTGCCGCACGGGGAGGCTGTGCCCAGGCCCGTGCGCCAGTGTTCGGCTCGGGTCTCGAGAGGAGGATGTCAGGGTCCTCCTCGATCCTCCTCCTCCTCCTCCTCCTCCTCCTCCTCCTCCTCCTCCTCCTCCTCCTCCTCCTCCTCCTCCTCCTCCTCCTCTGCGGTTGGCTGAGAACAGGCAGGGTGGCCAGGGGGGCAGCAGGGGCAGGGCGGGGTCGCGCGGGCACGGGGGCGGCGGGGCCACGGGCCCCGCGGGGGCGGCGGGGGGCAGCGGCGAAAGGCGGGGGCCGCGGAGCCACGGGTCCCGATGGGGCGGCGGGGGGGGGCAAGCCTGGCTTCTGCAGGCATCGTGCTGCCGTGAAGAACGCCGAATCGGGAACGACATGGGACGCAGAAAGACACTCTTGGGGCTGATACTGGAAGCGCGCGTCGGGCACGAACGTGTCGTACACCAATACTATAGCATACCGTTTCCCCAGGGGCCGCACGAATATGCCTCCCGGGCGGGCTCCAAGGAACGGCTCGAAAACCAGAGCCCCTCCTGCGCCCAAGGCGGTCCTTATTTCGGCGCCCGACTGCAAGGGATGCACTGAACTGAGCTGGACTGAAGCGCCGTCTCCACGACGCATCGACTGCAATGCTGTCCTGGCCGCCACGGGAAAAATCATAGTTGCAGTCGCAGCGTTCTCGCTCACGCTCACTGTAGGGGACGCATAACAAAATCGCAAAACGCCCCGGCGGAGAGAATCGAGCCGCCGGCTCGGCAGAAGCAGGGTGCTCTCGCGCAGATGGCCGGCTGGTTCGTGGTCCCGCGCTGCCCGGGGGAAAGGAGAGGAACGGGATCGGAGAGGACGGAAGGATGGCTGGACGAGCTTGAGGCACAATGGCTTTCGGGCGCCTACAGTCGGACTTGATTGGACAGGATACGCGAGAGGACACAAGACCCTTGCGAGGGCCACATTGTCATAGGAACGTAGGAGGCATGGTTTGCAAGACAAGGGACTCACGGGCACCCTAGATTTCACAGGGTTGACCTACTAATCAGGGCTGGCCGTCAACCCCATTGATGGGCCCAGCTTCCTGGAGTCACCACCTCGTCGGGCAAGGTTGCCTGATGGTGCGGACGGCCTGGTGCCATCGTGGTCCAGACCGCACGGAACGAGGTCGTTCTGAGCCGGGAACCTGCCAGCGTCACAGGAAGGCTGCAAGAAGGTCCCAAGAGGGCCCCTAGGGCGGTCACAGGAGGTGGCGGGGCGGGGGGACGAGCATTGAGGGGAGAGGGGGCGGTGGACAAGAAGGGAGCCCTTTTCTCCCCTCCGCTGCCCCGTCGCCTCCGCACCTCCCCAGCAGTCCCTTCACTCCCCGTCCCTCGCATCCCCCGTCCTCTTCCCTCCCATCCCCTCCCACACGCATACACAGGCATAAACTGTTGGAGGCTCACGCGGAGTTCTCTTTGGATCTGCGCTGCACCCTCCTCTGTGGCGCACGGAGCACGCCAGGGCCGCCGCCAGGGAGGCCCCCGCGCAGATCCAAGAAATCTGCGCGGACCTCCCAAAGTTTTTACCCATGCTGTTGTGTTGCCCCCCAGCCGCCCGCCCCACCCCCTGCTTCGGGAGCTGCGACAAGACCTGACCCAAAAAAAAACTCGTTTCGCACGATGGGAAACGGCACCCGTGTCCTTTCTTCTCCTTAAAGAGGGGGAGGAAGAGGAGGAGGAGGAAGAAGAGGAGAAAGAGGAGGAGGCTCGACCGGGGCCCGTGCCGCACGCGCGCATGCGACCACGCGCCACGAACCCTCCCAGCAGTCTCCAGCTTTCGGGTCCCCCGCTCAGCTCCCTGGCGTCTGCTCGAGAGGAGCTGGGCACCCCGGGAGCGCTCCTGGCGAAGCGCGGCTGCAGGAGGGCAGCCCGAGGCTGGAGGGCCGCCGAGAGCCCACAGAACCAATTGAGAGCCTCGAGCCTCCAAGCCCATGAGCCTGTCCTAAGAGGCCCCCATACAGTGGAGGCCAGTCCACAAGAAACCTTCCACAAGAAACCCAAGCCTGATACCCCAGGACGTCCATTGATTTTTGGTGTGGGAACGTCACGCCTTCCATAGCAAAGCCATCGAAACCCAAGAGACCCAGGGCACCCTGGAGGCAAGCAGAGTGTTTCTTGATATGGGTCTCCACTGTACATGGGGCCCGAGTAGCTGGGGTCGGAGGATCGCGCCGCATCGCCGATGCATCGACGATGCATCGGCGAAGGCCCGCGTGGAGAAAATCCGCCGCCACATCGCCGATGCATCGGCGATGCCGCGCGATCCTCCGACCCCATCTCGGAGGCCTAGACCAAACCCCTGAGCCTATTCCCCCCTCACGGCGGCCGCTCCTCTGACGCTCCCTTCTCCCACATATGGTAGATCAGCCGGCAAAGCCGCGCGGCGGTCTGCTCGGACTTCGAGTCGCAAGTGACCTGCTGCTGGAACTTCCGCCCGCCGGGCAGCGTTACCCTGCACGGAGCTGGCAGGCTCCTCCTCTTTCTCCGCCTCCTCCTCCTCCCTCCTCCTCCTCCTCCTCGTCCTCCTCCTCCTCATCCTCCTCCTCCTCCTTCTCCTCCTCCTCCTCCTCCTCCTCCTCGTCGCTTCAGCGTCGCGCACATTCGTCTTTACAAAATGCAGCAGTTTCAAGGATGGACGGCGGGTCGTTTTGAAATGGGGATCTCGCCATAGCGCCAGCGCTAAAGTCCCAGGAGTGGTGTTCTGCACCATGTAGGACTCTCGAATAGTATTGGAAAT
>CAUYUJ010018554.1:184592-201374 GCA_963575745.1 Prorocentrum cordatum
AACTACAATGGTGGCCCTGCCCCATGTTCCCGAGATGCCCTGAGCTGAGGTGGTGTGGCAACTTTTGCCTGAGGCATCTTCGCAACCCTGACTTCTGAGATGCTCAGCCTGATTGTGGTCATTGCTTCTCGCCTGAGACAGCCCTGCAACTGTGGGTTCCGAGATGCACTGAGCTGAGGTGGTCAGGCCACTTTCGCATAAGACATCCTCGCAACTCTCACCTCGAGGATGCTCTGCCCCCCTATGATCCGGTCGCTTTCGCCTGGGGCATCCTCGAAACTCTGGGTTCCGAGATGCTCTGAGCTGGGGTGGCCAATCCACTTTCGCCTCAAACATCCTCGCAACCCTGACCTAGGAATCACCTGGGTTCCGAGATGTCCTGAGCTCAGGTGGTCAGGACACATTCGCCTGAGATATCCTCGCAACTCTGACCTCGGACATGCCCTGTCTTATGGTGGTCCAGCCACTTTCGTCTATGACATCCTCGTAAACTCTGGACTGTAAGATGTCATGAGCTGAGGTGGTCAGGTCACCTCCGCATGAGACGTTCCCGCAACTCAGACACAGGGGATGCCCTGGCCCATGGTGGACCGGCCGCTTTCGCAGGAGACATCCTCGCAGCTCGAGGGCCCGAGATACTCTGAGCTGATGCGGTGAGGCCACGTTCGCTTGCGACATCCTGGCAACTCTGGGTTCCGACATGCCCTGAGCCGAGGTGGTTTGGTCCTCTCGCCGCAGACATCATCGCAACTCTGAGCTCGAAGACGCTCTGCACACTGGTGGTCCGACCGCGTTCGCCTGAGACGTTCTCGCAACTTGGAGTTCCGAAATGCCCTGAGCTGGGGTGGTCGGGCTAATTTCGCCTGAGACGTCTTCGCCAATCTGCCCTCGGAGATGCCCTTCCCCATGCTCGTCAGGCCACTTTCGCCTGAGACATCATCGCATTTCGGGGTTCCGAGATGGCTTGCGCTGAGGTGGTCAGGCCATTGTCGCCTCAAATTTACTCGCAACTCTGAGGTCGAAGATGCCCTGCTCCATGGTGGTCCGACCGCTTTGGCCAGAGACAACCTCGCAACTTTGGGCTCCGAGATGCCCGGAGCTCAGGTGGTCGGGCTACTTTCGCCTGACACGCATCGCAAGTCTCACGTGGGATATGCCTTGTTCCAAGGTGCTCTGGATACGTTTACCTGATAGATCCGCGTATTTCTGGATTCCGCGTGTCCTCCTCCTCCTCCTCCTCGTTGTCATTCTCCTCTTCTTCAACATCTTCTTCCTCCTTGTCGTCACTGTTGTTGTCGTCATCGTCGTCGCTTTCCGTCGACAGTTTCGTCGACATCATCCTGGTTGTCGTGATCGTCTTCATCACTCTCACCACTACCATCAGTACTATCATCACAATCGCGGATCGAGTAGGATAGAGGGACCGGTGGATCGAGGATCGAGGAGGAGATCGAGGATAGAACCACGCGCGAGCCCGCGCGAGACGGGGCCGGAGCTCGAGCCCAGGCGAGCGTCTGGCCTGCAGCTCGGGCTCGCGAAGACGACGACGACGACGACGACGACGACGACGACGACGACGACGGCGACGACGACGCGACGACGACGGCGACGGCGACCGGCGACGGCGACGACGACGACGACGGCGACGACGACGCGACGACGACGGCGACGGCGACCGGCGACGGCGACGGCGACGGCGACAGCGACGGCGAACGCGACGGCGACGGCGACGGCGACGACGACGGAAGCGAAGACGACGACGACGACGACGGCGACGACGACGACGACGACGGTGACGACGACGACGACGACGACGACTTTTCACCAGCATAGGGGGCTGCGATGTTACGAACAGTGACTGCGTGTCTGCACACATATCGGCGTTCGAGGTAGTCTACAACGCGCATCGTCTGGAACCCGCCGCCAAGGATCAATTTCCTTAGTGCGTGTGGCGTGTGGCACGGCGCTCACTCTAGCGCGTGCTACAAGGCGGGGCGTGCCCCCACTGTGACAGGATTTAACCAAACAAAAAAAAGGCGGCCTCCAGATCGGTTTCCTCGTCCTCTGGGAGACCTGGGGGCTCGAAGTCAAGACTAGTGGGGGAGGGGGGCTCAGGAGGAAGAGCGGGGATAGTACCGACTAAAATGTCCCCTGGCACGAATCGAATCACTTGGCTAGAGCGTCTAGCCAGACACTCAGTCAGCTCCTCCTCCAGCCACCCAGGCGGGGCGATCCCCAGGTGGTGTTTGATAGTCCCCTCTGCTTTGATAGCTGTGATGAGGCCGGCGCGGAGGTCCAAGTGCGGGACCACGACCAGGAGTTTCGTCATCTTCTCGTCGTTGCATTTCTCGAGCTTGATCATCGCCACCTGTTCCTCGAGCTTCTCTTTGGTGATGTCGGCTGCTCTGTCCTCGCTCGGCTGGGCTTGTCGAGGTAGTCGTGGAGGTTCTTCTTGTTGCCGCCGCCGATGTCGAGCTTGCACGTCGTCTCGACGAGGCAGAGCGCGAGGCTGGCGGTCGGGCTGTCCACGGTCTCCAGCTCCAGCTTCTGCCCTGGTGTTCCGTGGCGCAGCTTGTCGAAGTGGGAGCTCTGAGGACGGCGCTGCGGTTAGCTGGCGGTCGCGGGCCAGTGTGAATGCGTCGAGCGCGGCGGCGCTGAGGATCCGAAGTCCCCAAGCATTCATCAGGGTCATCTTCAGGATGGCGGCGAGCAGCTCGGCGAGGTGCTTGTCGCGGCTGGTCCATGTATTATGTGTGTGCGCTGTCCGCGCTGGCGTCGACCTCCGCGTCGTACTTTGCGTTTGCGGTATCCGTGTTCGTCGCCCTCGTCCACCGCCATCGAGTCATTGGCCTCTTTGTCCTTCATCACTGCGCCCCCTGCGTTCCCTTTCTGCTTGGCTTGCGGCTTGTCGGCGCTGGCGGCGCTGCCAGAGTGCCCAGACGCCTGGGAGGACCCCAGCGGGGGGCGCCAGCTCGCTCGCGTCGACGCTGGCTGCGCGGCCGCCGCCGCCGACATCTCGTCGTCGAAGGGGTTCAGGTACTACTGGAGTGGTGGTCACCAGCTGCAGGGCGTTGGCCAGGATGGACGCGGTGGTACTCGCGGCGGTAGTTGTCGGGCTCGGTCGGGTTGTCCGCGCAGTAGCCCTTGTCGAAGTTGAAGTACTTGTAAATCGGCTGTGGTAGGCTGCGCGGAGCTGATGTCGTAACCCAGCAGCGCCCTCAGGCGCCCACACGGCTCTGCGTTTCTCTGAGAACAGGCGAGAGGTATGCGCGGGAACCCGAGGCTTCTGGGACGTGGCCTTCACACGTGCAGCCTTGAGCCTAGAGCCCGACGGAGTCGGTGGGATGTGGTCGGCGAGATGTTGTCTGAGTTCTCGTGGATCGCGGTATATTTCGTGGCACTCGGGCTTGTCGCTGATATTCGCACGCGGGCATCGAATCGAGCGTGACGTTTTCCATTCATGCAGATGATGAGTTAGTCCGAGGATAATTCGATTCGCTTTCCGGGATCTCTGAAGATGGTGCTGACAGTGATCGACGCATGAGCATACTGTAGAGCAGCTGAGGCACATGTCGTCGACGGCGATGGCGTTGATGATGGTGGCGCGACCGTGACCAGGTGCTGACGAGTGTTTGATGAGTAGCAAGACGATGGACTGTGGAGAACCTCGCTCGGCAGTTTTCGATCGTGCATCGAAACGGGGCCAGCAGCTCGGACTCGCTGTCTGCGTCGCCAATCTCCTGATCAGCGGCGGGCACGTCGTGCGCCATCGAGCCGCTCGGGGCCCACTGGCTGCTCACGTACGTGCTGCGAAAAATGCGCATGTCTCATGCAAGAAAGGCCCGGCGCACGTGCTCATCTCGAAATAGTGCGTCCATGATCGGAGGGCCCCACTCCTCCTTGAATGCGGCGCCCATGGGGTGCTGCAGTAGTTGGCGAAGGTCGCCGTGGAGTTGGGCCGCCCACGGATGCACACCTGCATCTGCTTGAAGTCGGCCGTGGCGCAGTGGTGGCGAGGAGGCCGGGCGCCCATGTGCTCTGGCGCTGATCTCGAAAGTGCAGTCGCCCTGGAGCGCGGCCAAGAATTGAGCATAGTGGTCGGGGTCGTTGAAGATAGCTTGCCACCAGTCGAGCCGCTTGATCATGAGTTCCACTGCGGCCGGTGCGAGTTGCCATTCACGGTATACTTTGTCGGTCGCCCAGCTTCGGCGTGCTCCGTCGTCTCGTTCATGGTGAGCTTGTCCTAACAGCATGGCACGCATCTTCTTGGCGAGGCACGCGTCTATCTTGTTGCACTCAGTCGGGGTGAGCACGTAGGACTCCAGGGCGGACCAGGCGCGCCCCACCACGTTCGCGATGAAAGTGCTGCGCTTATATTTCCATGGTCCAGGGCTTGTCCAGTAGTTCCGGAGGCGAGTCCAACCCACGGCAGCGGACTGAATGCGGGCACGTATCTCTGCGTAGTTGGTGCCAGTGGGCGCGACGAGGCCGCCGAGGTGGATGAGGTTGTACACGCTGGCGCCTGCGACGCGGTGCTCAATGTCGCGAGTAACGCGAGCGTTGGTGGTGTAGACGAGGGCGTCCTGCTCCTCGACGTTCTGTCGGCGGTCAGTCACATGCATGTACTTGTTGAGCGTGGCGTTGTCCAGGTAGTCGACGGCGAGCGCCCATCGCGCGTGTGGCGGGCCTTCAGGTAACGTATAGATGCGGATGAGATCGTCGATCAAGGCGCCCATGGTGATCTGCTGGGTCGCGTGCGTGATAGGGCACTCCGCGGTCAGGTCGTTGCGGGTGAGCTCCGTGGTTTCGCCTAGCCATGCTTCGACTCCTTTGTAGAACGCTGCCATGAAGAGCTCGGGCCCGTTGCTGTCGCCCATGCGTCCACCTGTCGACGGTCGCACTGAGACTTGTGCGTCGCTGGCGTCGATGGCAAGGACCGCGAGTTCGCGGTGCTGGGTAAGGAGGTCGTCGAAGTGGTCGTCGTCAGTGCGGTCAAAATCGGCCTGGAAGAGGAAGGAGTGGTCACCTACGGCGAAGGCGTTGCGCATGTCGTTGGACTTGACGAGGAAGTTGCGGTCGGCCGCGTGCAGCCGCCACATGACGACCTTGACCAGTAGCATAAGTTCCTCACGCCGTCGTTGCCGGATTCCTCCATAGCCCCAGGCAGGGGCGTTGAATGGTCCTCCGTAGTCACGCCGTAGTCGCAAAGGCCCACGCGCAAGTAGATGCACCACCAGTTGCAGCAAAAGACGTGCAGGAGTCGGAGGCAGTGGTGGACGCGGTGGATCTCGTCGCCGCTGGGTTCTTTATTCTTTTCCCCGATAGTGACAGCCTGGCTCGTCACTGCCTGCGCGGGCAGCACGCGGGTAGCGCGGACGTGAGCAGGGAGCGACGCGAAGAGAATGTGGCCGACGTGGGCTTCCCCACGTGGAATGTGGCAGCGAAGGCGCCGGGCAGGGGCAGGTACTTCGGCCGGTGCTACTTGATGGACGTGAAAATAATGTTGGTCTTCGTGTCCCAGGCAGATTGTCTCCGCCTTGGGCTTAGTCAGGCACTGCGGATAAAAAGGAGTTACGTGATCTCGCCAGGCCAGGACCATCCAGGATTGCAACGTCGATGTTTGTTGGCCCAGACACGCTTCTTCATGTGCCCGAGGTCCTCCACGGCGTTGTCCAGATCTGTCTGAGTTGCTCCGTACTGAACGGACCCGTACTGGGCGATGTCCTCCACTGGTGTGAGTAGTAGCTTCTCGATGGTGGCGTCTCGTAGGTAGATGCTGGTGGGATGCGATGTGGCGTTCATGCTTCCTTCTGCAGCTGGCTTGGCGAGTGCGTCGAGGAAGGCTTGGCCTCGGGATCGGACAGCGGAGACGGACAGGTAGCTTCGCTTCTTTATGCCAGCGCGCGCGTCAGCGCGTAGTCGAGCTAGATGTCCAACCCGAGCGAGGTCGCGGATGGCCCACGCTTCCCGTAGCTGATCGCCCACGGAGGTGCGCCACCAATAGTTGTACCAGCGTCGAAATGATTGGAGCTGTTGTGATACTCGGCGTAGATCGGCACGGTGGAGGTGGCGACCAGCTCCGCATAGTTGTGCTCGTCGTCGGAGTAGCCGTGCTCTCTCGGCCTTGGCTGTGAGTACCCATGTGGGCGCGTGTCCTTCTCGGGTGAAATATTTCTTGGCGGTGGACTTGATGATATATCCGACAACAGCAGCATGTCTTGTTGGGGCGGCGTCGGCAGTGAGTCGTGTGAGGCGAGCGCGGTGCTGGTCGCATTGCTCTCGTAGCTTTTGGAGAATCTGTAGACGTTGATGTCATTGCTGCAGGCAAGCGGCTAGCATGCCACAGTCCCAGCGTGGTTGATCACTGTCATAATGCTGCTCTGGGGCCGAAATTCGCACTTCCATAATCATCGGGACATGGTCAATGACGGGGAAGGTTCGTAGTCGATATGAGGCGTGCCATCCCATGGCCAAGCGTGTAATTGCAAGCTTGAGGCTGGCGGGGGCACTGAAGTAGTCGACACGGCCGTGGGAACCGTGGTTCCCGTAGTAGCTAATCCCAGGGTTCCAGTAACTGTTGACCGCGCTCAGCTCGTGTTCTATCATGTCTGTGTGGAATCGCTGAGCGAGATCGTATTCGGGGCCTGCTTGATATGGGCCGATGCTGGCGTCGGTGCTGGGGCGGGAACCGCGCAGACCGAAACGTATATTCACGTCGCCAAACATGATTGGCACAGTGCGCTCGGGAGTCGTCGTGAATTATGCAGCACCCATCGCCAAAGTTGAAGACAGGTCTTCTTCCAGAAGTCATGGTCCTTGGCGAGGTGTGGGCGCGGTAGGAAGTAGGTGACGATGTATTGCACTCGATGTGGTCCACGTTGTACATCGATGCTTCCAGCTCGGCCCTGTATGTGTGATGGTGCCGATATGAATCGTGTGATTTACCGTTCTGTATAACCGTCTTGATAGTCCAATGCTGCAGCCTGCGCTGGAGTTCGTGCCTGCTGCTCTCGTCCATCCGAAGCGAACCCAAAGATGATGCTGAGTCCGTTTTGTATGATGTGCTGTACCTGCCCTGCTCCTTGTACCTGGGGCCAAAATCGCGTCCATGTTGCGGAACCCCGCACTGAAGGCCTCCAGGCGCCCCTCGTGGCTGACCAGACTGAAAGGATTCCAGCCGACGATGGGGGTTCTGCGCAGGGGCTTAGGGTGGTAGCCTTCGTCGGTGTCGTCGAACGCGGGGGCGGCGGCCATGCCGAGGCACAGTGCGAGAAGCACCCGCGGCCACATCGCCATGAATCAGGCCATCTCATGGGGCGAAACTGCTGGGCGGAGAAAGGGCGAAGATTCGGCGGAGGCCACTGCGCCTGGACGGATCTGAGCAGTCCGTGGCCTGACGACGACGACGACGACGACGACGACGACGACCTCGTGGCAGGTCTCTTCGGGCCTCCTGGAAGCAGTTCCGGGGCCTCTTGGGGCTGGGTTTGGTGCATGTTGGGGGGCCGTTTGGGAGGCTCTTGGGGGCCGCTCGGGAGCCCCTTGGGGGCCTCTTGGAGGCAGCTTGGGGCCTCTTGGAGGCGTCCCGGGCGCCTCTTGGGGCCTCCTGGAGGCCTCTTGGGACCGAGGGCCCGGAAAGTCCGTTCGGATCCCACGTCTGGGCCCCTTCTTAAAGCCGTCTTGGGGCCCTCTTGGGCCGTCTTGGAGGCCTCTTGGGCTGTCTTGGAGCCCTCTTGGGCCGTCTGGGGGCCGTCTTGGGGGCCTCTTGGGCCGTCTTGGAGCGATATTGGGGGCCTCTTGGGCTGTTTTGGAGCGTCGGGACACCGAAAAGGCGAGAATCAAAAAACTTCAAAAATCCGCTAAACAAAAACAAACAAAAAAACGACATCCATTTTTGTCTCTTGGGGCCCTCTTAGGAAGCCTCTTGGAAGCTTCTTGGGGCGTCTTGGAAGCCTCTTGGGCCGTATTGGGACTATCTTGGGCGTCGTGGAGCGATCTTCGTGCGTCTCGGGGCCCTCTTGGACGATCTTGAGGGCCTGCTGGAGCCGTCTTGGAGGCCTCTTGGGCCGTCCTGAAGCCTCTTGGAGGCGCCGGGGAGGGGGTATCAAAAAAGGGAGCCGGATGGTTGCGAGGTGGGCGGGGCCCTTTTGGGAGAGTCCGGTATTCGTCCATACTATACATATATATATATATATACACACATACATTTATCTATATAAATATATGTGTGTATGTATGTATGTATGTATGTATGTATGTATGTATGTATGTATGTATGTATGTATGTATGTATGTATGTATGTATGTATGTGTATGTATGTATGTATGTGTGTATGTATGTATGTATGTATGTATGTATGCATGCATGCATGTATGTATGTATGTATGTATGTATGTGTGTATGTATGTATGTATGTATGTATGTATGTATGTATGTATGTATGTATGTATGTGTGTATGTATGTATGTGCAAATATGTATGATTACGTATGTGTGTGTATATATAGCCCCGCATGCATTCTGCATTATTCTCCCGCCGCTGCTCGCCTGGACAGCCTGGCCACTCATGGCCCTATCCTCGGCGGCCCCCGCCCAGGTGACAAAGCCCGTTTCGGAGAAATGCACTTCGCGGCGGCGCGCCGAGGGGGGAAGAGAGAGAGGGCAGGCCTTCGCAGAGGCCACGGGGCTTCTCAGAGGCCCTCCGGCCTTCTGGGAAGCCCTCGGTGGCTTCGAGGACGGCTCAGAAAGCTTCTCAGAAGGCCTGAGGCCTCCTGAGCCTTCTGAGAAGGCCACCTGTGCATTCCCCTGTGGGTGCGCCGCCGAACTTCCCCGCCTCGGCGGAATCCGCTGAGGATGCGTCCCCGAAGGCCCCCGCGGCACGGTCCCGACAGGCGTCTCGAGCCGAGCCCGAGGATCGCGACAGAGGCCCCCCGGGGGCAGAACGGGAACAGGTCCTGTAGCATGGGGACAACGGGTCCTGCGGGAAACGGGTCCTAGACCCCGGGGAATTTCCCCAGGACGCGTCTTTCATCCTGAGTCGCCTTCTGGCAGTCGCCCGTGGAGGGCCACGAGGAGCCCGAAAGCGGTGCAAAACCTCGGGACCCGGTTGCATTAGGACTCGCTCGCCAACATGGCGAGGTCATGCTGGATCCTGACCCAGACGGGCTCAGGTGCTGAGCGCGCGCGCTGCCTCCCCCTCCTCCTCCTCCTCCCTCCTCCTCCTCCTCCTCCTCTCCTCCTCCTCCTCCTCCTCCTCCTCCCCTCCTCCTCCTCCTCCGCCTCCGCCTCCGCCTCCGCCTCCTCCTCCTCCTCCTCCTCCTCCTCCGCCTCCTCCTCCTCCTCCGCCTCCTCCTCCTCCTCCTGAGCTGGCGGAGGCGCGCTGACAGGCAGGGGCCCCACCAGCGGCCCCCACAGGCACGGGCGCCGGCCTGAAGTAGCAGTCCGCCGCCCCCTGCCTGCCAGGAGATGGAGGCGCGAAGCGACCCGCGGGCCGACACCGAAGACGCCGACCCCGCGCCCCGGACCCAGAGGGGGTGGGGCGACGAAGTCTATAAATGTCCCCAGACCCCCTCTGGCAATGAAAAAGTCATGACGGGAGGTTTTTCCTGATTTTCGGCCTCTGGAGGCCCTTACCAGCCCTCGGGACCGTCGAAAAACGACTCAGGATGAAAAACCGGTCCAGGGGAATGAGTCGAGACCTCTGAGGGTCGACGTTATGAAAAAAGCATGACGTCGGGGGTCTGGGCCCACTGCTCCCTGGCCAGGGAGCGGTGGATACGTATAGAGTTCGTCGCGCTCCACTCCTGCTCTCTGGGAGGCTGCCGTGCTCTGGAACCCCCTCCTTATCCTCCCCCTCCTCCGCCTCCTCCTCCACCTCCTCCTCCTGCTCCTCCTCCTCCTCCTCCTCCTCCTGGTCCTTCTCCCGGGTCGCCTGGTTCGCGCGTTGCGCCCTGGCGCCGCCACCCTTTGGAGAAGGGCAGCCCGGGCGATCATTCCTGGAGGAAGAGAAAGCTAGGGCTTGGGTTCGGGCGGAGGGAAGGTTAGAAGGTCGGAGTCCAAAACAAGAGTTCGAAACAGCTCTCAAAGGATCATGGAGAACTCGGAAAACATGCATTAACATGGTTTTCAAAAAAGTTTGAACAACAGTTGACCAAAGTTCGAACCAGGTTCCAGAAAAGTTTGGAAAACAGTTCCGACTAAAATCGAAACCGATTCGGGAGTTCACGGAAGGCTCGCACGCGCTCCAGATACTCAGAGCTTCTTCAACTTTGTAAAAGCATCGGCATCTAACGTTCTGGCCTCATAAAACCCGTTCGCGCCCCCTCAGCCAATTGCGGTCCTCGGCCCGGATCGCGATGCGCGAGGCGCAACTATCCTCGCGCTCCCACGAGCGACCTGGATCTTCGACTCCTGCTCCACCGATCATGCCAGATCGAGGGCGGGGTCAAGGCGCAAGACGACAGTCTCATGGATAATAGTTGCCCTCCGTCCGATGCCACAGCACCTCCCTGCCCAAACACGTCTCGCCCACAACCACCACAACCACACTGTCACCGCAGCCACGCCTGTCTCTGCCGTGTCGCTGGCTTTGTCACGAACATGTATGACGACCCTCCCTAACACTGTTTCATCTCTTTTATCCAGCTGGCGTCCCGCCTTTGAGGCTAGCCACCACCCCATCATCTATCAAGCTGGCGTGATTAGTCAAGTAGAAGCTTAAGCGAACTGGTGCACCTGGCCGCAGACAGGTTATCCTTTCGGTCCCCTCCACCCCTTGCCGAACACGAACGTGTGAGATGCAATGTTCTGTGCCAGTGGGAAAGAGAAAGAGGAGGGAGGAGGACCCAACTACAAGACACATGTGATCCGCGCTCGGCCCGATTTGCGACTACCATTTGCAAGATCATTGGCTATGATGATGGTAAGCTGGAGGCCACCAGATTGCGCACAGTCTTGCTGTCAGGGACATAATACTAACACATTCCAAAGGGATTCGAGGCACCGACGTCAACGACACAATAACATTCGCTTACCCAACGGGCCAGGGCGTGCTAAGATCTCCGGTAACTGGTTAACAGTATTAACAGTATTTCTAGTTCGCGCGCGCGGGGCGGCCCCTGGGGGTCCCCCGGCGAAAAGTACCCCGACCAACGCCCGGTCGCCGCCCGACCGCCGCCCGACCGCCGCCCGACCAGTCTACTCAGAGATGGTTTTCCTTCTGGGTGCGGCCTCTCAGGCTCCCCAGAGCGCGCTCAGAGTGCCCCAAGAGGCCCCCAAGACTGCCCAAGAGGCCCCCGAGACGCCCAAAGAGCGCTCGAAGACGCCGAAGATGACCCCAAGACGGCCCAAAAGGCCCCCAAGACAGCCCAAGAGGCCTCCAAGACGCCCCAAGAGCCTTCCAAGAGGCCTCCGAAGAGAGCCCCAAGAGGCCAAAATCGTTGATTTTCATTGTTTTTTTCGATGTTTTTTGTGTTCTGGCTTTTTCGGCTTCCGGACGCTCCAAGACGGCCCAAGAGGCCCCCAAGACCGCTCCAAGACGGCCCACGAAGCTCCCAAGACGGCGCCGAAACGACCCAAGAGAGCCCTCAAGACGGCCCAAGTGCCGCCCAAGACGGACCAAGAGGCCCCAAGACGGGCCCAAGAGGGACTCAGGAGGGATACCGAGAACTCAAAAATGGAGCCCTCCGTCCCAGAAGGCGCCCAGGAGGTCCCAAAGAGGCCCCAAGAGGCCTCCAAGAGGCCCCAAGATGTCGCCAAGAGGCCCCAGGAGACTCCCAGGAGGCCCAAAAGAAGCCCCAGAAGGCTTCAAACATGTCTCCCAGGCGCCCCCGAACGGCCTCTCAACAGACCCCAAGAGGCCCCCCAAAGAAGCATCTTGACGACGACTCTATTTCGCCCCATCGAGAGACGACCCCCAGGGAACTGCTTCACCATCAAAACTCCCCACGCAACGCGTCCGAACGACACCCGCCCCCAAGAGCGCAACATGGGCAACGAACACACAGACAAAAACCAGCGATGCCATATCACGGGCCGGCGGAATGAGCGAAGCGATTCAATAACATTCGCTTACGCAATGGAAATATGAGCCTGCAGCATAGCACACCGCTTTCGTCATCCTCGCCTTCAACATCAAAGTCGCGATCACCATCACCGTCACCGTCAGTGTAATGATCGTGCTTGTCATCGTCAATAATATCTCCATCATGCATAGTCTCCGTCGTCATGCTGATCATCGTCGCGGTCGCATTTTCTCATGCGATACAGCATCACGCAACCAGCGGCAGCTATAGCCGCACGAAGGAGCTCCACCATAAGCCTAGCGCAGAAGATGTACCGCACAAAAGACGAAGCGTCACGACAAAGATGTGCATGGTAATTGTTGTGTATGAGCGCCCCGCAAATCGTGAAACTGAATCATGGCTGGCGTCATCTTCCATTCTTACACCAAAATGTCACCTCAAGCGCAATATTCAAAGCAACCACCTCCGCATGAAAGGCCAGACGCGAAGATTGGATGAGCTTGCCGAGCACGCCCTGCAGCGCAGGTTCAAAGCCAGTCGGAGTTCTGATCTAATGGGCATGATCGTGAATAGTCTTCGTCGTCGCCGCTGATCCTCGTCGTGAACAGCGTCGGCGCCGACAGTTGCCATCGTCAAAATCCTGGACTACCTGGCCTGCCCAGCCTGCCTAGCCTGCCCTCCCGCGGGCACCTTCCCGTAGGCAGCGCTGCCATCGGGGACGTCCTCTCGTGGGAACGGAGGCGGCCCAGCGGGCGCCCTTGCAGTCGCCGGCGCCTTGGCGGCTGCTTTGGGCAGCTCGCCAGGCCGTCGCACGTCCTCTTTCTTCGCCGCAGGCGGCGTTGCCTTGCGGCGACGGGTTCGGGCAGACTGCGAGGGGAGGCAAGAGGGCGCCAGCCTCGTTTTCCCCACTAAACGGCGAGCGTCGCAGCGCCCACGGCAGGGAGAGGAAGGGGGAGGGAGGATGCCGCATCTTGCCCTCGCTTGTCCATGGCCCGCTCATGGCCCTGGTTGCCCCCGTGGGCCGTGGCCTCCTTGGGCGTCCCCCATGGTGAATGCCGCGCAGTCCCGTCGGCTGCCCCTTGCCCGACCATAGCCCCCCGCTGCCCCCATGGCCCGTACCCCCTCTCGCGGACATGTCGCGAAGCCCTGACCGTCCAGACGGTTGCTGCCCGCCCATGGCCTGAAAACAACACAACCCACAACCCTCCCCCATCCCCAGCCAGGACCCCCGGCCCCACCGCCACCCCCAGACAGGACCCCCTGGATCACCAGGTCGGGAGTGGGGGTTCTAGCCGGGGAAGGGGGTGGGCTGTGCTGCCCTCGTGGCCCGCATGGCCCCATCGCGTCCCCCATGCTCTGAATGCCGCACCTTGCCCTCGGTTAATCCGTTGTCCCTTCCATGGAGGAGGACGAGGACGAGGACGAGGAGGAGGAGAAGGACGAGGAGGTGAGGAGGAGGACGAGGAGACGAGGAGGAGGACGAGGAGGAAGAGGAGGCGAGGAGGAGGACGAGGAGACGAGGAGAAGGACGAGGAGGAAGAGGAGGCGAGGAGGAGGAGGAGAGGAGGAGGAGGAGGAGGAGGAGGAGGAGGAGGAGGAGGAGGAGGAGGAGGAGGAGGAGGGGGGAGGAGGAGGAGGGGGGAGGGGAGGAGGAGTCCCCTGTGGTCCTCGTGGCCCGCTGCCCCTGCTTCGCGCCCCATGTTCGGGGCTGCCCGAGGCGGCCGAGGGCGGGCGGCGGGCCAGAAAGAAGCACGGAAGCGGGAGCCAGCGCGCACGGGACGGCCACGAGGCGGCCACGAAGGCGGGGCGGCCGCGCGAGGCGGTTAGACAGGCGGAGTGCACGGAGCGATTGAATTCGGCGGGCCCCCTCGGGGTCCTCGCCGTGTTAGCCGTCGAGACAACATGGTGACACGGAGGACGATGGAGGGAGAGTGAGATGCATTCATGAAAGCATGCTAGAAGCGCCTTCGCGCATTCCGCACGGCTGGGCTGCATCACAACTCCTGGGACACGTAAACATAGGTGATCCGCGCCACGGTGAGACGTCACTCCGCTGGACCCCCCAGCAGCCCTCGAAAATGGCGACAGCTTCGCAGATCGCAAACTCCCAGGGATGGCGAGGGAACGTAGGACGGCGAGATAAGAGGCGAGCTGGCAGGCAGGTACAAGCCCGGTAGAAGACAGGAGAGAAGAGGAGGGGGGAAGAGAGGAGGGAGGCCGGAAGGAAGGAGTTGCGACCGCAGTGCCCTTTGTCCAAAACGAGAACCCAACGCAGCATGGTTGGGAACAACTGGTGCGCCCTAAGGGCCAAGAAAGCCTCGTGTTGGCGCACCCCTCATGCATTTCCTGCCTGAGGTTACTCTCGGACGCGGGGGGCCACGAAAGCTTCCATTCTGCACACCCATCACGCATTTCCCGTCTCATACTCCCCATGGAGATCCCAGAGGCTGTCCGACTCCCACTGAACGCCAGCGTGGCCCCTAGAAACATTGCAGCGATTGGTACCGACCAAAGTCGAGGCGACATCCCCAACACCCAACGATTGCAGAATCTGCGTGCAAGCCTTACCCCTAGGAGCCCGCCGTGACTCCCACTCCGCGGGCTCGATATCAATGACATGGGACCGCGGGGAATCCAGCAGCGTGAGACTGTTGAAGAAACACCAGGACCTCCGGACCAAAATTGAAGGGGCCCTGGGACACACAAATAAATAGAAACAAATAACAGGATCCCCCATATTTTCCCATATGTTCTGGGTTCTCGTCTTCCCCCCCACCTCCCATATTTTCCCATATCTTCTGGGGAATCGACGATGAATTGTGTCTGTGTATTTTTTCCCCTCCTGGAAAACGGAGCAGCCAGACGGGCTCCCAACGGCGACGTCCCGTCGACGCCCGGAATTTCCGCCCCCCGAGGACTGGGACGAGGAACTGCCCACGGCGAAGGGGTCGAGACCTCGCCAGCCCCGCGGAACGTCGCCGGATGTCAGAGGAGAGGGCAGGAAGCAGAGGGGGGGGAGGAGGGAGGAGGAGGAGGAGGGAGGGCGAGCTGCCCATTACGAAGCGGTCGAGAAAACGCCAGCCCCGCGGAACGTCGCGGGATGTCAGAGGGGAGAGCAGGAAGCAGAGGGGAGAGGGGAGAGAGGAGGGAGGAGGGAGGGCGAGGAGGGAGGCCGGTAGACATACGTAGCATGAGGGATCGTCTGGCACCGCAGCGCTGTTCTGGGGATGATTAGCAAAGTCTGCGTCATCGTCCTCTCCTCGAGGCAGGTGCTGCATGCGAACAAGCCTGAATGGACACTGAGGCGGTCATGCCTGGCGCATACCGCCGCACATTCTCAGCTTCGGATTGGTGGTAGAGACACATCGTGGTTATTTTCCCAACATGCTTAGACGAGAGAGGCCATTTGCCATCAAGATGCGCGTGAACATTCCCCGACATCAGGGCTGATAGCGCATCAACAGTCGAGGCCATGCCTGCAGAGCAGGATTATGCGGAGCAGGTTATGCTGAACGCATGCGCGTGTATACTCAGCTGACAATGCCCTGTGTTACCTAAGTTCGCGCATCGCGCCGCGCGATGCGCGACGCGCTACTACCTCTGTGCCCTCGCGCCGACGCGCCACACAACCATTCGAGAGGGGCTACCGCCCTGGCCCAGACGACGACGCGCGAACCGCGATTACCTTCGCGTCCCTGAGGGGTGACAAGACTCCAAACCATCCCCTCTCCACCTCCCCCAAAGAGGTGGTTGAAGTGGGGCGGGAAGGCTCGGCTGCGGTCCTTGCGCGCCAACTGTGCCAACGACACGTCGGCGCCAGCTGCGGCGCTGCCTGGGCCAGCCACGAGGCAACACAGGCGCCCCGCCGTCCACCCCCATTCCGTCGATAATCCAACCACAACCCCTTCATGTTTCCTGTTCGGTCCCGCACCCCGCTCGTCACAGCACTCCCCTTCTCACCTCAATCCCGCGGCCACCCCGATCTCTTCCCGATGTCCCTCCCCACACCCTTCCACGCCGCGTTTCTTCACCAGACCCCACACTTCGAGAAAAACACAAAATCTGTTCTGCCCCGCCACCACGCTCGTTTCCCCAATTTTCCCTAACCCCCATTCGTACACAATTCCTGCCACGCCCCGCGCCTCTTCCCATCCGTTCGCCATCCCTGACGCCACAAGGCCCCGCCCGACGAGCCTGGCCAGTCGATCTGCGGCGGACCCCCCCCCCCCGCCGCAAGGGTGCACAACCCTGTTTTTCAAATGAAATCAACATGGAATGTTGAACCCCAGCCTCCCTTGGTGCGTCACGGCGGCCGTTTAAACCTGTTGTGGCGCGCAGGGGAAGCTGTCACCCACGGGCAACTCGCAATGTCCAGCCTGGGAAAATCCCCAACGCGGATCGAAAGAAGAAGAGGGCAGCTGACCAAGCAGGAACATGAGTGGAAGAGGTTGCCGTGCTCAGCCCCGCAGCACAGTCACCACATAAGCTCCACGAACACGGTGTTGGGACCAGACACGACAAGGAGGACCGCCATCCCAAACTGAGTCCGTAAATTGTTGATGGGAACCCTCGGCTGCACCGTTCAAGGCACGCACGACAAGCGCCCCCTACCATCAGTCACCTCCACTCTCTCTTCCTCATCCTCCTCCTCCACCTCCTCTTCCTCCTCCTGCTCCTCCTCCTCCTCCTCCTCCTCCTCCTCCTCCTCCAACTCCTCCTCCAACTCCTCCTCCTCCTCCTCCTCCTCCTCCTCCTCCTC
>CAUYUJ010018555.1:0-17500 GCA_963575745.1 Prorocentrum cordatum
CCAGGGGCGTTTGGAGCCTCCGAGGGCTCCCCGAGCACCTGGGGGTCCACGGGCCCAGGGCCAGACGCGGGATCCCGCGGGGCCTGGCCGAGGCCGCCTCCTAAAACTTCGTCGGCGGGCTTCTGCGAAGGCCTGGGGCGAGGGTCCGATGCTTTGACCCAGCCCCCCCCGCGAATTTCTAAACCACTCAGCAAAGGCGAGGCTCTGGATAGCGAAGGGTTCGCAATTCCTTCCCGGCCGACCGCGCGGGCGTCGTATCCGAGCGAGCCGACCTCCCGCACCTGCGCTCCTTCAGCCTCCTGCGCGACCAGGGATCATGATCAGACGCGCGACCAGCGACGACAAGACCGCTCAAGATATCTCGGAAGGGGGCCCCGAACCGTCGGCCCGGGCCCGCGCCCCCGACCCTCCGACGCGATAGCGCGTAGATAGGCCCAGGAGACAAACTGAAGCGTGGCTCCGTGAACTTTCAAGACCTCCTCGAGCAACTTAGACACCGCATTCGCAATCGCGTGGTGCGCCGCTCCCGCTTTTGCAAAATAGTCAGCCCAGGCATTGCCGAGCCAATGTTCCAGCTCGCGCGGGTCGTCCTGCGCGCTGTCGGAGTCCCGAGGCGCTGGTGTCCAGTCGAAACGGACTGGCGCGCTTCAGCGCGATGCTGGGCGGCCTCGAAAACATCCCGCCAGATCCTGGCGTGCTTCGAGCGACCATGCTGGAGAGAGACTGCCCGCGCCTGGCCTTCCTTCGCGAGCCCGATGAGATCGGGCGCGAACAACTCATGGTCATAATGACATTCCAAGCCCATCTTGATAGCATATCTCTCAGCACGGCCGACGGTCTGCATTTAGGAAGGCAGGGGCCCGAAACCAGCGCGGATCGTCAAGAGTGACTGCGGGTCGAGCTGGACGCGCGAATATCCGCACCTCCGCGTCTCTGGAACACTCGACGCGAGGCCTGATCCGTCTGTGAAACTAACTCTTGGGGCTCCATTTCCCCTCCGGTATCTCCCCGCCTGAGGACCTCGGAGCTGATGCTGTCCAGGCCAGGAATAACCGCAGGAGGTTAAGGAACCCCAAATACCATGTAGTTCGACTCCCAAGACAGGCCCCCCTCGTGTAGCTGTTCTCCTTTCAAGAGCATCCCTCTGGCAGCCTCCAAGTGCTCCGAAATTTCCCAGAAGTCCTGGCGCTGCTCGGGCAGCGCGGGGCAATCGTAGAGCGCGCGCCCCCGTGCATCCCTGGGCTGGGCCCCGCAAGCGACGCATGGCCTCGCGGGGGTCTTCTGAAGAGCATCCTGAAGCTGAGGAATGAGGGGGCCACCTGGCCGGTGCGCTTGGAGGGCCCCTAGTCTGCGAACACATTTGATACCGGCTGAAGAATTCCTTAAGCCTCGGTGCCAGACCTGGTCCGCGGTGTCCGCGGCGTAAGAATGCTGAAGCAAGCGCTCGCCCCGCCAGCGCTGAATCCCTCGAATGAGGAAAACCTTCAGATCGGCAGGGCACAGGACACGAAGATCAAACACATTACCTAAGTCATCATCCATCATATGACTAGCCACCAGATTCCATCCAATACGTCGTGGCGTCATCCAGCAGGCCCCCGCCGGGCCTCTCATGGTAGCCCAAGACATCTTGCCAATTTTGTCTCTGAGAGCCTCCCGAGCTCGATGCGGCGTACTATCGGATGCGCGCCCATCCCAGACCCACTCGGCAAACTTAAGAACGATGGCGAGAGTGGCGTGATAGATGGGGTCATAGAACTTGTTCTTGTGGCTGATCAGATAGGCTGTGACGCCGGTGTTTGACCTGCCAGGCGCGCCATTAAAGACAGCTGCACAAGGACGCAGCTCTCG
The DNA here is from genome assembly GCA_963575745.1 of Prorocentrum cordatum. Taxonomy (NCBI): domain Eukaryota; class Dinophyceae; order Prorocentrales; family Prorocentraceae; genus Prorocentrum; species Prorocentrum cordatum. Next base: position 1,852 of record CAUYUJ010018555.1, read on the forward strand.
AAGTGCAACGTCACTGACACATGCGACTGCAGCACCACGCGCCGCTGAGGGAAGGGCACCCGCGCGCCACAGTGCGGTAGAGACCTTGCCAACTGCCGCCTTTAGCATGGAGAAGCGAGCTTTGCGCTCGCGCAGGCGCTTCATACGTTGCTTCTCCATGCCTCTGATGGTCCTGGGCCCCATGCGCTCGTGACCGAGGTTCCTGCTGCGCCCCTTGTACGGGATCTTCATGGAGCCCATGTGGAACTGCACCCCTCTCCAGAACTTCCTGGAACCAGCGACGGCCCCAGACTTGGACGCCTTCAGGATCATGTCGAGCCCCTTCGAGTCCTGGATGAAACTCCTAGCCGCAAGTGCGAGAAACCTGGCCTCCTTGGGGTCCTCGGAGATACTCTGGATCCTTATATCGTCCATAAGCGTTCTCGGGGTCATGGTAGGAGGCACTTTGGGGACCCTCTGGACAGACCTATACGTGAGCAAATACAGCATTTGCGCAGCATGCGCACACCCAGCCAGGACCCCTTGAAACGAACGATACTTCGTGGAGACACTCACACATGCTTTGATCCTTCGGGGCTGTTGGTAGCTCTGACAGAGTTGCCACGGCAGCCGCATGGGAAAACCCGGCGCGTGTCCCTCGCGAAGCAATTCATGAGGGTCCACCATATCATAGCATTTGCTCATGTCCAGTAGAATGGTGCACGTGTGTTCTCCGGGCAGCTGTGCGACCTCCTGCTGGATGTTATGATCGAGAGCCGAGTCGCTGGACGTGTGGCCTGCTCTGGTGCCCCACACCCGGTCGCGCTGGTAGCTGGCCTGCCACTCAGCCGAGACTGGCCTCTTGAGCTTGCCCCAAAGTCTGATCATCGAACGGGGGAACACGAAAAGCCGAGTATCTCCATCAGGCCTCGGACGCCGCGCCATCTCACTATAGACTCGCTCAGGGGGCCAGGGCAGCCACTTCCCAACCGGCGCGAACATCCTGGCGATGCGCCCCAGCGCCTGGTCCGAAAGAGAACCCAGGCACCTAGGTGAAATGCGGCTCGTCCCCGAAGCCGTGCGCGTAGGACAAATGCGAAAAGCCCCCCGTGCCTGGCGGCGCTCTAGCGCGGGAAGATCAGGCCAGCGCTCATGACCAGGAGGCAAGACAACAGGCGGCAACTCGTGATGTAACCACACCTGCTCCCACGAGGCCAAGGTGTGATTGGCCCGCAGGTGCGGCTGTACGTTCCGTCGTTCCAAAGTAGGTTGATGCTGGTAGGGTACTGAGGTGGGGGAATGGTGCCGAACGTCCCGAGTGCCTCCGCCCCTCCGAGCCTCGCCGACAAGTTCGTACAAGCGATGAAGTAGTCTATCTTCGAGTTACCCTCGTCGGTAGCGCACGTGGCCGACCGAGGAATGTACGATGGCCCCGCCAGTGACTCGATCCATTTCCTGGCATTGAGCGCTGAGATGTCGGAAGTCCAGTCTCCCGCCAGTATCCAATCATGGCCTACGGCATTCCAAGCAGCCACTCGCTGAGCGATGGCCCGCAGGATGGCCCGCGATGCCTATACTCGTCACCAGGTGCGCGCTGGCCACTAGCACCCCGCCTGGCACTCCCCAGTTGACGAAGCTGGCGGCCACTCGGCCTGGGTAGTCAATGGTGTCTCCATCAGGCGGCTTCGCGGTCGTAACGTTGGTGGGGGCCAGAACGGCGACTCCACGGTGATTTGCCTACGGCCCGGTAGCGCCCGTCGCAAGCGCGGGGGCCCGCTTCCCGCGGTTGCCGATGTCCTTGGCCCGATGCTGAAACCCGCCAAGGCGGGCCTCCACGACCCGCGTCTACTGCACACAAACGGCATTGGCCTTCACCACGGCCAGGTAGTCGAACATGGGGCCGAACGAACTGGCATTGACCGTCGCAATGGTGCCTGCAATGGCAGGGGGAGAAGATTTGCACGCGACCCCCGTCTTAGGTATGTCAGAACTGGCGCTCACGCTACCGCGCCCGAAATCTGCATGTTCACCCACGGGTGCCGAAGGAGAAAGTGGCGACGATACTGCGCCACCTGAGACTGACGCCGATCTCGAGGCCCCGGGCAAAACGGCAACGATGAACCTGGGCGCACTCGCGCCAGGCTGTGTAAAACAGCACCACCACCATCCATCTGATATGCAGGGGCCGCAGTCTGCAACGTACATATTGCACGGGGTCCCGCCTCAGAGCTCTGGTCGGCCAGCCGAATGAGCGGTGCTGAGGGTAGCCAACGCGTGCCAATAGCATCATCTCCCCAAGACACGCTTGCCACTGATGCTGTAGCCGCCCTCGTTGACACGGAAGCTGCAACCCTGCTCCCAAGGGGCTCATCTTGACCTGAAGTCAAGGGTACTGACAGACCAAAACAACAGCCACTGAGAAGAAACATGCTACTTAGTAGTACGGGTCCTCTTGCAAGCCTCCACGTAGGATGTCTGGAAACGCTTGAACCGTTCTTTGGCAACTTCCTCCGAACATGCGGTGCCCACCTGAATCCTCGCAGCCTCAAGGGTCGCGCGCATGTCAGCCTCCCCCATGTCCAGGTCAGGAGGCTCGTCGGCGGCGGCTCCCTGTGGAACTCCGTCTGGTGGCGCCTGCTGCTGAGGAGGTGGTGGAGGCTGCGCCTGTGGTGCTGCTTGGAGCTTTTTGACCGTCTCTGCCAAGGCTTGAAGCCCAGCCTTGAGATCAATACCAAAGCCCAGAGAGCGAGCCACCCGACCCTGCTGCTCGACAGACACCACGAAACCAGGAAACATCTCGTGGAGGGAGGGCGGCTTGGACGCATCTGGCGGGCGCACCTGCGACATAGCCGTGCGCGTCTCCTCTTCCAGCCTGACCACCTCCGAAGTAGCTGCGCTCAGCTTCTCCTCCGTGAGTACAAGGTGGTCCTGCAGCTGCTGAATCTGGGCGCGTTGCTCCTCGACCGCCTTGCGCATGCTGGACTCGGGCGCACGGGCCTGCTGAAGTTTGGACGCGAACGAGCTTGATCCTCGATCGGACGGCCGCCACACAACTCTCGCTTCATGCCCTCCTCCTCTGCTTTGAAAATGGCGAGCACCTCTGCGTCGCGCTGTGGTGACAACACACGCATGATGCCCCCCAATTCCTTGATGCGCTTGCGCTTGCCGTCCACTCCTGGAGCATCGCCGACGGCTGAGCCGGGGTCAACATCACCAGCAGGAGCAGGCTGACGCATGCGGCGTAGCTCGGTTTGAAGCTTCGCCACCTGCTTGGCCAGGCCTTTCTGCTTGGAAGCGGACGGCGGCTCACCTGCGGTTGGCTTCTTGGGGCCCTCGTAGCTGATGCCCTTGTGAAGTTTGCACAGCTTGCACGCGAACGCGTCCGCAGTGTTGAACCACTTCCTGCCATCTCTCGGCTTGACGCACGTCTTGCACACCCACGCCTGCCCATTCTGCCTGCGGGTAGGCGCCATGGGCCCGACGTGGCTACTATGGATCAGAGCTGCTCCGACAGGAGATCACACAAAGCGAAAACAACAAGGCTCGTAACAGCAAGTGGCCGTTCCGAAGGTTTGCTGTTACAACACTCACCTGAGCGCGAAACGGCTCAGGGGGGAAGGGGGGGATGATGATGATGATGATGATGATGATGATGATGATGATGATGATGATGATGATGATGATGATGATGATGATGATGATGATGATGATGATGAGGAGGAGGAGGAGGAGAGGAGGAGGAGGAGGAGGGGATGAGGAAGAGGAGGAGGAGGAGGAGGAGGAGGAGGAGGAGGAGGAGGAGGAGGAGGAGGAGGAGGAGGAAAAGGAGGAGGAGGAAGATGAGGAGGAAGAGGAGGAGGAGAAGGAGGTGGAGGAGGATGAGGAACGACAAGGGATAATGAGGAAGGAGGGGGAGGAAAAGGGAGGAGGAAGGGCGGGGGGGGAAGGTAGGAGGAACGATCTCCAAAGGACCCTTGTGACTGCACGGGAGGTGATCCGAACTGTTTTTGGGGACATTGCCCGGGCCTTCAGCAACCATTCGGGACGATTCGGGCATCCCTGCCGCAGAGGCTCCCTGGGCGAGGCGCAGCTGCCGGAGAGCACCCCGATGCTCGCAGATCTCCGCGGACCGACGAAGACGCCTGAAAACCTCGAAAGCTGAACCTCGCCTGGGCGCCGCTGCCCCGATTGGTCCTCCCCTTCGGGGCGGGCTCGATCTCAGGGCTCGTTGCGGCGCGAGCGGCCGGCCCCCAGCCGGGCGGGGGCGCGGCGGATGCCGACAAGGTTTGCCGCCGGGCGCGAGATCCGCGCGGCTGCGGCGGGCGAGGAGCAAGGCACACTCCCGCAAGATCGCGGAGCCCGACCCGATACCTGACGCGGAGTGAAGCCCCAGACATGCCTGCGTCGTGACAAAAGCACGACGGGAGGTTTCTGGCCGTTTTCGGCCTCTCAGGGCCCTCGCCAGGCCCTGGGACGTTCAGGACACGCCCCGGGATGAAAAACTGAACCGAAATAAAGGCATCGGCCGTTTGAGACTGGTGTGCTATCCTGCTGCTGCCACGGAGGCAGGGGATGCCCTGAGGGAGGGCGGGTCTCCTCCGCCTCCCCTTCCTCCTCCTCCTCCTCCTCCTCTTCCTCCTCCTCCTCCTTCTCCTCCTCCTCCTCCTCCTGCTCCGCCTCCTCCTCCTCCTCCTCCTCCTCCTCCTCCTCCTCCTCCTCCCCCTCCTCTTCTTTCTCCTCTTTCTCCTCCTCCTCCTCCTCCTCCTCCACTCGCTCCCTCGTCCTCTGCACGTGCTCAATTATGAATGATACTCTCCTCTCCCCAAGTTATGTGCGAGCGGGGCCCCTTCTCTCCCGGGCGTTGTTTTTAACGTACAAGTTACCAGAAGGTGTTATGTGTTGTATGCTTGCTTCGATTGGATTCGGTGTTTGCTGTAAGCGCTGGCTTTCACGGCCTCAGGAGATGTGCGGGCTCCCCTCTCTGCTCCTGCCTCTGCCTCTGCCTCTGCCTCTGCCACTGCTTCTGCTCTCTCTCTCTCTCTCTCCCACTGCCCCATTGGGGGCTCAAAGCTTTCTGGGTCAAACTGGGGGTCGGCCTCAGTTGCCCCGAAGCCGGGGACTCCAGAGGCCAACTCAGGAGAACCCGAAGATTCTGGGAACACCCAGAATTGTGCGCCTGCGGCGCGATGCCGCTGCGAGGCGCCCAGCTGCTGGGCGGAGGGCGCGCAGCCCCCGCCAGCTTCCGCTGCCGGGCGGAGAAGAATGGCCGACCGTTGCCCGGCAGCGGCGACCGCCCGCCGCGCGGTGCTGCTGGCCCTCCACTCCTCGCCAGGCTGGCGAAGGGCGGTGGGGCCAGCTGGGCCCGCCAACTCGATGGGCGGCGGGCTGCTGCTGGCGATCGGTCTCCTCAGTGGCCCACCGCTGCTCGGCGCCTGGGGCCTGGCCAACCTCCACACCCGCGTGGCGCCGCGTAGCGAGCTCGGGCCGCCGCCGCCGGCGGCTTCCCCGCGTGGCGAGCACTCCGAGCCGCGGGGCCCCCGCGGGCAGAGGGGTGCAAATCAATCCCGCCTCCGCCCACAGCCACACGGGTCTCCTGGATCGGGGGGGGGGAACCTGGATCCTGAGTTGGGACCCCCTGGTCGACCGAACCTGGTCCTGGAGAGCCGAAGGGGTCGGGGGCTGGGCCTTTGAAAAAGCAATCGCGATCCTCAGGGGCGTCTTCTCAATCCGGAAGGGAGCGGGCTGGCTTCCGAACGGCGGGGGCTGCCTGCTCTACCGCGCCGACTACGGATGCGCGTGCTGCTTCGGCGCGGCCTGGCCCTTCGTCGCGGGGCTTGGGCTCGCCTCGCTCTCTGCTTCGCCGGCGTCCTGGCCTGGGTGGCTCACGGCTTTCGCGCGTTCTTCGCCCCGTGAAGCTGGTGCGTCTGGGTGATCGGCAGCATCTGCGGCATCGTCGGGTGTCCTCAGCTCTCGCCAGGCGAAGCAAAGGTCGATGAGCTTCTGCCGCCAGCGGCGCCTCAGCCCGCCGCGGTGGTCTGGGCGGCCCCAGCGCAGGTCGGAAGCTCCACGACGTCCTCATCCGGATCGACGGGCACGTCGCCCGTCTTCGCGTCGACCCGCAGGCCGTGGACCGCGCCGACCGACGTCGCGGGGAAGGGGGCCAGCTCCCGCGCCGTGCGACGGCGGCTGGAGCAGGCCGAGCCCGAGAGAGTCCACCTCGGACTCGCGAGCGGCTGCAAGATCAGGGACGGGGACATGCACGGTCAGGAGTGCGCGGTCCTCGTTCCCGAGGCCATCGCCGATGCGGGCGCTCAAGCCAAGTTCGCTACTTGCCCGGGGTTGACCATGGTCGGTGTGGCGTTTCTTCGCCGGGGGGGCTCGCCTCATGTGGCGTGGGGCCCTGCTCCTCGGGTGCGTGATCCGCGGCGGCGGGGGGCGTTGCCGCCGGCGCCGCCGCCGTCGCGCTGCGGCTGGCGAGGTGGTGCCCGGCGTGGCAACTAGGCTCGCTGAGATGCTGGGCCAGGATTCCGAATCGGAGATGGAGCTCGACGTCCGCCCTTGCGAAGCCGTCAGGGTCGGGGTCGCCGTCAAAAGCGGCACGCGCCCGCAGGCGGTCCACGGCTGCTGCGACGCGGCCCGGGCCAAGCCGACGGCGCTCTTGCTTGAAGACGGCCGGGCTTCTCCGATCTCCCGCCGCGCGCTCAGGGGCGCAATGCCGCCGCGCGCCGCCGATCTCGCCGCGACCAGGCGTACTGGGCAACGCGGCCCACAGACAAGTGCCCCAGCTGACGTGCTGCCTGGAGGCCGTGGGGGCAGCCGCGGGAGCGCCCCTCTGCCTCGCCCGCCTGCGCGGAGAAGCAGGCCGCGCGGCCGCCGCGCCGGCCCTCCGCTGGGCCCCCCTGAGATCCGCCGCTGCAAGAGGAAAATGCAACCTTGCAGAAATTCGCGACCGGAGCCCCGGACCCCATCTGTCTGCGTCGTTTTTTCGAGCTGGATCGATCTGTGAGGGTCACTGGGCCCGAAATTCAGCAAAAACGCCCGGCTGGAAAAAAATGAGTCGCCAGGATCTCAGGGCCCCGCTCGGATCCTTCCTCGGCTCCGACGCCAGAGCCGCGGCAGCCGCTACCCAGGGCGCCCAGCCGCCCCCAGCGCCGCCGACTCCCCGGGTGACGACCCGAGGACGCCCCCCGGGCGAGGGCCCCCGGCCCCGGCGGGGCCGAGCTCTGTGCGCATCGAGTCCCCGCCAGTTCCGTTACCCAGCCAGGGCCCCGAGACGGAGTTCGGGGTCGCGGCGGGCGAAGAGCGCGTCGTGGTGAAGGCCCACCTGCGCTGGAGCGACGGCCCCCAGTGGGTCGTCTTCCCCGGCCAAAGCGGAGAGGCGAGCGAGCCAGACTTTGACCTCGAGATTCGCGCCCGCGGCCCTCGCGGCAAGGGCGTCAGCGTCAACTCCGACGAGCTTCTACCGCCCCCGAAGGTCAGCAGCGCAGGGCGTCTGCCGGAGGGCTCCCTGGAGGAGCTTCTGCAGCGCCCGCCTGTTGGCAGCTGGGAGTGCGGCATCCTGGTGACCGCCGCCGTGCCGCGCCACGTCTGGGTGAAGCTCGCCCCCTGGCAGGGGGTGCCAGTCGACGGGAAGGCTCGCCCCCTCGCGCAGCGCCGGTGGGGGCAACGTGAGGCCCCAGAGAATCAGCTAGTCCAGAGGCATGCCGAGAGGGCGGTGCCCCCTGGGCGCCCTGGCAAGCTATCGGGCCGACGCTGTGGGCAGCGCAGAGGACCGCGACGTCTACTTCGGGCGCGTGAAGCGCCGGGGTCAGCAGCACAAGGAGGGGGCCGACACTGCGGCAGGAACAGCACGCGCTCCCGCAGCTGCTGGGCTCCTGACGCTCATCGGCTACACGCAAGAGTGACCTTTGGGTAAGAGTGACCTTCGGTGCGCGGCTGTTTGGGGGCCGCGTAGGAGCCGAACGCAGGCGCGCAAGACGCCACTGCTGCCTCGCGTTGGGCGACCAGGGGACCCCAGTGGACCCGCACAAAAGGTCACTCCGGCGAAGGGCCACTCTAACGCGTAGTCGAGCTCAACGGATCCATAACCCTGCTGCAGCGCCCCCCCGCCACAGAAAACGGTCTGCAGCAGCCAGCTCGCCAGCAGCCAATTGGTGCAACCGCAGGCCGCAGCACCCCCCAGACATGCGACGTCCTGATTTTTTCAGGACGGCGTCCCCGAAGTCCGGACCCTTTCACCAGGACCGGCTTTTCATCCTGAGTCGTTCTTTGACGCTCCCGAGGCCCGGCGAGGGCCCCCAGGGCCCGAAAACAGTGAAACACCGCCCGCCCTGATTTTTTCACGACGCGATCATGCCTGGGCCCCGCTCCCGCCGCTGGTGGAGCCGCCACCGAGCCCGCGAGCGCCGAAAGGGCCTCGCCTGGCCCGGGACAGGTCTGCTGGGCTGGGGCGACCGCCGCGGCCGAGGCAAAACGAGGTCGTCGACTACGCCTCGACGTGGCTGCCGGACGACTGCGTGGTCCTCGAGCCCTTCAGGTCGAACTCCGCCCCTGGTTGTCGGGCGCCGAGCTCGGCGCGACCATGCGATGCTGCTGGGGAACGGGTGCGGCGAACGAGCAGCAGCTGGCCGAGGAAGGCAAGTTCGCCCCAGAGCTGCTCGCTTGGGGGCTGCCCGACGCCCCACCCGACTCCCTGCCCGACTGCCCGCCCCACTCCCTGCCCGACGCCTCGCCCGACGACCACCCCACGCCCGACCCCCTGCTGGAACTGCCTCGGCTACGCGGCCAGCGCTGTCTGCACGGAGGGCGAAACAGCTCGCAGGACGGACGACCCGACCCCGACCCCGCGGCCGACTCGACACTTCCCCTGACCGCCGACCCGCCGACTGGACTCGACGGGACGACGTAACCGACGGCCGACCCGCGGCCAACCCGACGGCCTCCTCGCTGCCCAGACCGGCGCCTGGCCCGACGGCCAACCCTACGGCCGACCTGGCAGCCCACCGCGCCGCCGACCCGAGGGCGCAGTCGAAGGCCCACCCGACGGCCCGCCCGGCGGCCTCTCCGACAGAGGTGGGCAGCAGCCTGCGCGTGGCCGAGACGAAAAGCACGACTCCATGAAAGACGAGGACGAGGACCCTCCCGATGACCCCCACCCCCGTGCCCGACGCCCTGTAGCCTCTGCCCCGCCCGGCCCTCCACCCCAGCCCGACGGGCCCGAGGATCGATCCCTGCCCCGCGATGCCCTACCCCGCGACGCACTGCCCCACGCCCTTCCCGACGCCCCCAAGTGGATAACATCCACCCTGTGGGACGTCGAGGCCCGCTGGACCCGACGCGTTCTCGACATCAACAGCACCGCCGCCAGCGCCCACATCGCAGATTACGCCAGCACTGGCGGCATCGACGCCCAGGTCCAGCAGCTACGCGACGAACGCCGACGGGCCATTATGGCCCAGCAGCATCAACTTCAGAATATTCGCGACACCGAAGCGGAACTCCAGGCGCTGGACCACCTGACGGCCGACCTGACGCACGCGACCCCCTAACCGACGCCCCACCTCCTGACCCTTCCTCCCGACGTCCCCTCTCGAACCCTCGCCACGACAGGTGCGCTTCACCGACGCCCTGCCCGACGCCCCATCCCATCCTTGGCACGTGCGCTTCGACGACGACCTCCCCGACGACCACGATCTCCGTGACCCCTCCCAACAAGAACCTTCTGTTCTCCTGTGGCGGGGGGTGCGCTTCGCGGTCAAGCCCCTCCTGGGCCTTTACAGCCTCGACGACGGCCACTTCGACGGCCACTTGGACGGCCACCGACGGCCCCCACGGCGACCACAACGCCACGGCCACCTGGACGGCCACGACGCCCGGGCCCCCTACGGCGACGAGGGCGCCGCCAGGGCTCACGGAGCTCCCAACCGACGACGCCCCTCCCGATAACAGCTCTCCTCGGCACTTGCGATTCGCCGAACGCTCTGGGGCATCCTGGGGGCCCACAAAGCCATTGGCTAGCATCCAACGTAAACGGTGACGACCACCGCCGCCCTGCTCCTCCCACACCCCGACGAGCACGACCCCCAGCCTGTTACCAGCCAGGGCAGCAAGCGCCCACCAGTCCCCCTCCGCAGCCTGGCAGCGCCCTTCATCTCTACCCTTCGCTGCACGGGCAGCGGGCCCGTGGCGCGGGCCAGGTCCACCTCCTGAATCGCCACTCGTGACGCACCCACACGACCCCCCCCCGCTCTCATGTCCCCACACGACCCGATGACCCGAGGAGCACGCAGGATTGCGAGGATGACGAAGGGAAGGAGGATGCGGAGGGCGGCGGCGGCGACGGCCACGGCGGCAGCGACGGCGACGGTGGGCAGGCCTGAGCTGGGCCGAAGCGCGAAATCGGATCGGTTTGGAAGCGGATCGGATCGCCAACAGATCGTCCCGAACCGGATCGAAACTGGATCGCCGCGCCTGCCTATGGCCGGCCCCGGCCGACCGCCGGCGAATCGAGCCGAACCGAGTCGAATCGATCTCGCAGCCCCGGCCAACGAATCGGATCGCGCCGAGGCGGATCGTGGGCGGCCCGGGCGGCGGCAACGACGGCCACGGCGGGCGGCGAGCGGCGGCGGCTCGCGCTAAAGCCCCGCCACGGCTCGCCGCGCTCCGGCGCGCCAGGCGGCGACGGCGGCGGCTGCGCGTGGTCGCCACCGCCGCCTCGCAAAGGAGGGCTGGTCGTCGTGGTCGCGGTCGTATTCATCGTCGTCATAGTCGAAGTGGTGGTGGTGGTGGTGGTGGCGGTGGTGGTGGTGGCCCTCGTCCGCGCAATCGAAGCGGCTCTTTTCGTCGTGACCGTCGAGATCATCGCCGTTGCCGTGGTAGTTGTCGTCGTGGTCGTCGTTGTCGTCGTCGTCGTGGTCGTGGTCGTGGCCGCGTGGTCGTTGACGTGGTCATAGTCGTGGTCGTGCTCATCGTCGTAGTCGTGGTCGTCGTCGCTGTCGTCGTTGTCGTCGTCGTCGTTGTCGTCGTCGTGGTCCCCGTCGCCTGTCGTCGTCGTCGTCGTCGTCGTCGTCGTCGTAGTCGTCGTCGTCGTGGTCGTCGTCGTCGTCGTCGTCGTCGTAGTCGTCCTCGTGGTCGTCCTCGTGGTCGTGGTCGTGGTCGTGGTCGTCGTACTCGTGGTCGTTGTCGTAGTCGTGGTCGTCGTAGTCGTGGTCGTCGTCGTTGTCGTCGTCGCCGTCGTCGTCGTCGTGGTCCCCGTCGCCTGTCGTCGTCGTCGTCGTCGTGGTCGTCCTCGTGGTAGTCCTCGAGGTCGTGGTCGTGGTCGTGGTCGTGGTCGTCGTCGTATTCGCCGTGGTGGTCGTGGCACGTGGTGGTCTTGGTCGGGCAGGTTATCGGTCGGCGTCGTCGTCGTTGGGTGAGGAGGGGAGGAAACAGAGGGGGATGAGAGTGTGCCAAATCCTGCCCTCGACCCGCGAGGGTCGAGGGGGCCATTTTCCAACATGTGCAGGGTGTTCTGGTGAACCAAGGTGCTTCTTTCGCCCGGACTCGATATCCCCATGTCTCGATATCGTGGCGCGCGGCCGGGCGGGGACTCGATACTTCGATACCTCGGTACCTCGATATCGGAGGCGCGGCCGGGCGGGGACTCGATATCGCATCGCGATATCGGGGGCCGCGGCCGGGCCGGGACCCGATATCTCGGTATCCAGACATTTCGACACAAGGGGGCGAAGCGGGGCGGGGACTCGATGTCTCAGTATCCGGACATTTTACGATACCGGGGGGCGAAGCTGGGCGGGGACTCGATACTTCGATATCTTGATATCGGGTGGCGGGGCCGGGCAGGGACTCGAGATCTCGATCTCTTGGTGTCTGGGGTGAGGTCGGGAAATCTCGGTGTCAATTTGTCGGCATCCACAGGGTTGTTGTGGCAAAGCGAATTGATAGATCGAGATATCGACCCCCGCTATCGGATGTCGCCGGCTCCATTCGCCGCCCTCCTAAGAGCAGCGCTCGTCGTCGTCATCATCTTGACCTCCACAAAAAATCATGCCCACCCAAAACAGCCACCAAACGCATCGGGTGACTGCTTTGGGGCGGGTGCCCTATCCAAGCGATGGGGGTGGGACGGGAGGAAAGGGGAGGAGGGGGGAGCCTCCTCTCGTTCTTTTCCACGGCAGTGGTCAGCCAGGCACGGGATGATGAGGCGGGGCGCTGTAGAGTGGCGGGGTCAAGGGAGTGACTAAGAAGCTCTTCACCCCGATGTCCTCCAAAGTACCCCAGTATCCTGAAATGCCAAACACTTGAAAACATGCGTACGAAGAACAACATGGTGGACATCGCTCGGCGACGACATCGATACTTTTTTTGCTTCGAACTATATCCGCCGCAACTTGCGGTGCTTGCCCCCGACGGTGCACGCGCCTTCTGAAAAGATTGTTGCAGCAACCGGCAGACGAAGCGGGTAACATGGTGGCGGGGAACACTGTTGCAGAACATGTCCTAATCCATTACGTTTAGTTGTTTGTATATTACCTGTTCAGCTTGCAGGTTCGGCTGTACAATGGACATGCGTTATGGCATTGCACTTTTTGTCATGAAATCTTATTTCACACGGTGCACTAATATTGCATGTTCTGATCTGCTCTCTTCAGCTTTGCAATATCTGGCTATGACACCTTATGGTCTGGTATGTACTGCTTTCTGGACATGTGTCATAATTTCTGCTACGTGCTGTCCTCCCGCTTCGGGGTATACTCTCGTATGGTGAGTTGTGTTCTAGTATGCATGCCATGTTCCATTATGCTCTGTTCTGTTCTATTCAACTCGTGTCGGAGGTTGGGGGGTGAGATCGCCGTGAAACGGAGACCCCCCGCCAGGAAATCGGTTTCGGTTTCGTGTTCGTGTCGTGCGTGCGGGCGAGGCGAAGCTGCGCGTCATCCTCTTGTAGCTAGGCCGAAGTAGGAGCGAAAGTCCGTTCCCGTCCGCCGGTGGCTGGGAAGTGTCCCAGTTTGGCCGGGCGGTGTCCCGGGTGTCCCGGGTGTCAGTAGGAGCGAAAGTCCGTTTCCCGTCCGCCGGTGGTCGGGCGGTGCCCAGTTGGGCCGCGCGGTGTCCCCGGTGTCCCGGGCGTCCTGGCGCTAACGCATGTCGCTAATTCCATAATTCATGTTTTTCGGCGCATGCGGCGGGCTTTCTTATCCAATCCAGCTTATCATATCCAACCCATCTTGTCCAATCCCATCCATCTTATCTTATCCCAGCATATAGTACCATCTTATCCCACCATATCCAATCCACCCAAACCAATCCATCAATTCATTTGTTTCTGCGCCTGCGGCGGGCCAATCCAATCCATCTTATCTGATCCACTCCACTTCTTCCAATCCAGCCCATCTTATCTGATCCAATCCATCTTATCCCATCCAATCCAATTCACCCAACCCAATCCATCATAAACACAGAGAGAGAGAGAGAGAGAGAGAGAGAGAGAGAGAAAGAAACAAAGAGAGAGAGAGAGAGAAAGAGAGAGAGAGAAAAAAAAAGAGAAACAGAGAGAGAGAGAGAGAGAAACATAGATAAAGAGAGAGATGATATCAAGGTGGCAGGCTGGAGGTCAGTCAGGGTGGGCATTTGATCTCAATCCCCCCCAACCTCCTTATCGCCCGCAGGGCGGTCGTATAGGTATGCTATGCTCTACTTTATGTCAGCACGGTGCATTCTGTGTCATGCTATAGTCCTCCGACCCCCTGTGGGTCTCTAGGCGCGTGAGGTTGTCCCCCCCCCCCCCCCCCACCCCCATAGCCCTCCCAAGGGCCCCGAACCGGAGATTTGACCCCCCCCCCCCCCTTTGCCTCGGACGAACGTGCCATGGGAGCATGGAGGAGTTTGAAAGGGGCTGGGAGGCCCAGCCAGCAGCTTCGCCGTAGGCGAAGCCAACCTCCAGCTCTGTTGTACCGTAGTAACAATAGTCCCAGTGGGAGAGGATGTGCCATCCTATTGGGCTCGATAGCGATTGTGTACCTCGCGGTGAGGCGCAGTCATATTTGGGCGGCCGGCCGCTTGAGCCGACGCGGCCGCGGGCGCACGCTCGCTTCCGCTCCTTCCGCCCCCCAGCTCGCTTTAGAGTCGGGGGGGGGGGGGGGGGGGGCGAAGCGTGAGCCCGTCGCCCCTATACAGCAGGCGCAGCAGCTAATATACACAAGGACAGGAAAAAGGAGCGGGCCAGAAGGAAGGTGGGCCCGCTCGCAAGTTGCCTTGCTTGTACAGTTCTGTACTTGAAGTACTCCTCAGGCGCCGTCAGAACTGGATGTCTGGCCGGCCCGATATGGAGTATGACTCTTAAGGTCATGTTTGAAGGCCTGTATGCCTCCCATGACTTGTAGGGGCATTTCTCTGTCGATGCTTCCCTTGGTGTGACCATCCGCGGTCATGTCGCGGGTGTCGCGCCGCTGGATGCTGTGCGCGATTCATCGCTCCATTATCTTTCGTATCCAACTGATGTGTCCTAAAAGGGTACACTCAGTCGGTTTCTTCGAGTCTTTGCTTGACAAAGACTTAAAAACAGACTCAGCATCTATGGTCAAAGTGACCTTGATGCTCAGGCCACCCAACTCAAGTAAATCTTTCGACTGGGTGGGCGTGAGCGGCCCTGCGTGGAGCTCGTGCAGAGTCACAATCGTGGGATAACAGTCCTCCGAATTGTGGGCTGCTGCTAGTGTCTCTGTTGAATAGCTCGAGCGGGCCTGCAAGCGGTGAGACTGCGCATCGATCAAGTGAGCGACAGGTTTGCCGGATGACGTGTTTCCACGTCGGAGCAGGTTTGCCCCGCGAATACCATAGCCTTTGACGTCGTCGTCGGCGTCTCCACTTAGGCGTCGGTATCCAGAGTCGCTGCGCAGGTCGACCTCGCCAGTAGGAGTCATCGCCTGGTAGACGATCTTCTTTGGGCAGGCCTGTAGCTTCCTGGTGATCGCGCTCGGTCGTCGCACTTGGTTGTTGGTCGGTTCTTGGACACGTTGTAGAGATACAGCATACGCCATCAACCATACCTGGGTGATTAATGCATACGCCAGCGCGCCCCTGAGGCTGACAACCATGTCTGCAACCATCTTGGATGCCTGAGCGTCAGCGTCGGCGCCGGTATGTTCAGGATGTTGTATAGGACGGAGCTGTTTGATGTATTAATCTTGGTCCAAAGTGACATTCGCGTCCTCGTCTTTGGTGTATCTCACACGCTAGTTGAGTTTACACATACCAAACATGTCTTCTACGCACTTGACATACTTGTCAATGTTGTCCTCAGTGCCGGCCATGTTGATATCATCGACGTGTCTAGCCGTGAGCAAGTTGTTGCTCGTCTCGAACTCCTCGTCGTAGGACGTGGGTCGGAGACCGAAGCCTCTGGTGGTCCATCTGCGCTTTGGTGAGAAAGCCCTTGGTGCGTCTTTGGTGCCCGTGCCTGGTTTCAAGCACTGCAGGCAGTGCTTTGACTCGTCGTAGTGTTCGAATCCTGGGAGAGTTCGGAGCACTGTGGCCGATGCAGGCGGCAGAGTAAAACACGCCACGCGTTCCTTTTCACCAGTAGCCTCAGCAAGTTCTTGATAGGTCAACCCCTTCAGGAATTCCATATTGATGTCGAGGGAAGCAATGATCCATTGCTTATTGCACGCTGCCG
>CAUYUJ010018555.1:22500-27500 GCA_963575745.1 Prorocentrum cordatum
CCAAGTCTTAAACTCGTGCGGTGACGCCGACTCCCCACCGAGTCACCAGTACGGTGTGGTTACCACACCGTTTGTGGGCCCCCGAAAACCACCCGAAGAGCTCCGAGGGCCGCCGGGAAACTGAGACAGGAGCAGCAGCGGCAGTGGCAGCAGCTGGAGGCGTCTTAAACGGGGTCCGAGCAGATGGGGTCGGAGGAGCGCGCCGCATCGCCGATGCATGGGCGCCGTCGGCATGGAGAAAAACGGGCTCCACATCGAGCCGCCTCGCCGATGCATCGGCGATGCGGCGCGATCCTCCGAGCCCATCTGCTCGGACCCCCTCTCTGGGAGGCCTGGCGCAGCCGAGCCGAGGCTGACCCCCCCCCCTTCGGAAAGAGCCTTGGGTAGGCCCCGGTGCAGGCCTAGGGCTAGGCCCAAGCTGAGGCCTAGGTGGGGCCCAAGGTCAGGCCTGGGGTTCTGTGGCTCCCATCGTACTCCAAGACCACATCCCAGAAATCACTCGAGCACCCGGAGAAAGGCATCGAGAGAATGGCGAAGCGGTGTCGGGCGAGTGCCTTCCGGGGCCCGACGCGCGAACACCCTCGAGTTCGGGGCACCCTTTCGGGGGGCCCGAAGCTCTTCCTGGTGCTCGAGGCTGCAGCATAGGCTGGAACACCGTAAGCCTGCGGGGAATGGTCGCGGGCAGGCCTCCCGCGGGGGGGGTCCTCCGCGGGGGCCCTCGGACCGTGGACCCCCCCCGCTCGGAGGGTCCGCGGCCGGGCGGGGCCGCCGCGCTCGCCGCCGCGCGCCCGCGGGGCCGTGGGCCGTCCCGACCACGGGCGCTGCAGGCTGCCGCTGTGCCTCTGCCCGCCGCCGCCCTGCCTCGTGAGCGTTTTTTTGTTGTATGTATATATATATATATATATATGTGTATATATATATATATGTATATAATGGTATGCTGTTGTTTTGTTTTGTTGTTCTTTCTCTGCTAGGACCCCTTCAGCGCTTGCACTGAAGGGGTCCTAGCGGAAGTTGAAAGGTTTGACGAACATTTCCCGCCGGTTTTGGTGGCAGGCTGGGTTCCCGGGTTCCGGGTACCGGGTTCCCGGTTATTGGTTCCGGGCCGATTTCGGTGGGTTCTGGGTTCCCGGGCTCCCGGGTTCCCGGTCGATCTCCTCAGCGAAGACCATCCACTGATTTGTTTTTTTCTCTGGCGTTTCGACATTGGGCGGAAGGGGGGGGAGGGAGGGGGGTCTCGCTCAAGACGTCTGCTTAGTGCGACTGTCCGGGACCGTGCGTCCAAGGGGGGGAGGCTCCACCTGCTCGAAAGATGCGCCAAAAAACAGCCAAGATCCACTACACGGGGGGGGGAGGGGGGGGGCGAGGGCCCGCGCCGATCGGCAAAAGAATGAGTAAAAAACGGTCATCTCCGGGGCCCAGCAACATCATTGGTGTTTGCGTTTGCGCGTGCTTTATTTTGTGGAGCTGGGCTCCCTGGCGCTGTCGGCCGAACGACCCGCGTCGCGGGACACTCTGGCGACGCGGTTAGCCGCCGCAGAAATCGTCGATTTCACGCTGGGCGGGCGGCTGCGGCGACGACGGCAGCGACGCCGACGACCATGACAACGGCCACAACAGCCACCACGACGGCGATCACGGCGACGGTCACGACGACGACCACGACGGCAACCACGAAGATGAAAACGACGACGACCCCGACCACGGTGGCGACGTCCCCGAGAGCCCCGCCGGGACGTAGGTGCCCGCACAAGGCGCGTCGGCGCCGCAGATCATGCAGCGCATCTCCTGGCTCTGCGGGCATGCCAGGCAGCGGCAGCGGTGACGCCGCCGCAGCCGTCGTCGTCGTCGTCGTCGTCGTCGTCGTCGTCGTCGTCGTCGTGGTTGATGCCGTGGTCATGGTCGCATTTGTCGTGATCGTGGTCATGGTCGTCGTTGTGGTGGAGATGGTCGTCGTCTTTGGGTGAGGGATTGGAGGGAAGAAATGGTTGGGGAGAGTAAAGAGGGGACGGCTGTGCGAGCGGGAGGCGGAGGATCTCGCGGAGGGAGGACGATAGGGAGGGGGGAGGAGAACGGGGATGGCAAAGGGGGGCGAGGGGGCATCATATAATGATGAAGATGAGCGGGTCTCCGGGGGCCCCTCGGGACGACCCGGGAATCCCTGCAGCGCTTTCGGCGTGGCGCAACTGCTGTAACACATCCCGAGGCAGGAACGCCCCCGGGTGTCAGCAACTTCCGAAAGCGCCTGGAAGGCCACTCTTGCGGAGAGTCGCACTGGCAGAGACTCGTGCCAATTCCCACTCTCCCGCGCTGGCAGCGCCTGCTGCCGCAGCCCACTATCTCACTCCGTTGGGGAGAACGGCTGCGGGAGCGGGAGGAAGGGCATCTCGGGGAGAAGGACTACGGAGAGGGGGGGGAAAGAACGGGGAGGACAACAAAGGGCGCGGGGAGTAATACAATGATGAAGACCAGGAGGAAGAAATAGGGAGGTGGGAGAAGAGGGGGAGTGGAAATGGGAGGACGGGGGGGAGGACGAAGGCGAGGATGAGGGATAATTGGGGAGTGGGCGAGGACCTTCTGGCTCGAACTGGCCCCCCTACTGCGGCGGATGTGAGGCTCGGGCGTCGCCTCTGGCATCGCCCGGGCCCTCGCCGCTGCGGCTGCCGAAGCGGGGCTCCGCCGCGGCCTCCACCCACACCTGGCCGCTCACGCCGAGGGTGCACGACCAGCCGGCACCGCACCGGGAAATCCGGACCGGAGCCGAAAGCGCGTCGGACTGGGCCGCATCGGCACGGGGCCGAAGTCTTACCGGGTCGGCTGCGCCACAATGCACCGCAACGCCATGCCAGCATCGGGCCGCGTCTGACTGGCGGAGTGTGGGAATCGAAGCGGACCGAGCCGGCCAGAACCGACATCGAATCGGATCGACCGTGCGGGGATGGACCCTGCTGCAGCGCGGACTGCTCCACGAGGCGCCCTTGAGCTCTTCCTCCTCCTCCTCCTCCTCCTCCTCCTCCTCCTCTTCCTCCTCCTCCTCCTCCTCCTCCTCCTCCTCCTCCTCCTCCTCGGTGGGGAAGGGGCGCCATCTCCTGGCTGCGCGCCTCGGCGGGGCGTAGTCCTGGCGCCGTCGCTGACGACGCTGGGCTCCACCTGCCTCGGCTGCTCCTGAAAGCATTGCCACCCTCAAGGTGCCTGTCGAAAGCTCGGGCCCACCCTGCCCGAGGGGAGAGGGCGCATGGGGAGAAGTAGGAGCAGGGGAAGGATGCTCGAAAAGAGTAACCCTGGCAGGGCGGCTAGGGGCCCCCCCCGGAGGCTCTTGGAGGCCCTGGGCGGCAGGAGGGGGAAGGGGGAGGGGCAGGTCACAGGATGGGGACCCCTTGACCTCCACCTTCCGAACCTTCCGCGCAGCAGTTGCCGCCGCGGCGTGGCCGCGGAGACCGCCGAGACCGCCGCTGCGGCCTCGATGGCGGCCTCGACCGTGGCCGCTCTGGCGGCTGACGCCGCGCGGCATCTGCCGCGCGGAAGGTGCTCAAGGTGGAGATCGAGGGAAGGGGGGATGGGGGAAGGAGGCGAAGGACGGGAAAGGGGGGGATATCGAACGAGCACACCTCCCAGGGCCCGACACGTGAAAAACCTCCAGTCCCACCAGCCCTTTGTGGTTTAGAGAGCCCGCTCTGTTCTCAACCCCCCTTCTTCCCCTTCGGGGAGGGGTTTACCCCTCCCCCTACCCCCTCCCCCTGGGCCTGGAGAGGGCGCCTCGCGGGTGGTCAGAGGGGTCGTTTTCGACTCCTGGGAGGGCTAAAAAACGACACCCCTCACGAGGATTCTGGCCCCGACGGGGGGAGGGAGAAAAAATGCTCCCCTCTTCTTTGAAGCCAAAATCATTGATTTTACTACGGTTTTGGCCCCATTTTGGCCTTCTGAGGGGTCAGCGCTAATTAAAGCTCCCCTCTTCTTTCAAGCCAAAATCATTGATTTTACGAAGGTTTTGGCCCCATTTTGCCCTTCTGAGGGGGCAGCGCTAATTAAAGCTTCCCTCTTCTTTGATCGCTTTCCTCCCAGATGGCCCCAAGAAGCGCCCAGGAGGCACCAAGAGGCCCCAAGATGGCCCCAAGAGGCCCCCAGAAGGTCCCCAAGAGGCCTCCAAGAGGCCCCCGAGATGCCCCCAAGAGGCCCCCAAGAGGCCCCAAGAGGCTCCCCCGAGGCACCCAAGACGCTCCTGGAAGCCCCTGGGGCCGCCAAGAGGCCCCCAAGACGCCCCAAACGGCCTCCAAGAGGCTCCCAAGAGGCCCGAAGAGGCTCCCCCAAGGCACCCAAGACGCTCCTAGAAGCCCCTGGGGCCGCCAAGAGGCCCCCAAGACGCTCCAAAAGGGGACGAGGTGCCCGAACGCCTCACGCCACGAGGAGCCCGAACGACTCACACCAGGACGAGGGGCCCGAACGACTCACACCACGAAGAGCCCGAACGACTCACACCAGAAGGAGGGGCCCGAACGACTCACACCAGGACGAGGCGCCCGAACGACTCACACCACGAGGAGCCCGAACGACTCACACCACGACGAGGGCCCCGAACGACTCACACCACGAGGAGCCCGAACGAGTCACACCAGGAGGAGGGGCCCGAACGACTCACACCAGGACGAGGGGCCCGAACAACTCACACCACGAGAAGCCCGAACGACTCACACCAGGACGAAGAGCCCGAACGACTCACACCACGAAGAGCCCGAACGACTCACACCAGGAAGAAGGGCCCGAACGACTCACACCAGGACGAGAAACCCCAAACGACTCAAACCACGAGGAGCGCTTTCTCTCCCTCCTCCTCCGCCTCGTCCTTCTCCCGCTCCCACCACAAGGAGGATGTACAAGGAGGCGGGAGGAAGGAGGAACAGGGGAGATATGCGGGGGCAGGCGGAAACACGCCTGAAAAACACGACTGTCGGCATGCTTCGCAAGAGTTGCTGTTTTGAGATGGGCTGGTGGGGATACGCGAA
>CAUYUJ010018555.1:30000-80000 GCA_963575745.1 Prorocentrum cordatum
AGTCCGCTTTGCAGAATAAGCGCGAGGCGGAGGTCAAGGAGCACTATAGCACGGGAGCTACTACTGTCCTTACTACTTCTCGTGCCACACGATATGCGTAGAGGCCAGGTGCTCAGATGCCGAATAATGGTGCCTCTTTATCACAGCTTGTGGTGTATATCGTATCAGTTCTTTCTGTGATACTGTAATACAGCCCCAGCTCGCCAGCGCTCTTGTTCCCTGTGGAGAGAGCTGGCCATTTGCCTACCACCGAGGGCCGTGCCCGTGGCCACCACCTCCTGCTTACTCTACTGCGCCGTGCGTAACTACAGGGCTCAAGCGTGTCAGCTACTGCCAACGCTTGCGCCGCTACCGCTGCTACCTCGGCGTTACGGTCATGCTCTTCACGTGGATCAAGCAGACCTAAGCTGGTAACATCGCCAGGCAGGAGACGCACGAAGAATACGGCATCTTCTCGCCCAGTACGAGGCCAGCTGGCTGGCTACAGGTACCGGTGAAATCCCGCATCTACCCGGAGATGTGCGGGTGCAAGTCTGCCGCGCAGGTCTCCGACAAGAAGGCCGCCCTCTATCATCACTGTAAAACCTACAACGGGCTTCTCATTGACATCTACAAGGCCACGGCTGCAGACGCGGAGGTCAAGATCGACCAGCGCGACGTTGGCCCGCACGTTCCGCACTACTCTGGAGGTTGGAAAGGGGTGTGCCGTAAAGGGGTGTAGTGCCAATCGTGGAAGAAGCGATGCTATCTACGATGAATAACCTCGCCAGATCCAGTATTGGCGCCACGCCCCTTTACACCGCACCCCTTTTCAACCTCCAAAACTACGGCACCTTGGAGCCGCTCCCAGTCGATTTCTGGGTGTCCAACGTGTGGTACTTGTTCGCGAAGCAGCGCGTGTACCCTACTGAGATAACGGCACCGTTCGACGTAGTACCCCTGGCGACGCAGAAGGACATCATCGTCCAGACTACTGCCGATGTGGCCGTCGCCGACCTGAAGTCCGCCATCGTCGACCAGCTCGTGCTTGGTCGGGGCCCCATCGAGCCTCGCTACCTCGCGCAAGTGATAATCTGCGATAACTCTGGTAACAGGATGCGCTGTCATGAAAAACTGTACTACAACACCTGCACTGGCCTCGCCGGGACCTACCAGACGATCGACGGTGAAGTGCTCCCTGAGGGCTCTGCTGTCGACAACGGCTTCCGCTGGAAGCTCAACCGCTACGTCGACCTCGACTGGGGATGCATCCGCCATCCAGAGCACAAGGATTACTGCAAGGGCGACGGCGACGGCGACTACAAGCTGCGCGGCGTCTACTTCAGCAAGCCCACGATCCTCCGCGAGCAGAATCCGCTGCCTGTCGAGGGCGTCGACTCCGCGGAGGCGGGGGCCACGCAGGAGTACCTGGTCCTGCGCCCGAAGAGCTCGCCGAAGCGCGCGGCCCTCCCGGGGCCCACGCGCAAGAAACGCCGGGGCGATTAGCTGCCTAGCTACGCGAGAGGCCCGACTCCACACTTGCCGAATCGCTACCAATCTACCATGAGCCGGCACTATGTACCACAATCCGACAAGTGTCTTGACACTATTATGATGACTACCACCACCGTTGGCGTTGCCAGGCCGTCTCGTCGCAGTCGGATAGTACATATTCCTTTTACCACAATGCAAATACAGAAGTATCGGCAATCTGCCCAATATCACACACGCTATCTGCTATGCTGTGTACCCCATGGTGGTGGCAATTACGCTACGGTGTATTCGAAATCTGCATACTATGTGCCCCTTTCATAGCTTTCGGCTGAAGCTCTCAGCTTACGCCTACCGTTACCTGGGTGTTGCCGTCTACATTTACATGTCGCGCCACGCTAACTACTGCCCTAGGCACGAGACGACGGGCCCCGACGAGACTACGACTTCGTACGCACAGGGACCGGACCTCGCGTCCAGATCGGAGTCTGGGTCCAGGACTTTCACCTGTTCCCAATTTGCACTCTCGGACGGGTCCCCGTCTTACTGCTGTGCGCATTTGCTCGCCAAGATGTCGCAGAACCCGAATGGCGCCTGCGGCTTCTACGTCTCCGACATCCAGGCGGCCTTCCAACACTTCTACAAGTATGCTTACTCCAGAGACGTGCAAATATGCAGAACTACTTGTCCAGAATGTTCTTTTCTGCCAGTGCCGGACGAGCTCCGGGGCATGGGCCCGCACTGGCACAACCCTATGCCACTGCGCCGCAACTGCTGGCATACGCGCTCCAGCTACCTGATCGCCAAGACTGAAGAATACACGGGCGCGACGATCTTCCAGGTATACATCCCTAGTGCTGATAAGACGTTTACGCCGCAATTACCGACTTACCCGACGCTCAGCGTCGGATACTTAAAGAAGGCTACGTCTTTACGCATGCATGGACCAGCATTCCAGCATTGCCCCACTGAGATGCTTACCGAGATGGAGCTCTACGACCCGTTCCACCAGAACGCCATCTTCAAGGACGGTGAGAACCTCGTCTACAACCCTGCCAAGAACGGGGGAGTCCGCTACTTCGGCCACCTCGTCGAACAGTACAACGACTTTCACGAGAACCCAACACTAGCTGCTACAGGCGACATGAATTACTGTGCCCTCCACCGGTGAAGATCTACGAAGATTCGCCGTTCTTGGCTCCGCAGGGTACGAAGCGCCGGCGCGCCGGTTGGAGTCTCGAGCAGTTGCAGTTGCAGTGCAGAGCTACATCTGCGAAGCCATCATTGCATACTCCTTGTGCCTCGTTTACCTTCCTTACAAGACGTTCCACTAGGTCCTCTGAGGACTACCTAATCTGAACCAGGAGGGAGTGACCTACGACGTAACTAGTTGCACTCCCCCCCCCGGCGGCCCACGGCGACTCCCCTTCTTCTTCCTCCGACGCTAGGGCGACGCGCGGCCCCCCTCCCCGCTCTCGTCGCCAGTGGCTCACCTACTCCAACGGGGTGCGGCGGAGGAGGTCGTGGTCTACATGACTACATGAGCCGTTGCCGCGTGCCCTGGCAGCCCTTGGCGCTGGGCGCGGCCCGCCCCCGCGGCGTGGCGCGCTACGCGCGCGTGCGCGGCTGGAGAGGGCGCGCCTGCGCGCGCTTGCGGCGGCCGGGGGGGGGGGGGGGGGGCTCTGCTGGGCTCTGCTGGGCGCCGCGCACGCGGCATCAATCACTGTCGCCGCTGTCTTCCGCAGCCGCTGCCCGCTGCTCCGAGGCGCCGCCGCCGCTGCCGCGGGCGCTCGACGCGCGAAGCCGAGCAGCTGCCTCCCTCGAGGCAGCGGCGGCAGGCGGGGCGGCAGCAGCGCGGCACGGAGCCTCCTCGGCTTCAGCGCACATAGGGGCCGCCGTCTCGCTCGGATGGCGGGCCGACGAGACCTTCGAATGCTCGTCGATTGGGTCGGGCGCCTCCCCCGATGGCCCCTGATCAGGCGATCCCCCCACCTGGGCTCCAGGAGCAGGGGGTGCGCGGCTCGCCGCATCCACTGCAGTGGCCGCCATCGCGGACGCTGGTGGGCCACGATAGCTAGGAAACAAACCTCTTTGAATTCTCTTAAGATCACCCCCCTTTGCGAGACGGGGGGGGGGGGGGGGGGGGGGGCGCGCGCCGGCGAGATTCCTCGCATCAGCAGTGGCTGCGCGTCCACGCGCCATGCAGAATAACAGCCCGTAGGCCTTCATCTTGGCGAGGCGGTGGCTGGGATTCAGGAGCACCCCGCCCGCGCTCGCCCCCCCCGAGATCGCCTCGAAACTCTCGCCATGCTAAGGAGGTAGCCCCGGCGTCTGATCCGAATCCAGCGGCGCGGCGAGGGGCGGATCACGGCAACGGGTCGAAGCGATTTCGAGCAGCCTGCTCCTCGGGGCAATATTCTTACACGGCCTGCACCTCCAGCGACCAGCAAACGGCGCAACGTCGCGGGAGCTAGCCTGCAGAGCCTCGTCCAAACGGGTTGGCTTACGCGGCTGCTCGACGCTGGGTGGTCTCTCGCCGGGCCACGGTTCGACCCCGAGCGCCATAAGCAACGCGCGCCGAGCTCCGAGTCTCACCAGCGCCGCCGTCGCGTCCCAGAGGCCCGTCCGAGAGGCAGGAGGCGCCGCGCACCAGTCCCAGGCCCACTGGGCCGCAGTGCCCGCCCACGCGTCGGCGCAGGCGTTGCCCAGGCTAAAAAAACAGCTCGAATCCCGTTTTCACGGACTGTAGCTCTTACTCACGGTGCGAAGGGATCCACGGCGCAGAAACAGCCCCAGGGCCACGGGCCGCCAGAGCACGCCCGACACAGACCCAAAGGTCACCGTTTTGGCCCCGAGGAGACTTGGCGCGGCCAAAGTGCCAATCGGAAACTAAACTCTTGCAGCCAGTCACGTAGCAGATGGGGCCATGCGAGCTCTCGAGAGCTAAGCAGAAAGCTTGGAGTTCAGCGCGCGGCAGCGTCTACTTTCTACCGACCAGGGCCTGAGCAGCGCCGCGCACAAGGCTCCAGCAGGGCGACGAGCGATCCTGGCTCATGACAACCGCCGAGCCGCATCGTCTCCTCCCGGGGCCCTCGCTGTGCTCGCCCCCAGAGTCATCCCCGACGGGTCGCGAGGGGGGCCTCCTGGAGCGACGCAGCGGTCCAAAACACTCCCATCCCCAAGAAAGGCCTTCTGGGCCACCTCGGGGGTCTCCACGCACATAGGCGCCACGGGGTCCTTCGGGGGCCCCCCGCGGAGCCACGGCGCAGGCTGCGCATCGAAGCTCTCGAGGGCTTGGGGAACCAGGAAATCAATCTCGTCAAAATCCTCGCGCCCCTGGTCGGCGGGGCGCGTCCACATGCGGCGCGCTAAAGTCTCGGGCCTCTCTTTGCAGCGGGGGCCCGCGGGCGGGGGGGGCCCGCCTGCGGCGACCTGCCTTTCGCGTGTCCGCTGGCCGCCCCCCGCGGCTGCAAGGTCGGCGGGCCACTCCTCAAACTGCGCGCGCTTGGCGCAGCGATTCAGCTCGATGCGCACCGTCGTCATGTCGGCTCCGGCAACCAGGTCCACGCCTGCGACGTGCTGAGAAGCTGCCTGCCACTGCTGTACAATGCGATCATCCATGAAAGCGCCAATCATGATATCATCGAAGTGCGCCATCACTGCTGTGCCGAACTGCTCATGGCCAAAGCTGGGGAAGAACCAATCGTCAACCGTGCCGTCCGAGAGCGGGCGAGATCACGCCGGCGGAGACTGTGGATTCCGCCCGACCTGGATCATCGTCGTCTGCAGGCCGCGATCGGTCCCCGAACGTCATTCCAGCGAATGGCTGTACCCTGCTCGAGCTTCGCCAGCACCGAGGGCCAAGCCTTCTTGATCCTGGGGTGCAGGCGCGGCTGGGCAAGCCACAAGGCGAACCATTCGCGAATCAACTGCATCTTGAGATCAACTCCTGGATCAGCCGTGCCATAGACCGCCTAGAGCACCGTCGTCAAGCATCTGCCTCTCTTGGTGCCCGCCACGGCAGCAGCCGCGTCGCGTCTCATAGCCTACAGCGTCGTAGGAGGGGCCCCCATGATCTGATGGCCGAACACTGATGCAGGATAGACTCCAGTGTTCCTTGACGGCGGCGTAGACGTCGAACCTGCATCACTTTCTTCTGCCGCCGTCCAGCTTGAGCACGTCGTTTCATCATTCTGGCCGTCATCCGCCCGCGTGAAGCCGTGGCGTCTGAACCAAGGTCTACAGTCGAACGTGCATATTCCACAGGGGCGCCTTTCTTCCTCAGCCTCTTCTGTAGCCCCATCCCGATCTCATCACAGGTTGCCACCAGCTTGGTCTTAGAAGATATCTGCAAGCGCAACTGAGCCAAACCTGCCGCCATATCCTCTGCCGCGGCCTCCAGGTCGGTGATGACCTTCTGCTTTGGCCCCTGCGCTCTGCCAGCGACGTCGTCGATGTAGCTCCACGAGCCCGCGGGGGGCACCGCGCGGCGCGCGGAGTCCAGCAGCCTGTGAAGCATCACCTTGGCCAAGAAGGAACACCATGCCCAGATCCAGCAACGACTGACCTGGTGACATCGATCGCATCCGGGATCATCTGGCCTTTCTCCAGGAGCTGAGGGGCATAGTGCAGACCAGTCTCCAGCAGTATTATACTGGGTGGAAATCCAATGTTCAAGCCAGCTTGCATTAACAAGACAAAGCTCACCGTATCATCAAACTTCGTGAGGTCGAGGAAAACTGTCGCGTGTCCGAAAGACAATCCGTGCGCACCTTCATCCATCACTGCCAGAATCAACGAAGCGCGCAGCGCCGAATATCCAGCTACCGCAGTATCCCAATATGCAGACAGCGACGCCGACCACTCTCCCGAAGCTTTCGCACGTATCTTGGGCCAAACCTTCTGCGCCATCGGGACTAAGCCGAGCTCTCTGCAACCTTCAGACCCCTTCGGAATAGCAGCGCCCAGAACTGTGCTGATAGCCGTGGGCCAGACTCCAGCAGACTCTATCGCATTCAAGTTGTCGACAGAGGCCTGGCGAACCTGATCAGGCTGGCGCTGTATGTCCAGCGGGCTCAGCGCGTCTACTCCCTTTGCCTTCTTGGCTAGCATCTTGGGCAGCACGGCGTCCAGATCAAGCAGAGCAATGAGAGGCAAGGGTGCAGCGCGCGCCTCAACCAGACAACGCTGCATCATGTTCAAGATGTCCTGGGGCGTGCCGACGGGGTCCTTCCACATGTCTCCCCATTCAATAACCAGACCTTGCAGCATTGCCTGGTTGTCGGAAGTGACCGTGCTCCAAGGGTTCTTTCTTTCCCAATCTGGGGAAGGCGCGGGTTTCACGTGGCGGTGAACGGCCCCAGGCTGCTTGGCCCGCATGTCCTGGACCCATTTCGTTAAGGAGGACCTGGAGGCCAGCGCGGCCCGAGCATTAGAGAAATCATCCCGCCTGCGAGTTCTCTCCAGCAATTCAGGTAACATCTCCTCAGAAACAGCATCCAGGTTGGCGACCATTCCCTTCCACACGAAGATCTCCTGGGGGTCCTGCCTCTTGCCGAAATAAGTCTCGTCGTCCACTCCGTCTAACTGCTCGCTCGATCAGTTTGTGCGCCTTCACAACACACTGAGCTGCCTTTTCAAGGTCGGAACCGGTGTGCTTCAGCGACGCATAGGTTATCACCCGAGTACTTGTTAGGCCCCACCATTGAGCATGCTCTTTCCTCATGTGCGCTCTACCTGGAGTCGAACGGACCAGCTTCCAACAGTAGGCGGGTCCACGGGCTCTGCCTGAATAAAGCTTCCACTTCTCAGCCTCGACCTTCTCATGCAACAGTACTGCGCGCTCCATGACAATGGTCCAATGATCGTGCTGCGCATCAACACAGCGACGGGCTTCCTCCTGCCACTGGAAGCCGAAGTGCTTGGCAGGGTCATAAGGAGCATGGTGCCCCAGAAAACCAAAGGGGCCAGCCCATGCGCAGCGGCAGGTGGAGGAGGAAGAGGAGGAGGAGGAGGAGGAGGAGGGAGGAGGGGAAGGGGGGAGGAAAGGGGAAAGGGGGGGAGGGAAATGAGACGAAGCCAGGACGATGATAACATCGGGTGAGGGTTCATCGAGAATCTCTGAGATCTGGCGGCTCTGGAAGATGTCTCGGGCGCCGATGCGTTCTCAGAGCGTTCCGGAACGCTGTGAGAGCGCTCCAGAACGCTCTGGAACGGATTCATCCTCGTCCTAGCCCCGTCCGGAGGAAGGAAGTGGAGCAGGGAGAGCTTTGCTTCCACGGAGGAGGAGGAAGAGGAGGAGGCTGAGGAGGAGGAGGAGGAGGAGGAGGAGGAGGAGGAGGAGGAGGAGGAGGAGGAGGAGGAGTGGAGAAGAGGAGTGGGGCAAGGAAGGCGGTTCCTTGTCAAGCTCTTTGAAGGCCGACGGCACCCCTTCCCCATCCAGTCTGGAGCTGGGGGAGGGGGGATGCAGGAGGGCAACGGCACAGCGGGTAGCGGCATAGAGGACAACGGGAAGAACATCATCATAGAGCCTTTCTCGTCCCCAGAGATCCGACGCTCCAACAAAATGAAAAGGGCGGTGTTTGCCAGCTTTCCGCCTCTGGGGGCCCTCGCCTGGCCTCGGGAGCGTCAACAAAACGACCCAGGACGAACAGCCCGCCCCAGGGAAGTGGTCGGACCTCCCCTGCCCAAGCATCGGAACAGTTGGAGCAGTCAGATGTCTGGGCCTACGTCACTTGCGCGTCGTCGTGTGCACACCTGCTTCTCGTCACGGGCGGGAGGGGGTGCAAAAGGAGAGAGGGCGGGGGCTGCCCAGGCCGGGCGCCGTGCTCCTTGTCGGAGCAGGGGCCGCAGAGCCTGAAGTCGCTGTAGTTCGTCTGGACCTCTCTCCCTCGTCCCTCGCCGAGCCGCTTCCCTCCCCGTCGGCTCTTTGTCCCTCCCGCCCGTCCCTCCTCGTCCCCCTCCTCCTCGTCCTCCTCCTCTTCCTCCTTGTCCTCTGCATCCCACTCCTCCTCCTCCTCCTCCTCCTCCTCCTCCTGCTCCAACGTGTCCCCTGCCTCTGTTTCCTCCCGCTGCTGCTCCTCCTCCTCCTCCTCCTCCCCCTCCTCCTCCTGTTCCTCCTCCTCCTTCGTCATCCTCTTTCCTACTCTCCTCGTCGTCCTCGGTGCCATGTATTACTCCTCCTCCTTCTCCTCCTCCGCAGGCTCCTTCTGCTTGTGATGATCCTTCTCGTCTTCCTCCACCTCCATGCCCAAACCCGCCTTCTCCACCGGCCTCTCCTGCCTCTCCCAGCAACAGTTCTGGGCCAAATCCACCCTTACAGAACAGCCCCCCCTCTGCTGATCTTCTCGCCATCACGCCGCAACTCCTGCCACTGCGCCTGGACGCTGACCCTATGCGCCATCTGCACGCCAAGCGCCCCAGCGCTCACGCCGTGCGAGCGCGAGGGAAGACTCGACTGCGAATGTTGGGCGCGCCAAGCGCGCGTCCGTGCGATCGCCTTCCCCTGATTTCCGTTGCGTGTGTTCGATCTATATTTGTATATACGTACACGTCTATATACGCGTATGTCTGCAATATCTATATACACATGCATGTTTGCATGCCTGTCTGTCTGTCTGTCTGTCTGCCTGTCTGTATTCATACGAGGAAGTAAGTATATAAGTAAGTAGATATGCATGCATGCCTGTATGCCTGTGCCCATGCATGTATGTATGCACAGATGCATGTATGCATGTATGTGCATGCATGTATGCATATACGTTTGTACGAACGTGCGTGCGTACGAACGTATGTATGTATGTATGTATGTATGTATGTTTGTATGTATGTATGTATGTGTATGTTCATGCATGTATGTAAGTATGTATGTGTGCATACATACATGTATGTATGTTTGCTTGTGCGTTTGCGTGTGTGTATGCATATGTATATACATGTATGTATGCATGCATGCATGCATGTATGTACGTATCCATGCATGTGTATGTATGTTTATAAATAATTATAAACATATGTATATATAGAAATGTATGCACGTAGCACCACGCAATTGCGGATAAGAGTGAGGGGGCGGCACGACGTGGGGCATCTGCGAGGCTCTGAAGAAGCCCGCCGCAGACGCCTAATTTTCAAAAACCAGCTCGCCGGACGCGCCGATCCTTTCGGTTGAAGCAATGTGGGTGGGTCGTGGGGTGAGTGACGGGTGGGTCGCGGGTGGGTCGCAAGCGGGTCGCGGGTGGGTCGCGGGCCGGGTTGCGGGTAAATCGCGGGTGGGTTGCGGGTGGGTCGCGGGTGGGTCGTGGGTGGGTCGCGGGCCGGTCGTGGGGTTGGTCGCGGGTTGGTCGCGGGTGGGTCGCGGGCCGGGTCGCGGGAGGGTCGCGGGTGGGTCGCGGGTGGGTCGCGGGCCAGGTCGCGGGGGGATGACGACAACTAACAACAAACAAGGCACAAGAAACAACAACACCAACAGCAGCAGCAGCAGCAGCAAAAACATCAACAAGGACAGGGACCTTCCCTGGGCCCCGGCGCTCGGGCTCCTCCAGCGCTCTCCTCCAGGCGGGCACAGGAATCGTCCCCGAGCCCCGGGTCCCCCCCCCGCAACAAACAACAACAACAACAACAACAACAACAACAACAACAACAACAACAACAACAACAACAACAACAACAACAACAACAGCAGCAGCAGCAGCAGCATCAACAACAACAACAACAACACCAACACCACCAACAACAACAACAACAACAGCAGCAGCATCAACAACAACAATTTTAAGACTGTTCGCCCTTATATGCTCGAGTGTCCAATAACGCGTATTTCCCAAACCCTCGATACCCGCCCTCTTCATCTTCGATCGAACCCCTTTTGGAGGGTATACCTTTCTTCCCTGCAGGCCGGGCCCCGGCAAGCGGCGGGGCGGCCGCGGACCGTCGGCCTGGCCAGCGGCAGCGCTGATCGGCGGGGCGGCCGCGGACCGTCGACCTGACCCCAAGAGGGACGGACAGGGGGCCGACCACGACGACGACGACGACGGCGACGACGACGACGACGTCGAAAACGACGGCGACGACGACGACGACGACGGCGACGACGAGCGAAAGCGAGAGCGAGAGAGAACGACAGCAGGGCCACGAAGGGCACGAAGTAGGCCACGAAGAGCGACAGCGGGACACGAAGGGAATGCGTATGGTGCCACGAAGAGCGCGAACGAGCGGGGGCCACGAAGTGCAGATAATGCGGGGCCACAGAAGGCAACTACAGTATGGGGCCACTCAGGGTAGCAACTGGGCCACGTAGGACAGCGCGGGGGACACAAATGGCGACAGCGGGGCCACGAAGGGCATGCACATGGGGCCACAACGGGCGTGACTCCTGGGTGCCTGGGTGTCGGGAGCGCGGCGCTTGGGCAAATTGCAAAAAATCCAACGCAAGGCCATTCATCAGTAAGTTGCAAGCAAGTCTCCAGCGAGAGCGCGACTCCAGAGCGCCGGGAGAACGATTCCTGAATACATTCTAAGGAAGTCCCAAGCGAGAGCGCGATTCCTGAATAAAATGACAGGAAGTCTTGGGCGGGAGCGGGGGTCCTGGCTAAATTGTAAGGAAGTCTCAAGCGGGAGCCGTTGTTGTTGTAACCCGGGGGCAGGGGGCCAGTTTGAGCAGGAAGACTTTCCCTGTCAAAAAACAGGGTGCGAGCGTCGAGGGGCACACTTTGATTGAGAAAAACAATATGCACCGGTGGGGGGGGGATCAGCAATAATTATTTTTCAGAAAAATGAAAATTCAACAACAACAGCAACAACAACACCAACACCAACGACAACAACAAGGTTAAGGCCGGCATGGCCCCCCCGGGGTGCGGGAGCGGATCCGCCGGTTCCACCACAGTGGAGGAGGCCGGCACTGCCCCCCCGGTCAGTCCGAAGGGGGGGGGGAGGGCGAACAACACAACACAACATCCTAGGGAATCCAAAAGGCATCCTTGAGAATCCCCAGGGAATCCTTAGGGAATCCTTAAGAATCCTTAGGAAATCCTTAGGGAATTCTTAAGAATCCCTCAGGATTCCTTAGGGAATCCTTCAGAATCCTTAGGGGATCCACAAGAATCCCTAGGAACTCCATAAGAATCCCCAGGGAATCCCTGGGGAATCCTTAAGAATCCAGAAGGAATCTCTAGGGAATCCTTAGGGAATCCCGAAGGAATCCCTAGGGAATCCTTCGGGAATCTTTAACGAATCCTGAAAGAACCCCTCGGGGATCCTTAGGGAATCCTCACGAATCCCTCGGGGATCCTCGGGGAATCCTTAGGGGATCCTCAAGAGTCCCTCAGGGATCCGAAAGGGATCCTTGCGGAATCCTGAAGAATCCTTCAGGAATCCTTCAGAATCTCCAAAGAATCTTCAATAATCCACAGGGAATGCCTACTGAATCCTGAAGAATCCCTAGGGGGTCCTCAGGGCATCCTTAAGAATCCCTCAGGAATCCTTCAGAACCCCTAGGGAATCCTTAAGACTCCCTGGGAAGCATCCCTCAGGAATCCTTTCTGGGAATCCTTCAGGAATCCTTCCGGAATTCTTGGGAATCCCTAAAGAATCCTTGGGAACCCTTAGGGGATCCTGAAGAATTCCTAAGGAAACCTTACGAATCCCTGAAGAATCCGAAAGAAATCCCTAAGGAATCCTTACGAATCCTTCAGGAATCCTCAAGATTCCCTAGGGAGTCCCTAGGGAATCCTTAAGCATCCCTAGGGAATCCTTAAGAATCCTTCCGGAATCCTTAAGATCCCCCAGGGAGTCCCAAGGGAATCCTTAAGAATCCTTGAAGAATCCGGTGGGACTCCTTAAGGAATCCTTGCGGAATCTTTAGGGACTCATTAAGAAACCCTGCGGGATCCTCCGGGTATCCTCTGGGAACCCATGAGAATCCGTGAGAAATCCTTAGAAGGAATCCTTAAGAACCCCTGGGGCATCCTTCAGAATCCCTAAGGAATCCTCCTTAGGGAATCTGGAAGAATCCCTAGGGACTCCTTCGGGAATCCATAAGAATCCTGGAATCCTCAAGGAATTCATAAGGATCCATCAGAAATGAAAATTCCGAAGGGGATCCTTAAGGAATCCTTCAGGAATCCGTGGGATTCCTTAGGGAATCTTTGAGAAACCCTAAGGAATCCCCAAGAATCTATAGGGAAACCTCAGGGAATCCTTAGGGACCCCAGGGAATTCTTCAGAGTCCCTAGGAAACCCTTCAGGAATCCTTCAGGATCCTCATGGGAATCCGAAAAAAGAATCCCTAGGGAATCCTTTGGGAATCCTTAGGAATCCAGAAGGAATCCTTTGGGAATCCTCAGGGCATCCTTTAGAATCCCTGGGGGATCCTTAAGAATCCTTACTGTCTCCTTAGGGAATCCTGAAGAAGCCCTAAGGTATCCTTATAGAATCCTCAAGAATCCCGTAGGTATCCTTGGTCACTCTTTAAGCATCCCTAAGGTATCATTAGGGATTCCTTCAATATCCCTAGGGTGTTACTAAGAAACCCGATGGAACCCTTCAGAACCCCTGAGGTATCTG
Organism: Prorocentrum cordatum; assembly: GCA_963575745.1. Classification (NCBI taxonomy): domain Eukaryota; class Dinophyceae; order Prorocentrales; family Prorocentraceae; genus Prorocentrum; species Prorocentrum cordatum. Next base: position 43,036 of record CAUYUJ010018555.1, read on the forward strand.
TAGTATGGGTATGAGTAGTGGTAATCGACATAGCAATTGAGGTGTATCACTAGTAGTAGTAATGACAGCAGTATTCGTAGAAGCAGTAGCCCAAGAAATTGTAGTAGTAGCACTAGCACTGGTAGTAGTAGTAGTAGTAGTAGTAGTAGTAGTAGTAGTAGTAGTAGTAGTCGTCGTAGTCGTAGTCGTAGTAGTAGTAGTAGTAGTAGTAGTAGTAGTAGTAGTAGTAGTAGTAGTAGTCGTAGTAGTAGTAGTAGTAGTAGTAGTAGTAGCAGCAGTAGTATTAGTAGTACTAATACATTCGTAATATTAGCAGCAGTACAAGCAGTAGCCGTACAAGTAGTGATCCTAGTAATACTTGTAGTCGTCGTACTAATAGTACAAATGGTATGCGCAGTAGTAGTAGTAGTAGTAGTAATAGTAGTAGTAGTAGTAGTAGTAGTAGTAGTAGTAGTAGTCGTAGTAATAGTAGTAGTGGTATGAATAATAGTATCAATATCAATAGTAATGGCAGTAGTCGTTGCAATATTACTAGTGGCTATGGGAAACGTATTCGTAGTAGAACTAGTCGTAGTAGCAGTATCAGTAGTAAGTAGTCGTAGTCGTAGCAGTCATAATAGTAGCCGTGGTGGTAGTAGTACTAAGACTAATATATTTGCTGCTTTTGTAAAACTAAATGTAGAAATACTAACAGTGGCAGTGGTAGCGGTGGTAGTAGTAATGTTAGTGGTAGCGTTGGTTGTATCATTTGTAAAATGAGTCCCAGTAGTAGTCGTAGTAGTAGTAGTAGTAGTAGTAGTAGTAGTAGTAGTAGTAGTAGTAGTAATAGTAGTAGTAGTAGTAGTAGTAGTAGTAGTAGTAGTAGTAGTAGTAGTAGTAGTAGTAGTGATAGTAGTAGTAGTAGTAGTAGTAGTAGTCGTAGTAGTAGTAGTAGTAGTAGTAGTAGTAGTAGTAGTAGTAGTAGTAGTAGTAGTAGTAGTAGTAGTAGTAGTAGTAGTATAGTAGTAGTCGTAGTAGCGTTAGTAGTAGTAGTAGTAGTAGTAGTAGTAGTAGTAGTAGTAGTAGTAGTAGTAGTAGCGTAGTAGTAGTAGTAGTAGTAGTAGTAGTCAGTAGTAGTAGTAGTAGTAGTAGCGTAGTAGTAGTAGTAGTAGTAGTAGTAGTAGTAGTAGTAGTAGTAGTAGTAGTAGTAGTAGTAGTAGTAGTAGTAGTAGTAGTAGTAGTAGTAGTAGTATAGTAGTAGTAGTAGTAGTAGTAGTAGTAGTAGTAGTAGTAGTAGTAGTAGTAGTAGTAGTAGTAGTAGTAGTAGTAGTAGTAGTAGTAGTAGTAGTAGTAGCGGTGGTAGTAGTAGTAGTAGTAGTAGTAGTAGTAGTAGTCGTAGTAGTAGTAGTAGTAGTAGTAGTAGTAGTAGTAGTAGTAATACTAGTCGTAGTAGTAGTAATCGCGGTAATAGTAGAAGTAGTAGTCGTCGTCGTCGTGGTAGTAGTAGCCGTGGTGGTAGTAGTAGTATCGTAGTAGTCGTCGTCGTCGTAGTCGTTGTCGTAACCGTATCACTGATAGTAGTAGCCGTGGTGGTAGTAGTAGTAAAAAAGAAGAATGGTTGTTGCTGTTGTAAGCCAGAGTGTAGTAGCACTAACATTGGCAGTGGTGGTAGTACTAGTGGTAATTGTAGCACTGGTGCTAGCATTGACAAAAATAAGTAGCAGCAGCAGTAGTAGTAGTAGTAGTGGTAGTAGTAGTAGTAGTAGTAGTAGTAGTAGTAGTAGTAGTAGTAGTGGTAGTAACAGTAACAGTAGTAGTAGTAGTAGTAGTAGTAGTAGTAGTAGTAGTAGTAGTAGTAGTAGTAGTAGTACTAGTAGTAGTCGCAGTAGTAGTAGTAGTAGTAGTAGTAGTAGTAGTAGTAGTAGTCGTAGTAGTAGTAGTAGTAGTAATAGTAGTAGGAGTAGTTCGTGGTACAAATGATAAAAATGAAGATGATGACGGGGGGGGACAAAGAGGAGGATCGGGAGGGGGAAGAGCACACACGCACACACGCACACGCGCACACACACGCACACACACACACACACGCAAACCCCCCTAAGGTTGCGTTGTGTTGTTCGCCCCCCCCCCTCCCCTCTCCCCCCCGGGGGGGCCTGCCCCGCCTGTATCAACAACAACAACAACACCAGCAACAACAACAACGCCGGGAATGAATGAAAAAAGAGAAGTCCCTCAAGACACCAGTACTGCATCGGAGTGGTGACTTACGTGTGCGCGCTAGACGAGCGAGGGATTCTATAGAAACCCTACAGGAATCGTACAGCAACCCTACAAACATCCTATAGAAACCTTACAGGCATCCTATAGAAGCCGTGCAGGAATCCCATAGAAACCCTACTGGCACCCTATAGAAATCTTACGTGCATCCTATAGAAACCCTACAAGGATCCTATAGGAAACATACAGGCGTGCTATAGATCCCCGACAGGCATCCTGTAGAAACCGTACAGGGACACGATAGAAACCCTACAGGCACCCTATAGAAACCCTACAAGCATCCTATAGAAACCCTACAGGCATCGTATAGAAACCCTACAGGCATCCTATAGAACCATATAAAGAATCAGAAAGAAACTCTACAGGCATGCTAAAGAAACCGTGAAAGGGACCCGGTATTAAACAAAAACCTACAAGGATGCTATAGAAACCCTACAGGGATCCGATAGAACCGTACAGGGACCCGTTAGAACCCCTACAAGGATTCTTTTACACAACCTACAGGGATCTGATAGAAACCGTACAGGGACCATATAACAACTCTACAGGGATCCTATAAAACAAAACCCTACAGGTATCCTACAGAAATCCGGAAAGGATCCTACAGAAACCCGATACATATCCTACAAACACCCGATAAGGATCCTACAGACACCCTATAAGGATCTGGCAGACATCCTATAAGGGTCCTACAGAAACCCGATAAACAAAGGATCCTACAGGAGCCCGGTAAGACTCCTACAGAAACCGGTAAGGATCCTACAAACACCCTATGAGGATCCTACAGGCACACTATAAGGATCCGACAGAAACCTTGGGATCCGACCAGCTGTAATAGAATCCCTGTAGAGGCCCTACCAGCTGCAACCGGGTCCCTCCAAGGATCTCAACAAATGTCATCGGATCCCCATACGGATCCCGCCAGCTGTAACGGGATCCCTATAGGGATCCTACCAACTGCGATAGGACCCCGATAGGATCCTACCAGCTGCAACAAGATCCATATAGGAATCCTACCAGCAATAAATCCTACCAGCTGCACAAGGATTCCTACAGGGATCCTACTTGCTGCAATACTTTGACTACAATTACGCTACCGAGAAACCCCATATACTTATAGTATGGCTGGAGTGATGATAGCCTCCTTCTCCTCCTCCTCTTCCTCCTCTCCCCCTCGCCATTGTTATACTAACCAGGATGCCCCGATTTGGCATCTAGGTCTCCGATGCGCTGTGGCAGCCATCAAGCAACCGAACCGATTTGCTGCTCTGCAAGCCCGCTGGGCCGACAACATTCCCATACCGCCTCGGCGACCCAGTGTTGCAGCGCGCAACGCGCCCATCGACAGCGTGCCACGCCAGCGTGCCACGCTGACGACCCCGAGGTGTTACCAAATCGTGCTGGGAGCTCGGCCTATGACGACCCAGAATGTTGAGACGCCAGGACGACGCGGCAGGGAAGAAAACCATAACCCCACGAAACATGCTCGGATAGCGGCCGCGCTCAGCGGCCACCCCCTGCGCACCCCCTACGGCGTCGGGAAAGTGCCACTCCTGCTATGCCCTGGACGACCGACTCGGATAGCGGCCGCGCTCAGGGCCACCTCCTGCGCACCCCCTACGGTGTCGAGAAAATGCCACGCCTGCTATGCCCTGGACGACCGTCTCGGATAGCGGCCGCGCTCAGTGACCACCCCCTGCGCACCCCCTACGGTGTCGAGAAAGTGCCACGCCCGTTATGCTCTGGACGACCGTCTCGGATAGCGGGCGCGCTCAGGGACCACCTCCTGCGCACCCCCTATGGTGTCGAGAAAGTGCCACGCATGCTATGCCCTGGACGACGGGCACGCTCAGGGACCACCTCCTGCGCACCCCGTACGGTGTCGAGTAAGTGCCACGCCTGCTATGCCCTGGACGACCGGCTCGGATAGCGGCCGCGCTCAGGGACCACCTCCTGCGCACCCGCTACGGTGTCGAGAAAGTGCCACGCCTGCTACGCCCTGGACGACCGGCTCGGATAGCGGCCGCGCTCAGGGACCACCTCCTGCGCACCCCCTACGGTGTCGAGAAAAGGCCACGCCTGGATATATGGCCTGGACGACCGGCGCGCATAACGGGCGCGCTCAGGGACCCACCCTGCGCACCCCCTATGGTGTCGAGAAAATGCCACGCCTGCTATGCCCTGGACGACCGTCTCGGATAGCGGCCGCGCTCAGGGACCACCCCCTGCGCACCCCCTATGGTGTCGAGAAAGTGCCTCGCCTGCTATGCCCTGGACGACCGTCTCGGATAGCGGCCGCGCTCAGGGACCACCCCCTGCGCACCCCCTATGGTGCCGAGAAAATGCCACGCCCGCTATGCCCTGGACGACTGGCTCGGATAGCGGCCGCGCTCAGGGACCACCCCCTGCGCACCCCCTATGGTGTCGAGAAAGTGCCACGCATGCTATGCCCTGCACGACCGTCTCGGATAGCGGCCGCGCTCAGGGACACCCCCCTGCGCACCCCCTATGGTGCTGAGAAAATGCCACGCCTGCTATGCCCTGGACGACCGTCTCGGATAGCGGCCGCGCTCAGTGACCACCCCCTGCGCACCCCCTACGGTGTCGAGAAAGTGCCACGCCCGCTATGCCCTGGACGACCGTCTCGGATAGCGGCCGCGCTCAGGAACCACCTCCTGCGCACCCCCTGTGGTGTCGAGAAAGTGCCACGCCTGCTATGCCCTGCTGTGCTGTGCTGAGCTGAGCTGAGCTGTGCTGTGTTGTGCTGAGCTGAGCTGAGCTGTGCTGAGCTATGCTGAGCAGTGCTGTGCTGTGCTGTGCTGTGCTGTGCTGCGCTGTGTGAGAAGGGGAAGAGGGAGGTGAGGTGAGGGAGCGCGGGTGCGACGAGGCAGAGAAGAAAGCCATAACCCCACTAAGCATGTGGGGAATCCGCCGACCCCTTGGGGTTCATCGGCGTGTGAGATGTTCCCCCTCCCCAAACCCCTCCCCCGGGAGCCCGGTCCGGTCCATTTGGAGGGGGGGGGGGGGGGTCCGGCCGGACGGGCCGGACGGGCCGGAACCCCCCGGAGGTCTCATCCGCTCCCGAAAAACGTGGAAAAACACGTGAAATTCGTGTAGGGACGCGTCTGGTGGCCTCGAAATGGGTTTGGGACGCCCCACGAGCGCTCCAAGACGTCCAAGTTTGCCCGAAGACGGGCCACGAGGCGTCCTCGACGGCAGAAGAGGTCCCCACGAGCTCCCCCGAGGGCCTCCGAGATGCGTTCCACAAGGGTCCCTAGACGCCAAAATTGGGCCATTCCCATTGTGAAATGTACATTTTAAAAAATTCAGCTTTGGATCTTTCCGATGCTCCCCGACGGCCCAAGAGGCTCCCAAACCCGCTCCCAGACGGCCCCAGAAGCCTCGCAGAGGGTCCCCCACAGACCCCTAGAGGGCCCAAGATGGGCCAACAGGCGTCCAAGACGGCCCAAGAGGGCTCCGAAAACGGCCCCAAGAGCGTTCCAGGAGCGCTCCGAGTTGCTTCCCCGAAGCTCCACATGGTCCCAGACGGTCCAAGAGCGATCAGAAACATCGACGACGACCTCCCGACGGCTCACGAGGCCTCCCCAGACGCCCCCACAGGCATCCAAGATTCCCCCCAAGAGGCCCTCTAGACGCAACAAATCGTTTGTTTCCTTCGTAAAACGTATATTTTTTTTCACACGTGCGCTTTTGGGGGTGACGAAAAACGTAGAAAAACACGTGAAATTAGTGTAGGGACGCGTCTGGTGGCTTTGAAATGGATTTGGGACGCCCCACGAGCGCTCCAAGACGTCCAAGTTGCCCGAAGACGGGCCACGAGGTGTCCTCGACGGCAGAAGAGGTCCCCACGAGCTCCCCCGAGGGCCTCCGAGATGCGTTCCACAAGGGTCCCTAGACGCCAAAATTGGGCCATTCCCATTGTGAAATGTACAGTTTAAAAAATTCAGCATTGGATCTTTCCGATGCTCCCCGACGGCCCAAGAGGCTCCCAAACCCGCTCCCAGACGGCCCGAGAAACCTCGCAGAGGGTCCCCCACAGACCCCTAGAGGGCCCAAGATGGGCCAACAGGCGCCCAAGACGGCCCAAAAGGGCTCCGAAAACGGCCCCAAGAGCGTTCCAGGAGCGCTCCGAGTTGCCTCCCCGAAGCTCCACATGGTCCCAGACGGTCCAAGAGCGATCAGAAACATCGACGACGACCTCCCGACGGCTCACGAGGCCTCCCCAGACGCCCCCACAGGCATCCAAGATTCCCCCCAAGAGGCCCTCTAGACGCAACAAATCGTTTGTTTCCTTCGTAAAACGTATATTGTTTCACACGTGCGCCTTTGAGGATGACCCCCGCTCCTGCACGGCCCCAGAGCCCCCCAAACCCGCTCCCAGACGGTCCAAGACGCCTCCAAGAGGGTCCGTACATAGCCCTCGAGGGCCCCAAGACGCGCAAACACACGTCCAAGACGGCCCAGAAGGGCTCCGAAAACGGCTCCGAGAGCGCTCCAGGAGCGGTCCGAGTGGCCTCGAAGAGAGCTCCACATGGTCCTCGACCGTCCAAGGGCGATCACAAACATCGACGACGGCCTCCAAACGGCTGAAGAGGCCCCCAAGACGGCCCAAGAGGCATCCACAATGCGCCCACAGAGGGCCTCCAGACGCAAAAAACCGCCCGTTCCTTTTGTAAAACGTATATTTTTTCTCACACGTGCGCCTTTCGGGGTGCCCCCCGCTCCTGGACGGTCCCAGAGCCCCCCAAACCCGCTCCCAGACGGCCCAAGACGCCTCCAAGAGGGTTCCCCATATAGCCCTAGAGGGCCCCAAGACGGGCCAACAGACGTCCAAGACGGCCCAAAAGGGCTCCGAAAACGGCCCCGACAGCGCTCCAGGAGCGCCCCGAGTGGCCTCGAAGAGAGCTCCACATGGTCCCCGACGGTCCAAGAGCGATCAACAACACTGACGACGACCTCCAGACGGCTACAGAGGCCCTCAAGACGCCCCAAGAGGCATCCACGATGCGCCACAAGAGGGCCTCTAGACGCAAAAAAACGCCCGTTCCCTTCGTAAAACGTATATATTTCTCGCACATGCGCCTTTTGGGGTGTTCCCCGCTCCTGGGCGGCCCCAGAGCCCCCCAAGACCGCACCAAGACGGTCCAAGAAGCCTCCGCGAGGGCCCCGCGACAGCCCAAGAGGGCGCCAAGACGGGTCTCAAGAGGGGCAGAGGACGGCCCAAGAGAGCCCCGAAGACAACGCGCGCGACTCGCGGTCAGATTCCTCGCAACTTGCGTCGCTTCCCGCCGTGCTCGTCACTTGCTTCCGCAGGGCGTTTCGGCGGGTCTCTGACCATGGCCTGAAACGATCGAAGGTCACCCCACGGCCGCCCCTGACGGTTCCAAAAGACACCGCAAAGCAGTTCTGAGGTCACCAAGGGCATACCACAGTCCTCGGCAACAGATGGCGACGGCCAAGACGGCCGAAAAGAACGCCCAGAGCGCCCCATGACAGCCCAAGAGAGGCCGATGACAGCCCAAGAGAGCCCCAAGACAGCCCAATACTGCCACAGGACGGCCTAAGGGGCCCCAAGACAACCCAAGAATGCCCCAAGAATGGCCCAGGGGCCTCAGACCATCCAAAGAGGCGACCAGACCACTGCGCGATTCTTCATAAGGGGTCGGCGGATGTGGCGTAAGCCTGAAGAATAATCCTACCAGCTGCAATAATAACCTTCTAGGGATCCTACCAGCTGCGATAGGATCCCTGCAGGGATCCTACCAGCTGCAAGAGGACCCCTACAGGGATCCCACCAGCTGTCACAGGATCCCTACAGGGTCCTACCAGCTGCAATAAGATCCTTATAGGGATCCTACCAGCTGCAATCGGATCCCTACAGGAATCCTACCAGCTGTAATACGATCCCTATAGGGATCCTACCAGCTGTGATAGGATCGCTATAGGGTCCTAGCAGTTGTACTGGGACCTCTATAGGCATCCTACCAGCTGTCATATAATCCCTATAGGGATCCTGCCAGCTGCTGACCGTGTCTTGTAAGAGTCCTGGGAAGAGGCCTAGTAGGAGACCGTAATCATCATCATAACCACCACTACCACCACTTCCACCAACACCACCACCACCATCATCACCATCATCATCATCAACAACATCATCATCATCCTCATCATCCTCATCATCCTCATCATCATCATAATCCGCATGATCATCATAGTCATCATCATTATCACCATCATCATCACCATCATCACCACCACCATCATGATCATCAGCATCATCATCCGCATCATCATCACCACCACCATTATCATCATCATCAGCATCAGCATCATCATCACAATCATCACCACAACCACCACCACCACCATCATCATCATGATCATCAGCATCATGATCATCATCACAACCACCACCACCACCATCATCATCATCATCAGCATCAGCATCAGCATCAGCATCATCATTATCATCATCATCATCATCATCATCATCATCATCATCATCATCATCATCAACTTTATCATAATCATCATCCTTTCCTCAATCGACGGCGGACCGAGACGATGGGGTGACCGTGTCTTGTAGAAGACGTGGGGGGAGACCGAATTGGATCCCTACAAGGCGTCCCTTTGGGTGTCTGGGGGCCGTTTGGGTGTCCGGGTGCGTGGGATGGCATGGACGTAGGGGTGTGGGGGGGGGGCGCCGAGGCTCCAGTGTAGGAATCCATCATTCCTCCGTTAATTGCGAGGAAGTCTCGAACGGGAACCGTCCGCGTTGTTGTTGTTGTAGTTGTTGCTGTTGTTGTTGTAGTTGTTGTTGTTGTTGTTGTTGTTGTTGTTGCTATTGCTGTTGTTGTTGTTCTTGTTGTTGTTGGGGGGGAGCGCCGGGGCCCGGCGCCCGCTCCTATTCATCAACAACAACAGCAACAACACCACCACCACCAACAACAGCAGCAACACTCATGTCAATACTGTTCACTCTTATCTGCTCGTGTGCCAATCAGCACGTATATCCCAAACCCTCGATACCCGCCCTCTTCGTCTTCGACCGTGCCCTCTTGGGGTGCACCATTCTTACCTACAATGCGTATTTCGTGCAGCCCCTAAGGCAGGAGAAGAGAGGACGGATGGAAGGAAGGGACAAGGGGAAGGGAGGAGGATGGAGCACGAGAGAGAGTAGCAGAGAGGGGGAAAACAGATGGGCAGATCTGGCAGGTAAACCCTAACAGGCGGGACGGGAAGGAGGGCCCAGGCCGCCAGGTCGAGCAGGCGGGTTGCTGACGCGTGCCTGCATGAATCGCGAGGAATTCCCAATCGACAGCGCGACTCCCTAATACATCGCGAGGAAATCCACAGCGAGAGCGTGATTCCTCAGGGTCGAGGTCGCGGCGCCTGAATAAATTGCGAGGACTTCCCACGCAAGAAAATCCTCCTTCCATGTCAGCCAGTGTGCCCCGCATCCTTTCTACCATGCCCCCCAAAAGGGGTCCACCACGCTGGAGCGTCCTCGAGCACACTCCAGACGGCCCCAGCACGCTCAAACAGACAAGGGAGGGCTCCTGCTTCCGATTTTCGCTTGGTCCTCCGCCGAATACGCAGACGCATTGAGAGGTGGACGGGCCGCGTTATCCAGGCCTGAAGAATATTGCTTCAGCTCGGGCCCCCTGGCGACTACAGAAACCGCGGCGATGATAATGGCAATGACGACCGTGGTGACGAGGGGATGCAAAGCAAGGGTGGCGGTGACGACGACAATGATGGCGGCACTGACGATGCTGGCGATGAGTCGTGGCGACATTGGTGGCGATGGCGATGGACATGGCGGCTGGGGGCAACCAGCGGTAAATTATGGTCGACGGCGGTGGCGGGATGACGTGGGAGATCCACCTCCGTCAAAAAAATAAGGCAACGCTCGTGCATGGCGGGCGGATTCGCAGGCTCTCATGGGGGCGGAGAAGGGGATGTGTTTTTGCCCGCGCGCGCCTCCCCGAGAGAACAACGCTTAGAAACGATTGTCAAAATGCCCCGTCCCACTCGCGATTTGAATGGCCGTTTCGTTCCGGACATCTTCCGGGTTTTGAACATCGGGCGCGCCTCTCGCGCATGCCGGAATGACAGGATCAAAAGACACAGCGGACATGGAACTTGCGAGCGTAACGTCGTCAAAGGCGTAACGGTTGCCAATGGTTCCGCGCACGGTAATGAAGAGACCCTTGTGTTTGGCAGCGGTATTCCGCGTGGTTCTCTAGCGTCGTACCAGAAAGCCTACAACTCACACGGTGGAATTCAATGACTCGGCAGAGTAATGTTACGCAGTCGTCGGTTTGTTCTGTTCCCGAGGTGCATCTCCAGCTCTGGTGTATGCCCACAGGGGTGTTTCTCAATACTCTGTTTAATCGCAACCTGTTGGCCCCGCATCGGTGCCCCAACTGCTTCTTGTATGAGCCCAAGCTCGAGTCCAGGCTTGCTGCTCGAGGCGTCTTCAACAGCGCGCGATTTCCGACGCGGTGTTGGGCGGCTTCCTAATATATGCATTGCTACGCGCTAGTAGGCCACTCACTCTACACGGGCGACCAGAGCAAACGTGGGCAGAAGGGCCATGCAGTGCGCGAGGCGCAACAGAAAACTCTTTAGCCAGAGGGTTCCACTCAAGAACGTCGCTTCTGCCGTGGCGGCGCCACAGTTCAAGAGAAAAGCCTGAATTATCGAGATAGTCACCTCGTCCCAGGGAAGGAGGGAGGGAACTACAGAGCCAAAAAGGATTAAGAAACCGACATCCTGTCGAGCGGTCGCCCTCGAGAACGCAGCAAGAGATGTCAGGGGCAGAACATTGCTACGCTCCAGTAGGCCACCCGACACGGGCGACCAGAGCAGACGTGGGCAGAAGGGCCATGCAGTGCGCGAAGCGCAACAGATAACTCTTTAGCCAGAGGGTTCCACTCAAGAACGTCGCTTCTGCTGTGGCGGCGCCAAAAAGCCTGAATCATCTAGATAATCACCTCATCCCGTACCCCGTAAATCGGGCTGTTAGGGCAGGGTGAGTGGGACATCGGATCTTGAACATATTCTGCAGCCTCCGAAGGGCTGCTGGCACAGAACGAAGCTGGGTAGACGTCATCTTTGCAATCTGGCGCATTAGAGTGCCATGCTTCTCGGAGCGACGCACGCTGGAGGCCGAGCGCCAGAGGCCTCTCTTCTGGGTTGCCTCTAGAGGATGCAGCTTGAGAGCGGCGGCAGTGCTCGGGCCTCCGTGTCTCGCACAGTGCGGCGTGACTTTGAGAGAGCTCAGCTTCACGTCGGCCACGGCTTGGTTGAAGATTTGCTCGTACTTTGCGAGGCTGATGTCGACAAGGGGTCTGCCGCGGCGGGCCTTCCGCGAGGCCCAGAGCAGGGCGTCGCGGCAGATGCCCCTGTTGGCCTTGAGACTGGCCTGGTCGCCGAAGACGATGGTGCAGTCGTGGTCCCCTGACTGAGTCGATGGGGCAGGCTGCTGGCCGTGGTCGTCGGCCTGAGGCGCGATCGTGACCACGAGGCTGGGGTAGTTGGGATTGGGCCCAGCCTGGCGCTGGCTCACCTCGCGGCTCGTGATGGCCAGGGTGTTGATCGGCCTGATGTACCCGTCGAAGCTGACGAGCGGGGCCCCAGCGGCGGCGACCCCCTCGCGGTCTCTCTCGGCGAGGTTGTCGGCGATCAGCAACGCCGCCTCCCACGGCAGCGGATCTCTGACTCGATCGGGCCCTGCCTTGAACCATCTGGCCAGGGCGTCCTTGGCACGGTACATGGTGGTTGGCGATCTTCGCGGGTAATCCTTCACGAAGATCGTCCCGTGGACGGCGTTCCTGGCGTGGGCGATGCTGAGCCCCTGGAAGTACTGGTGGTCGAGGTACCTCGTCATGGCCAGGTCTGTCTCGTCCATGGACACCTGGCGGAGGTGCTGCTCGGCCGCCCACTGGCTGAACTTGCGGTGGGCCTCGCGGTGCAGGGCGACGGTGCGGGGCTGGACACGCTGGTGCTTGAGGCGAGGCCTTTCCGCCCCGACTGCCCGCTCGCGCCAGCGCGCCCCGACGCTCTCGGCCGCGTGCGCCCCGGCCCAGCGCCTGCCCGCCAGCGGCGGCAGGCTTGGGCCAGGCGGCGCCCCACTGCGGCGCCGAGGCGGGCCACTCGGGCGGCGACCCCGAAGGGCAGGAGGGTTGCGGCCGCTGGAGCTGGACGCCTCCGCCTGGGAAGTTGGCCGCCAGCTCAATGCCCCAGTCGTCGCCGAGCGGGTCACCGGCATGAGCACAGCGTGCACCGCGGGGGGCGCAGGCCGCGAGGAGGCGAGCCCATCTGCGGCAAAGCTCACGCGGGCTGGCCCCCGCAAGGCTGGTCTTCCAATGGCTGCGGATGGCCCCAGAGGGTGATGTGAGGGATACCTTGCCCTGGAGGATCTCGTGGCTGTGGTTCCCTGGGCAGAGGCGCTCGAGAGAGGTGATCTCTGGGGGGCTCGACATGAGGTACGTGGGCTTCTTGTAGGCGCAGCCGTTCTGGCAGTAGTGAAGGAGAGCCCAGTTGCCACCTGAGGCCTTCAGGAAGTCCGTGAGGGGGTCCCAGTTGAAGAGCTTGGACCCAGCCGGGTTCTCCAGAGACCAGTGTACGCCGTACTGATGGCATCGCCGTAGGAGCCGTAAAGTAGCACGAGCAGCTCGAAGCCCTGGAAGCTGATGAGAGGCCCGATGGGACCCAGTAGCGAGTGACCAGAATGTGCACGGAGTACCGAAATGAATGAACCAAAGCTTCTTGAGGCGAATCCAACGTGATAGGGTGCGAAAGGCAGAATGATGATGGACGTCGAAATGCTTCCCATTTCCACTCTCGAAGTGTGGAGTACAATGCAAACGAATGTCTCTGACGGCTGCCGTGAGCCTGCCGGTGCCCGCGTAGAGCTCGCAAAATGCCCGGCGTCGGCTGCGGCCCCCACGGGCGCGCTGGCACGGCTGTCCGCGCGACGGGGCCCGTGGGGCAGCGCGAGGGGGCTCGGGCGCTGGGCGCCCGGGAGCCGCGCCCGCCCGAGGGGGCTCCCGCCGCGCGAAGGCGCCTACCCTGGCTAAGCGCGCAACCGCCCCGCCAGGCGTGAGGCCGGCGGCCGGCATGCAGGGCGCAGGGCGGCGCACGCGGGCAGGGGGCCCCGGGGGCTCTGCCGCCAGCCCCGCGTTGGCCGACTCGATGCTGGCCAGGGCCCGCGGGCAGCCACGCTGGGGATGATCGGGTAGGACGTGTCCCAGGTCAGCAGCACGGCTGTCGGCATCCGTCGGGTTGCGGCCTGACTCGCAGTAGCGCTGCCTCCACTGGATCTCGCACCCGCTCTGGCGGGCGGCACTGACCTGCCAGAGCTGGAGGAGGGCCTTGTCCCGGGCGAGCCCCTTCTCGAAGCTGAGGAGCGCCGCCATGTTGTCGCCCAGGCTGCCGACGCGGAGGCCGTGCATGCGGGGGTCGCGCCAGGCTCGGACGAGGCCGAGGAGCTGAGTCCGAGCCTCCTTCACGTGGATGGAGGCCCTGTACCGAAAGGCGCCCCGCACGATCATCTTCCAGCGACTGCGGACCAGGAGGGCGTCGTCCAGGGATGGCACGGCGCCCTGCACGATGGCGGTCCTCGTGCTGGGGAGGCGCCGGTCGATCACCGACGGCTTGGAGCTGGGAGCCAGGAGGCCGGCGATGAGCAGGTCGGAGGTGGCCGTGGGCTCAGGCGTCCAACCGCAGATCTCGTCGCTCGGGACCCCCGGCGCGACCAGCTCCTCCTCCTCCATCTTGAAACTCCAGCGCTCGCGGTGCTTGAAGGCCTGCATGACCTCGTAGTCGGCGCAGGCCGTCTCGTGGAGGGCGTAGCCGCCGTTCCCCGCGACGGCAAAGGCCAGCCCGTCCAGCCACGCAGCTCACCGCCCGACGCGTCGCTGCAGTAGACTACACGCGACCAGGGGGCGGCGAGGTCCACGTCGGCCAGCAGCAGCAGGCCCTTCACCACGCGGAGCTCGTCCAGCAGGTGGCGGCCGAGGGGGGCCCGCTCGTCCAGGCGCTGCGCGATGAACCGGTACCCCTCGTCCATCGCCGAGAGCGCTGGCCGCGTGATCATGAAGTGATCGGCCAGGTGGCCGTGCACGACTCTCGAAGGGCACGGCCAGACGCACGACGCACACGTAGCAGATGCTCCAGGCCAAGGTAGAGGCGCCAGGCACGAGCCTCCGTGTGGCGAAGGCGGTGCGCAGCCGTGTCGAGCACGACGCCCACCGTGGTGTACAGCTTCGTGGGCTCCACCAGGTCGTGGTAGTCGATGCCCAGGTAGTCCAGGACATGCTGGATGCCGCGCAGCGCGTGCTCGGTGCCCCAGCGGTTGAGGCCGATGACGTTGGCGTTGTCCACGTAGGGCTGGGACAGCGGATGGCCGGGCGCCAGCAAGGGCGCGGGGCACCTCTCGTGCACCAGGCGGCCTCCGTCTTCACATCCCAAGCTCAGGAGGCCCTTGCACTGGGCCTCCTCTAGGAGATCCTGGCAGAAGAACAGTGACCACGACCGGCCCATCAGTAGACCCCGAAAGACCGCGAAGATCCGAGTGTCGCTCGACACCTGGACGCAGCGGCCGTCGGCGGGGATGTACACCAGCGGGTCGCCGAAGTCGGACGCGGCCTCCGGGTAGTTGAACCCGAACCAGTCCGCGAGGTCGTCGTTCGCGAACTGGTCGAACCCATCCTTGAGGTCCAGGCCCGCAGCGTGGATGTCGGCCGCCTGGCGATCGACGCCCTGGGGCCGCAGGGCCTGGTCCGAAAGGGCGAGACATGCGATGGCCCCAGCGGGTCCCAAGGCGGTGTGGGGCGGCGCCTCCTGTGGAGCGAGGAGGGCTCACGCCCGCCCAGGACGAGGCGGAGGGATCCGTCCTTCTTGCCCGCGCAGGAGGCGCCGATGCGACCACGGATGGAGAGCCTGAGCCCGACGAGGCCCACGGAGGCGAGGCGCTTGATGAAGTCGATCCTGGCACGGCGGTGGTTCTTCAGGATCGGGTCCCAGTGCGGCGTGATGGGCTGGGTCAGCTCGCTCTCCTGGAGGGCGTCCAGCTCGGCCTCAGTCCTGAAGATGAGTTTGTCGGCGTTGTCCAGGTACCTGCAACCCTCAGAGCCCAGGCAGCCGCGAAGCTCTTGAGGGTGACGGTCGCGATGGAGTACCTTGATGCGGTCGGGGTCGCACGGCTTCAGGTTCATCGGCTGCCCTGAGTACAGGTCGTGACTCTTGATGAGGTCGGCGTAGGCGGCGGCGGGCAGGATGCCGGGCCATTCTCCGTATACGTTCTCGATGCGCCGGCTGACGAGCGAGATGATCGAGCGCTGCGCCTCCGTGAGGCGACGGCTCGAAGAAGGCTGATGCGCCCGAAGGGCGCGCGATGGGGCGTCGAGGGCGTTCAGAGACCAGATCGCCTCGCGCGCGCACCGCGCTCGCGACCGCGATGCAGGCCCAGCATGGCCGCCGCGCGCGAGCACCTCCCCCGACAGCGGGAGGGGGAAGGGATCTCCGTGACTGCGACCCTGGCTGGCGCGGTAGTCCTTGGCGGGATCAGGTCGAGGGCCGTCTCCCGCATCATCGGGCCGCCAAGCTCGTCCGCGCCGTAACTCACGTCGGGGCCTCCAGCGACCAGGGAGACGTCCACGAGGAGCGTCAGCACGGAGATGGCGACGAGAAGGGCGCCCAGGCAGCAAGCGACGTCGAAGCAGGCGTCGCCAGAGAACCTGCCCCGTTGACCCGGGCGCCCCGGGGCCGAGGGCCCCTACTCGGCCGAGGGGTTGGGGCCCTTGCCGCCGCCGCGGCCTGGCCCCTTGCCGTCCTTGCCCTTGTGCTTGGCGTGGTCGATGCCGTGCTCCTCGCTCCAGAGCCGCCCCTGCTTCATGTTCTGAGCCTCTTCGCGGCGGGGCGAGGAGACCCACTTGGAGAAGGTCGGCAGCTGCATCCGCCCATCCTCGGCCATGGGGGCCGCGAAGATGCCATCCAGGTTCGTGAAGTCTGGCCCCTTCGGGTTCCTCCTGACCGCCAGCTCGACCTCGTAGAGCCAGCGGGCGAGGTGCTCGATGACCGCGCAGTTGGCGAAGTCGAGCTGGTCGTAGCAGATGGCCTGGTCGAGGCCCTCGCAGTTGCGGCGGTGTGTCCGGCACGCACCCGACGTGGTACTGACCCCCGACTTCGTTCTCCAGTTCAGGTGGTGAGTGATGAACACGATCCCAGCAGCGACGAGCGCCATGACCAGCTCCGGGGCGCAGGCGTCGCCGCGGAAGGGCCAGCCAGGCCGAAGGGCCTTGCTGCTGGCCCGCACCCCGTTGACACGCTCGTCGCCGAGGATCCGCCTGTCGCGGCCTGCGCCAGTCGACTTGGGCAGCCGCCAGTTGTCCAGGTCCTCGTCTAGCACCCTCTCGACGGCGAGCCAGTCCTCGTCCACACAGGCGAGGCCACGGTCGCCTCGGATGATGAGGCTGTCTGCGTCGGCGAGGGCCGCGGCGGGGAGCGCGTCGCCGAAGCCTGGATGCACGGGGTCGGCGATCAGCCACCGCCCACCCTCGGGCTGTGCGTCCGCGCCCCCCGTGGGCCCGTAGACGGCCAGCAGCTCCTTGGCCTCTCGGCGGACCTGCTGGAGCTCCTCGGGGGTCAGAGGGTCGAACGCGTAGACCTCGCCCCTGACCCGCCGCGGGAACTCCGAGTCCCGCGTGAAAGGGATCACTCTGTGAGTAGTGACGTCGATGAAATGAATGCTCAGGTCTGGCGTCGAACATATCCACTGCCCAGGATTGGGCGTGGCCAGGACAAGCAGTCGCATATGCCATCGAAACCCGTTGGGGTCGTCGAAAAAGTCCACCAGGATCTGTCGTTCGGGTACGTCAAACGTGCGGGCCATGCCGTCTCCTCAGCGACGATGGTGTTGCCCCCGAGGGGCCGCCAGGGGTGGCGGCGGCGGTGGGCTGCTCGTCCGCCAGGGCCGGTGCGTCAGCTGGACGCGCTCGAGGGGCCACCAGGGCCCGGGCGGCCGCCACCGCCGCTCGCCAGGCGGCGCAGGCCAGCGCGCTGAGGAGCACGCCCGCGATGAGGCCGAGCAGGAAGATCCACCAGCCTCCCGACCCGCCCGCACAGGGCGCTGGCTCCGGGCACGGCCCTGTGGGCGGCGCCTGTGGGCCCCGCGGGGCGGCTGGCGCCTCCTGGGGCGCGGCCGCTGGGAGGGCCCCCACGGGGCAGGCCGGGCACGGCGGCGCGGCTGGGCACACGACGTGCGCGCAGGCGAGGTTGCAGCTCGGGCAGGGAAGGCAGCTCGGCGCCGCAGGGCAGCGCCCGAGATAGCCCAGAGCAAGGCTGGCGCCGCGATCAGCCAACCATGGCCACATGGAAGGTGCGAGCGCGGCCCTCTCGAACTACAGAGCCAAAAAGGATTAAGGAACCGACATCCTGTCGAGCGGTCGCCCTCGAGAACACAGCAAGAGATGTCAGGGACAGAATATATATATATATATATTTATATATATATATATATATATATATATATACACATACATACATACATACATACATACATACATACATACATACATACATACATACAAGACTGCACTGGCGCTTCATGCCATGCGCCTCGTTCCGGACGCTTCTCGGAAAAACAAGAAGTCATCGCGTGCTTCAGCAGAGGGGCCGTCGAGACCACGAGTACGACCACGATCGCGAGGACTACCGCCACCACCACCGCCAGCGCCACCACCACCGAAACCACCACCACGACGACGACGACGACGCAGACGACAACGACGACGACGACGATGGGGCTCTCGTCTGAACTGCAGATGGGGCGCTCGTCTCTCGAGGGCATCTGGAAGCTCATGATTGGACCAGAAGCGCTCAGAAACTTGGCCCTTCCTCGTCGTCGTCGTCCTTCTCCTCCTCCTGCTCCTCCTGCTCCTCCTCTCGGGCAGGCCGCGGGAGCGAACGCTCGGGGCGTCAGTAAGCGGGCTACGCAATAATGAGGCGGCAGCCCGCGATGACAGGCCGAGACCTCCTGCTCCTCCGTAGGACGACGACGACGACGACGGCGGCGGCGGCGACGATTGGTCGCTTCCTGAATGCCTGGAGGGGTCCTGGACGCTTGTGGGGCTTCTGAGGTCCTTTCGAACCACCGTCCTGCGAACTACGGCCTCGTGGACTGTAAGAGAACTGCTGAACTGTATTGGAACGGTGTGGGCTCGCGTTTGAGCTCCTGGTGACTCTCCGGACCAGAAGACTCCTTTTGGGGCTGTTTTGGGCCGTCTTGGAGCCCTCTTGGGCCGTCCCGGAACCCTCATTTGGCCGTTTTGGGAGGCCGGGCCGGCCAGGGGCTTTTCGGGGGCCCTCTTGGGACACTCTTGGGGGCCTCCTGTGGCTCTCTTGGGGCTCTCTTGGGAATTCTCGGGGCCCTCTGGGGCCCCTCTTGGGCCGTCTTGGGCTTCTCTTGATCCGTCTTGGAGCTCTTTTGGGCCGCCTTGGGCCGCTCATAGAGGCCTCGGAGGCCGTCCTAAGGCGATCTTGAGTCTCTGGGGATGCCGTGGACGCCGTGAAAGCGGAAAAAACTAATATCTTCAAATACGTCTGTTTCCTCAGGGAATGGGACGATTCTTGGTCCGTGGGGGCCTCGTGGGTGTCTTGAAACCATAGTGGGTCCTCTTTGAGCGCTGATGGGCCGTCTTGGGGCCCGTTTTGGGCCCGTGGGCTCCGATCGGCAGGGGCGTCCAACTGCCCGGAAGGCCGCCGGGACTCCAAAAGGGCGTCCAGGGCGTTCGTTGGGTGGAGGGCAGGGGCGTCTGGGGTGTCCTGGGGGTGGTGGTCCGGTTTCGGGGGGGGTGGGGGGGGGTTCGGGGTAATAACAATATAAGAATAGGGATGCACATATGTATGCGTTTTCCTCTGCTTCCTTGCTGCGCTCCTCTTCGAGCAAGCATCAAAATCGTGATTCTCGCTCGCGGCCTCCCGACGAACCGATCTTGCCAAATTCCTATCATTTTCCGCAAATCACTGCGCGTCCCCCGCCGTGCAAGCCTCACTTTCGTGCCAAATGCCATAGAATCCACAACGGCTGCACCGCTGCCATGCCCGCCGTCATCCTCATCACCACCAACATGTCGCCGTCTCTGTTGCCACCCTGTTCACCACTATGGCGATCACTACGAGAGGTCTTGTCAGCCGAAAGACGTCACAAGACATCGAAAGCATAATCTCCCCTGTCACAAGAAGGACCCACGAGATGTCAAAAAGGCCCCAAGAGGCAAGCACCATGGTTTTCGTTCCCAAATCAATTATTGGAATGCACTTCGCGGCCTCACCGGCCCAGAATGGCCGAATAGGCCGTCAATAGGGCCCGGAGGCGGCCCAAGATGACCCTGAGATGGTCCAATATGCCCTGAGACGGTCAACAAGGCCCTTAAGAGGGGCCCTAAAAGGTCTTAGATGGGGAACTCGCAGGTACACTGGGAGCCCTCCCCCACGAGATGGCCCCCAAGACTCACAGCATGTCCCCATACAGGTCCCCAAGCAGCCCCTAGAGGTCCCCCGAAAGCACCCAGGAGCCTTGAAAAGGCTGCAAAAGACCGCCTTCTGGTCTTCCAAGATGCCTCCAAGAAGCCCAGCAACAGGCGCCGAGGAAGAAAACAACGAATCAACAAAAACCACGCGCAGGCATCTCGACGGGAAACGGCGAACATCGCATACAATATCGGATCTCTTCTCATGGAGGTCGGCGGAATGGCCCAAGCCTCTTGAATCATTCACAGCCTGAGGCTCTCTCAATGACTTCGGACTTCTGTCTCTTTGGCTCCCTGATGTCTTTTCACCTCCCAGGAAGGTCCAACACCGCACAATCTGGTTCAAAGCTGAGACTGAAAGGGCTTCATGAGTGCTCATAATAGCACGATGGGTTCGTGTGGCGTCGGCGCGCGCCAAAGGTTTTTGACACCGCGTCGATCGTTCAACCTTGAATCGATCGCGGCCCCGATCGTTCAAAATTGAATTCAGTCGGGTCCACTGGCATTGCCGTGTCCATCGGTGCTTCCGCGTCCCAGAATTCAACCTTGAACGCCTTCGCCAGCGTCGCCGACGCGCCAACGCCTCATGAACCTACCGTACAACCGTCTCCTCAGAAAAGCCCCAAAGAGCTTTATCAGTACTCGGGACGGCAGCCCTCCCTTCGCAGGATAGCACAACCTGTCTTGGCCTTTCGTTGCGGTGCGCAGGGCTCCGCTGTGAAGCATGTGTTGACGCCAGGGGCAGTTATTTCCAATTTACAATCGCAAGGTGTGGGGGGGCCACTTGCGCCAAATTGCCAAAGGTAAGGTCTGTGGATGATGGTGACGTGTGCTACAGCCCTCACGGCACGGGACTAGGGATCCATAGGCAACAGGCCCCAATGTGTCCCACAAGACCTCCCCCCAAAGCCCCAAAGTAGCACCAAGACTGTCCAAGATGGTCTTATACAGCCCGAACTATGCCTCCTTGAGGTTCAATTCGTTCAAATAAATGGTTTGTTTTGGTTGTCATGTTTTTGTGGTGCTCTCCTTCCTGTATTCGATGGGCTTCTAAAGCCACGAGGTGGCCTCACCATCGCCCAAGAGAAGCTCCAAGTGGACACCAGAAGATCTGGAACAGAGAGCCTCAACAGAGCTCTGACAAAATACCAAACAAGACAAAGACACGCCTAAAAAATAGCCATGGGCATCACAGCCCAAGGCGCCTCCAAGAATCCACATTCTCCAAATGGCCCACTACAAAACCCAAGCGACCCCCGCGAGTCCCCAGACGTCCTGGGACACGTACAACGAGCGCCCGGATTCTCCCCGTAGACTTCCATGAACGCCCCAGGAACCCCCCGTGCCCACACATACAATCCCACGTCTTCATAGAAATCAGCGCTCCGTTCCGCGTGGTCTAGTTGACCTTCGAAGACACCTTACGCTCTCATCTGTGGCACTTCCCACTACACCCAAGTACCATCAGAGATGATTGAGCGAAGTTGTTGAAATAATCTTAGCCAGAGTGGACCCAAACATAGTAGTCCTTTCCCACTCGATGTGCAACCGATGTGTCGCACGCCATGCGATACGTTCTGCTGGTCGTGCAGCCCGTGTGCTGCTAGTGCGTGGTGCAAGCTGTGTGATGCAACATGTGTGGGGCAAGATGTGCGGTGCCTATACGTGTGGTGCAAGCTGTGACGTGCAAGCTGTGCGATGCCGTCCGCGCACGGTGCAGTGCACCGTGCCGCCGGCCGTGTGGCGACAGCTGCGTGGTGCGAGCTGCGCGGTGCAGGCCGTGTGCTGCGGGCTGTGCGGTGCAGCCTGCGCTGCGAGCACCGCGGTGCAGCCCGTGCGGCTGCGGGCCCCGCGGGCGCCCACGGAGCGCCCACGGGCGGCAGGCCCGCGAAGCGCCCACGCGAGCGGGCACCAGGCGAGAGCACGGGGAAGCACACCCAACGCACGGCGCGCCCACCGGGGCGCCCGCCCACGGGCGAGCACCGAGGCAAGGGCCCCCAGAGTGCACGCACCACTCCGGGACTGTTCATCCAGCCGTATGGCGCCAAGCTCAACTGGGTGCAGCAATTCTGCGGTGGGGGGGGGCGGGGCTCGTTTCAAGGCGCGGTCCGCGCCGCAGGTGTTCTAAAACTGCGGGCGTCGTGCAACACGCAGGCCGATGGAAAGCGGCTTCTCGTTGGAATGGGGCTCTCGCCGGATACTCCTTGGTACTTCATGACCCTGCATGATGATGCGTCCTACAGCCGCACGACACGATAAAGGTTCCGATCCAAAACGGGGCTCTCGCCTGACTGGCAGGCCCATTGGGCGTTTGTCTCTCAACAGGTGATGGAGGGTGCATCACAACATCGTTGATGCATCCTGGATTTACTCTGGTCTTCCCGTTGTCCATGTCCTAGCCTTCTCTACGTGCACATGAGTTTAACCACTCACACATTCATTTTCATAGTAGACGCATACGACAAGACATCCTGCCACCAGAAGTGTAGGGCACGTTTGTCGTCGAGCCTTGAGCTTCCCGAGTTGCCCCAAGGCTTCTGTGGGGCACCTGCTGTTAGGTTGGTTTCTTATTTGGCGCTGCTACTGTACAGCGCATGCGATGGACAGATACGAATGTGCAACTATATACATAGGTGTACACACATATCTGTATGTCTGTACACAGATGTGTACATACACATGATTACGTATATGTCTACATGTCTGCATGCAGATACAGCTATGTTGGTATATGTACGCGTGCACGAACACTTTCAACCAATAACTAATACAAATCATGACATGCTATAATTTATACTTTCCCAACAACGACTTTCGCCACTGCTGCGTCTGGAGGCCTGGGATGGGAAACGGCACGAACATCAATCCTCCGCGGCCGCCAAGGGGGGCAGCCGGCCTCCATGCCGCACCCGGTGCACTCCCACATCCTCGGTTGCGACTTCGTCCGCTGCGCCGAGGTGGAGTGGTGCGGGCAATATCTGGCCGGGGCGGCTGGGAGGGCGGAGAATGTCGGGCTGCACGTCCTCACGTCGCTGGAGAGGAACAACCAAACTGAGCATGCCTTTTGGAGTTCCGAGCCGGTTTCTTGGATCGGCGCTAAAGCCCCTGGCGGCGCCTCTGACAATTCATGATTATACAAGTTTTGTTTTTCTTCAGGTCCTGGAGAAAGAGGGCGTCGTTTGCTGGAAACTCAAACAAATTTACTTGCATGGCATTCCCCGTCCCCCTTCTCCTTCCCCCTGGGCGCCGCCGCGTGCAAGTCAGTTCTGTCTTGCGTGAAATCCAAAACTTGTTTCGGGCCTCGCCACGCCCCTCCCCCCCGCGCAAGCAAACTTGCCAAGATCTCCAAAGCACAAGCTCCAAGCATGACGGCATTTTCTGATAAAGAACATGACATGTTCAGTATCTGGGGGCCACTCCCAGGCCCCAGGATAGTCAGCAGACGGCTCAGGATAACACACAGTTAGGGAAACGGATCCAGACATCCTGAGGTCCACGCTGTGCTTAAAGATAACGACGTCGGGGGTCTGGGGAGCGGGGGTGGTGGTGATGTGGGGGGGAAGGAGGAAAAAAGGACGAGGGCTGTAGGGGTTCTAATCGCCACACGGTTGCTCAAACATATGTACAGGCTTCACAGGCTCTAGGGAAGATGGGGAGGAGGCGCGGGCAATGTTGAAGCGGAGGAGGGGAGGGAGAGGAGGAGGATGGAGGGATGAGGTGGATGAGGAATAACTAAGACGAGCAGTCGGAGGTGGAGGAGCAAGGACGCACGTGGGGAGGGGGGACGAGGAGGAAATGCGGAGGCGAGAGGCAAGTATACAATGTATACGGGGGACAGCGAGAAATGCTTTTTGCAGGCCCTGGGCCCTGGCGCGCCCCCCTAGATTCAAACAAATAGCAACACAACCGCGTCCGCTGTGTTTTTTTTGCGACGCGAGGGAAAGGGGAGGCGCATGTCGGCGGTGAGCCCAGGGGGAAACTGAGAAAGGGCACGCCTTCCCCAAAGGCGGCGGGGTGCCTCCGCAAATCCTCCCAAGCCTTGTCAGAAGCCGCCTCCGTCTTCGGAGCAAGTCCGCAGCCTCTGGCGTCCAGGCCGTCTCGGCTCGAGCACGCCCCCAGCCCAGGTGCGCGCTCTGGCTGCGGCGTCGTGAAGACCGTGGCGGCGCGGCGGCGACGGCAGCGGGCGTCCGCTGCCAGCGCCGCGGGCGCCGTGGGCGCGCGGCCGGCGCCGTGGGCGCCGCGGGAAGCTCGGACCCCGCGCGGGCGCTGCAGGTGCTGCCAGCACCTTCGGCGCTGCCAGCGCCGCTTGTGCGCCTTCGGCGCCCTCGGCGCCGCTGGTGCGCCGCGGGCGCCGCGGGCGCTGCGGGCGCCGCCGACGTCGCGGGCGCCCTGGGCGCCGCCGGCGTTGCCAGCGCTGGCTTCGCCGTGGGCGCTCTGGGCTGCGACGGCCGCCCTTTCCCGTGCGGCGGCAGCTGCGGCCCGCGCTGCCGCCCAGCCTTGTGCGCCACCTGGGCGTGGCCGGCGAGCATGCAAATGTAGGGAGCCCAGAAAGGACGTACGCGCCCAGCTATGTACATGAACACGGCCCCTCGGTCCGCGAGACTGGCCGCGTTACACGAACATTTGCGCAGTGCGTGCCCTCGAAACCAGCGTGGATTCATGTACGTGTACGTCCTTCTGTCGCTCCTGAAAATGGAGAGCAGTGGCAGCTGGCCGCGGCGCCACTCAACGATGATGCGGCTTGCGAAATCTGAGCCCGACAAGTTCAGCTACAGTGCCAGAGTGAGCGAGTGCGGAGTTGGTGAGCAGCGGCACCGGGCCGTGCCGCCGCTCAGCAAGAAGTTGGCCCCAAGTCAGAGCCCAACGCGATCAGCGACGCTGCTGGAAGCAGCGATTACAGGAGCAGTGAGTAGTGGCAGCTTGCTGTGCCATTGCTCCTCGAGACGCGGTTCGCAATGTCTGAGCCCGACGCGACCCCAGACATGCGACGTGCTGATTTTTTCAGGACGGCGTCCCCGGAAAACCGGACCCGTTCCCCAGGACCGGCTTTTCATCCTGAGTCGTTTTTTGACGCTCCCGAGGCCCGGCGAGGGCCCCCAGGGCCCGAAAATGGTGAGAAACCACTCGTCTTGATTTTTTTACGACGCGATCATGTCTGGGACCATTTGCAGTGCCAGGGTCAGCGAATGCGACGCTCTCGGCGGTCCCTCCAGCAACTCCAGGACGCAGAAATGGAGGCCATCGCTCCCCTCGGGCCCCTCTCGGGCGTTGGCAGAACTGTGTATTTAGTGGGACCTGGTTTCGTGATGTGTGCTGGGGGACGCCCACCCCGCCCCTTCCCACTGACCCCAGACATGATCGCGTCGTGAAAAAATCAGGACGGGCGGTTTTTCACTATTTTCGGGCCCGGGGAGGCCCTCGCCGGGCCTCGGGAGCGTCAAAAAACGACTCAGGATGAAAAGCCGGTCCTGGGGAACGGGTCCGGTTTTCCGGGGACGCCGTCCTGAAAAAATCAGCGCGTCGCATGTCTGGGACAAGAACTGCCGTCACCCGAAACAAAACACCAGCTACGGCAGACCTGGTTTGGTGATTCTAACCAATTTTGGGGCTCCGAGGCCCTACCACTAACCGGGTCCCCTTACCTGGAGACCGTTTTTGTTGAATCGGCGATAACCCGGGTTGTCCGTGGGGGGGAGGAGGGGTCCGGCCGATAACCTCACCTTCGCGCTGTGGGCACGCCTGCGTATGCCCGCGCCCCCCCCACCCCGGACCTGCACAACCGGCAAGGTTAGGCTATCCTGGGGGGGCAAGCCCGATAACCTGGTTTATCGCTGGACCCAAAAAACAATCTCCCCAGACCCCCGACGTCATGATTTTTTCATTGCGCGACCCCCAGAGGTCCGGACCTATTCGCCGGGACCGGTTTTTCATACCGAGTCGCTTTTTGACGGTCCCGAGGGCCGGCCAGGGCCCCCAGAGGCCGAAAATAGAGAAAAACCTTCCGTCGTCAGAACTCGAGGGGGTCTGGGTCCTGGGGTCCTGGCCATTCTCCGACCCTCCAATGGCCATCAAAAAGGCGACCGGGCAAGCGCGGGCGTGCGGGCGCGCAGGGGGGCTCTCGGGAGGCCTCGATGGTGGCGGGCCGCTGGAAGGCCCGGCGCTCGCGGCCCTCCGGGAGCAGTAGTTAGAGGCCTCCTGGATGGGGTCGGAGCAGACGGGGTCGGAGGATCGCGCCGCATCGGCGACACATCGGCGATGCATCGGCGATGCACTGGCGATATATCGGCGACGTCGGCGCTGCATCGGCGACGTCTGCGTGGAGAAGACCGGGCTCCGCGTCGAGCCGCATGGGCGATGCGGCGCGCCCAGCTACTCCGACCCCATCTATAGGAGGCCTAGAAGCAGGCCGGTTGTTCGCGGGTGGGGTCTTCCGGAGGCGCGCGGAGGTTGGCGATGCAGACGCGCCCAATGCACCCTGCGGTCCCGATGACGACCGGGCCCCCTGCCCTGGGCACGCGCCTCTGGATGGCTGCTTTCCCACGTCGCTTGTCCCGGCCGTTTGGAGGTGGACCTCCCTGGATCTGGCGCAGGTATGACGCCTGCACTTCACCTGGAGATGCCAGGGCTTTTTTTGCCTCCCTGGTCGCTTTCGCCCTGCGGCGCCCTCGCGCCGTCCTTCCTGCCCACCTCTTCCTCCTCGTTTCCCGCGCTCCCCCCCCCCCCCGCCAGCGCCGCCACGGCGCGGCCTCGCCAACTGACCCTGGCCACAGCCTCGCCGGCTGTCTGCACCGATGCTGCGCGGCCTGGCCCGGCACGGGTGCACCAGGTGGAGCGCTTCGGCAAGGTCTGCAGCGACCTCTCCACCCACTGCCTGGCGGATCCTGGCACCCAGGGGCTTTTCCCGGATGGGCGCCGTGCTTCTTAGGGTGCCAGTGCTTGCCCATACCGCCCCTGCTGCTTCCCCGCACGGCTGCTCCCTGGGCGCCCCTTCACCTGGCTTGGCTGGGACGTGATCGGCTTGCCCCCCGGTTCCGCTCGCACCTCGCCTCGCCAACCTTCGAGGGCGGCATGCGTGGCTCCACCCTCATGCTTCGTCATGGCCTGAGCGTGGCTCCCTCCCCCACGTGGGCCCTCCCCGGCACGCCTTCCCGCGTCCCGCGCGCGCCTCCCCCGGCCCCTCGCGCCTCCATTCGCCCTCGGTGCACCCCACCATTGCTCGGACGCTGCTTGATCCCTCGCGGCCACTGGCCCCAAAATCTGCCTGCGGAGAAGGCTTCGCAAGCTCCTCAGAAGGCCAGAGGGAAGCCCCGCCCACCCTGAGGCCCGCCGTTGCCAAAAAACATGGGACATCGCAGAACTTCTGGACCCCATCTTTCTGCGTCATTCTTCGAGCTGGATCGATCTGTGAGAGTCCCTGGGCCCGAAATTGAGCGAAAACGCCCGGTGTAAAACAATTGCAACGCCAGGATCTCAGAGCATCCTGCCTTCCCCCTGGTCGCGACGCCGACCTCAACGAGGGGTAGGGAAGGCGCAGAAGGCGCAGGCCGAAGGGAGCGCAAGCGGGCGACGCGGAGCCCGAGCAGGTGCAGGCCCCCCGCAGAGGGCCTCGGCGGCACCATGCCCGGAGCCAGCTGGCAGCGCGGCACCGGCGGGTCCTGGCGCGAGGGTGAGGAGGGACAAAGATATCACTGCACCGACCTCGCAGGCGTGCTGCAGTGGATTCGTTCCGTGGATTTCTGTCAATGCAAGTGATAAGCGAAGTGAATTTCCTGGCCAAGAAAAATCCGCCCGAAATCCACTTCAAACTCCGGAAAGAGATTCTCTCCAGGGCAATCCGGGCCGATCCCCTGGTCTCCCGAACGAGATCCGCTCTGCGATGCTGGTGCCCTGAACGACGGGGGGCACCGATCGGCGCGACAAGCTCGAGGCTTGGGTAGAGGCCTCCTAGATGGGGTCCGAGTAGATGGGGTCGAAGGATCGCGCCGCATCGCCAATGCATCGCCGATGTATCGGCGATACATCGGCGATGCATCGGCGACGTCGGCGTGGGGAAACACGGGCTCCACATCGAGCCGCATCGTCGATGCATCGGCGATGCGGCTCGATCCTTCGACCCCATCTACTCCGACCCCCTCTAGGAGGCCTAGATTGGGGGATTTCGGAGGCCTTCGTCGGCTCTCGGCGGCTCTCCGGCCTCGGGGCGCCTTCCAGCGGCTGCGCCTCGCCGGGAGCGTACGCCAGGGATGCCCGGGCCGTCACGCACGGCCGCCGGAGGCCCGAGCTATGTGGCCCGAGGGCCAGGGATCTCCCAGATCTCCGACGATGTGACCTTGCAGTCTGTGGGTGGTCTCCTCGCGTGAGGGGGGCAGATGATATTCGGGGGAAAACAAACCTACCTCGCTTTTGACCACCCTCGCTTCCAAGAGATACCAAACGATGCCAAATTGCGGCCTGTCCTGGTCAGGCCGCTTGACGAGGAGGCGCGTGGTATGGCTTGGTTTTGCCTGGAAGCGAAAGCGGGGGAGGTAATTCACGCTCTGAGATATGGGGGCGAGGGCCAGCTCGGGAGTCGAAACATCGAGCTGGACTCGGCGACACGTGGCCGATAGATCGGCGAGGGGCCCCCGATAGCGGATCCACACGGTCCTGAGTGGGGCGGGCCATCGGGTCTCGTATCGGCGATCAACGGGCGATTCGGGGTCGGCGCATCCCCCCTAAGCGTCTCCCCCCCTAATTTTGCCCCCGAGGTGGTGAAGCGGACGAGAACTAGGAAGATCAGCACTGGGAGGACTAGAATGTACAGTAGACACATACGATAAGAAATCTTGCTGCGAGAAATCTGGGGGCACGTTCTTCGTTGATCCCTGGACTTCCTGAGATTCACCAAGACTTCTGGGGGTTTCTGGAGCCATCATGGGATAAGACATCTCTGTGGGGCACCTGCTGCCAGGCTGGTTTCTTATGTGGTGCACCCACTGCACCGATACCGCTGCTTCTGGACCTCTCCCACGGCGCGTGCTGGCATGTCCTAGGCGAGGACGATCTTAGGGACGCGCCCTCGGAAAAAAAAAACATATCCTCAAGATCGGCACGGAGAAAAGGGACCGCCAAAGCTAGGGTCAGGGAAATGTCTCAGGCTGGTAAGTGAGGGCCAGATCATATCAATTCGGAACAGCGCCGACATCTCACTCTCACTTCTGCCCCCTTCCGCCAACCTTCCGCTGGCCTTCCGCTGGCTTCGGCCGGCGGAGCCGCCGCGTTTTGCTTTCGCTGGCTTCCGCCGAGGGCAAGACGCGACGACGGCGAGGTCCTCTCTGGAACGCCTCGACGTTCCACCATGGTGGTGAGCCCCAGACACCATCAATCAGCACCGAGTCGGAACATCGGATCGAACAGGAGCGTGCGTCGGATCGGGCCGCATCGGCATGGAGTCGGAATTGAATCGGACCTGCTGCACGAGGATGCGCAACAGCGCCATGCAAACATCGGGCCACATCGGATCGCCGGATCATCGCAGTCGCATTGGATCGGGCTGGCCAGGATCGATGTCGAATCGTAGTTGATCGGATCGATATGGCTCCCGCGCTCTCAGGTCTTCGATGGACCTCGAGGCTTGCAGCTTCGGCAGGGCCCAATCCTGTTGTCGGGGGTATCAGAGGGTCTGAAATGAGGGCTCCCGAAGGTTTCGGACAGAGGGCGGGGTTTGGGATTTTTTTGGAACGGCTCGGGAAGTCTCTGAGGGGATGGGCCCAGGGTTTAGGGGACCCACGCCCCCGGCGTCATGTCTTTGGCAACGTGAGAACCCCGATGTCTAGACATCTTTCCTGGGACTGGCTCTTCGCCACGAGCCGCTTCCCGCAACGCCCCCCAGAAACAAGACACAGTAAGAACCTTCCGCCTCCGCTTCGTTATGCTTCTCCAACACGCGAGGAGGTCTGCAAACACACATGGCTAAACTCGCACTTGGAACGTCCGGAGCCCACGTGCGGGAGACACACGCGGGAGCCCAGCCCACACGGCCATAGCAGGGACCAACGCTGGAAAAGGCACCTGGCCTCCGGTGGCGGGCACTGCAAGCTCTGAACCGAAAAATTGTTCATTCGGCTAGACGCAAGAGTGACCCTGGGTAAGATTGACCTCTGGTGCGCGGCCTTAGAGGGGCTCGAGGGGGCCAAACCCAAGCGCGCCAGCCGCTGCTATCGCATCGCGCTCAGCGATCGCGGGGGGCCCCGATGAGCCCGCACCAGAGGTCACTCCGGCGAAGGGTGACTCTCACGTGTAGTCGGTCCATCTCTTGGGGGCACATCTCTTACTTCCGTCGGCCTCCGCCGGCCTTCCGCTGGCTTCCGCCGGCCGTCCGCTGGCTTCCGCAGGCCTTCCGCCGAGGAAGAGATGCCACTTCCTTCGACCCTCGGAGGCGAGGCCTGTTCTGGAGCGCCCCGTGCGTATCCAGCTCTCGCCCAAGCCGGCCGCGCCGTGCGTGTCCGGCTTCCCGGTGTAGAGTTGTTTTCTTACCTAGGCTCTGCCTAGAAGGGTTCTTACTCGGTTTGCTCAAAGGGCCGGGCAGTGGTCCTCGCCCCGGGCGGTTCCCCCAGGATCCGCCCCGCGGTTCCCCCAGTTGCGGCCCCCTGGGTTCACCCAGCTTAGCTAAGCTAAGCTAAGCTTTGCTTAGCTTAGCTTATCTCGTCTTAGCTTAGCTTAGCTTAGCTTAGCTTAGCTTAGCTTAGCTAGGCTTAGCTTAGCTTGGCTTAGCTTAGCTAGGCTTAGCTTAGCTTGGCTTAGCTTAGCTTGGCTTGGCTTAGCTTAGCTTAGCCTAGCTTAGCTTAGCTTACCTTAGCTTAGCGCAGCATATCGCAGCGCAGCATTAGCACAGCATAGCATAGCATATAATAGCATAACATAGCATAGTTCAGCATAGCATCGCATATCATAGCGCAGCATATCATAACATAGCATGTCAGTTCATATCATAGCAGATCATATATGTGGATGTAGATGTAGGTGTAGATGTAGGTGTATAGGTAGATGTAGATGTTAGTCTCGCTGTTGATGTTGATGTAGATGCAGGTGTAGATGTTAATGTAGCTGTCGGTGTAGATGTAGGTGTTGCTTTCCTAGATGCTCCAACTCCTAGGTAGGGTCGCACTGGGATAATTCTTGTCTGTGGAACCAAGCAAAAGGGGGCGCAGAGGCAGGCCGCCGCGCAGGTGGGGGAGGGGGAGGAGGACGCCCAGGGCCGTGATGATGGCGTGGTGTTGAGGCAGGTGCGGAGGAGGAGGCAGAGGAGGAGGAGGACGAGAACGAGGAGCCGGAGGAGGCGGAGCAGGATGAGGATGGGGACGGGGATGGGGACGACGATGATGATGAGGGTGGTGATGATGCTGCTGATGATGACGATGACGACGATGCTGCTGCTGATGATGGTGGTGATGGTGATGCTGCTGATGATGAGGATGGTTCGGATGAGGATGGTTACGATGATGACGACGACAAAAACGACGATAACGATGGCGATGCTGATGCTGCTGTTATTGCTGATGGTGATGCTGAATGCTGATAATGACGACCATGGCGGCGGTGATGATGTGAAGGGGAACGAGGAGGAGAAGGAGGCTGTTATTACCTCTGAGACCACACTGCGGGTGTTGAGGAGATTTAGAAGGGTGAGGGGTGCGGTTGAACATCATCTGTGATTTGCAGAGGGCGCGCAATTCAACTCGCGAATGTCGCGCCGGCCCATTAAAATGGACTTCTATCCAAACCGCGCTCCGAAATTTATCCGCCTCATGAGCCCGATACGCCCTGTAGGGATTCCAGGGCTCATCGGTCATTTAGGGCCTATAGAGTTTATACAACTTACAAGGCTAATCTGGAGTACAGGGCTTATGGTGCTGATGTCGCTAAAGGGGGAAGCAAGGCTCGTCGGGACTATAAGGTTAGAATGCCGTATAGGGTTGATAAACTTTATAGGGCTGGTAGGACTGATAGATCAAAGCGGGCGTCGTCGGGACAACGATCGTGACACCAGTTGGGAGATCCATCGGGACAACCATCGGGGCATCCATCGGGGCAACGAACGAGACAACCATCGGAACAACCATCGGGACAACCATCGGGACAAGCATCAGGACAACCATCGGAACAACACCATCGGGACAACCATCGGGACAACCATCTGGACAAGCATCGGGACAACCATCTGGACAACCATCGGGACAACCATCTGGACAACCATCGGGACAACCATGGGAAACATCATCGAGACAACCATCAATACAATCATCGGGACAGATATCGGCACAACCACTGGGAAACATCATCGGGACGACCATCGATACAACCATCGGGACAAGCATCGGGACAACCACTGGGATAATCATCGGGACAGCCATCGCACCAACCGTCGAGACAACCATCGGAACAACCGACGGGAGAACCATCGGGGTACCCCGCCAGACCCGGGGTCATCCGTTTTGGTCTGCCTTGGCCTCTACTGGGGCAAGAACTCGCGCACGCGCACGCGCGTCACACCTCACGTTTCACTTCGGTCTCACCCCGCGGTCTCGTCGAGACTCGCGGTTTGGGGGGGGCGTTCTTCTGGTCAACACGTCCCCCTGGAGAGGTGCGCAGATCGACTCTTGAGGCTGGGAAGAAGGGCGACAGGCACGGGGCGGGGGAGAAGGGAGGAGAGAGTATGGATGAGGCAAGGGAAGCGGACGGGGCAGGGATGGAAGAAAGTAGGGTGGAGGGAGGAAGGGAGGAGAAGGAGGAGAGAGTGGGGAGAGGAGGAGGAGGAGGAGGATGAGGAGGAGGAGACGAGCGTAGAGGGAGTCCCAGGGTCGATCCACCCGCCTAGGAGCCCTTCGGCACCTGGCGCTTCTCAACGCCGGTGGCGGAGGAAGAAGAGGCAAGCGGACGCGCCTCGAGCGCAGGCGAGCGGGGCGCGCCTGCTGTTGTAGCTGGTGCACACGTGGTCGACGGTGCCGTCGAAGTGCGGAGATTCGTTTCAATCCGAGAGCCTATTTCAATCTGCACAGGTGGCGCAGCGGTCTTTATATTCGGAGGACAGGGAGCAGCAGCAGGAGGGATCGCAGCAAAGGAAGAGGGGAGGAAGGACAGCGACGGGCAAGCGTGTACACTGTTTTCGGCGCACACGCCCACCCCGTCCTGTCCGCTGACCCCTGTTACGGGTGGGAGGCCACTCCACAGGTCGGGACGACCAGCGTCAGAACTCTCACGTGCATCCCGAGAGGCGAAGACCCCAAACAGGCCAGCACGGGGAAACGCGGCGGCGGCACGAACAGGAGGCGGCGGAGCACGCGGGGTGCGAGCACTGTTTGGACTCTCCCCGCAGAAGGGCCCTCCAGGCCGAAACGCTGGGCTCACAGGAGCGCTAGCAAGGCTACCGAGTCTCGGGAGGCTAGGGCCCACCTCACCAGCAGCAACAAGCTCCACAGGTCCCCCAACGAGACCAGAGGCACAGGCGTCGTCGGGGTTTCGAGCGGGTACCTCAGTACATGTGGAAAGAGGCGAGCAGCCTGCAGCATAGTGGTGAGGTGAGATCACAGACGGGGCCGCTCCAGGGCCAGAGATGACCGCCGAATCCGAAGTTGAGGCCGTACCCGAAGCACACAATGCCGAGCTCGAAGCGTCTGCAGGGAGAACTCGCCCAGAACCAGCTCGAGACGCCAGCTCACAATTCACTCCTGAGCCCTTATTTACATCAGAGGCGGTCGACCTCCGTGCAAGAGACGTGATCTCGCAACTTACTCCTGAGCCCTTATTTACATCAGAGGCGGTCGACCTCCGAACTCGAGACGCAAGCTCGCAACTTACTCCAGAGCCGTTATTAGGATGAGGAGGAGGAGGAGGAGGAGGAGGAGGAGGAGGAGGAGGAGGAGGAGGGGGAGGAGGAGGAGGAGGAAGGGGCCCCAGGACACACAAATAAATACACACAAATAAAATGATTCCCCATATTTTCCCATCAATTCACGGTTTTTGTCTTCCCCCCCACTTCCCATATTTCCCGATATTTTTCTGGGGAGTCGACGATTAATTGTGTCTGTGTGTTTCTTTCCCTCCTGAGAGGAGGGAGGAGGAGTAGGGAGGAGAGGGGCAGGGGCAGGGAGGGAGAGGAGGAACTGGAAGGGAACGAAAGTAGTGGGAGAGGAGGGCCGGGACGGGAAACTGGGAGGAATGGGGTGGCGTGAGGGAGGGCGGACTTCCAAGAGAGACGCAGATGGATATAACGCATGTCCGAGGAAGGACGGTGCTGAAGAAAGAAGGCATGCCGGCAACGCAGTCTACCATCGAAGGGGAGGGAAGGGGAAGGGAGAAGAGAGCAGGGATGAGGGAAGGCAAGAAGACAGAGAGGGGCAGGGAGGAGGAACCATCAATGGGTGAACAGGTGAAGAGGGCCAGAGGAGGAAAGAGTGGGAGAGGGCAGGGGTGGGAAATGGAGTTGGGAGGGATGGGGCGTCGTGAAGGGGGGAAGCGGATTTCCAAGAGAGACTCATATGAGTACGCCGCATGGCCGAGGAAGAACGGTGCTGAAGGAAGAAGGCAAGCCAACGACGCAGTCAACTACCGCCTTTTCCCAAACTTGCTTGCAGCGCTGTCCGCGAGAAGGTGCACGAGTTCATGCCAGTCGAGGACTGTGGTCCGACCGACCCGCCCTGCCTTGCTGCAATGGGCAACAAGCCATGCGCATGACGTGCCAGAGACAGCATTTAGCTGCCGAGCAGCATAGTTTGGCCCATCGAATACGACTGGATGAGCATACATTCGACACGTCACACCATGCAGCTGTGACCTTCGGAAGCATACGTGCAGCGAGCGTAGACTCGACAACGAAGACGTGTGTCGCACGACAGCCCAGATTGCACTGCATCTGCGCGTGCAGCGCAATGCCAGCTGAGGCTGCAAGGGACGCTGCGAGTTCGTGCAACTGCTCTGGAATCATCGTTGCTATCGGCTCTCCCACACTCGTCGTCGACATTCGCAACAGCTTCAAGGATGGAGGGCGGCCAGATCTCAAAACGCGGCTATCCCCGCAGCGCCGCGCAAGTTCGCCTTAAGCGCTTGCAGCGGTTGCACGGATGGAGGGCAGCTCCTTTTCGACGTGTGGCTCTCTCGCTTCCTCGCGCCGCGCACATTCGTTTCATAGGTTTGCAACCGTGTGAAGGATTCGTAGGGCTGAAGTCGCAGGAATGGTGATCGGGCACAACTGAGGTCTGTCAGGAAGCAGCAGTGAAGTTGATTCGCATTATGAAGCTCCCAGAAGTGGTGTTCTAGCACGGGTTAGATTTTTCAGGACGCAGCAGTCACATTGATTCGCGGTGAATCCCAAGACTGGTTGTTTGAAGCTTTGGGGCGATTGAACATGGCCGGGACGCAACAATCATGTTCAGCACCTGCGATGAAATCCAGAGAATTGTGCTTTGGCGCGATTTGAGATTCTCGGATGGGTGTTCTCCAATGGGCACTTGCCGCAAGCAGTGGGACAACATCCTTCAGGGGCCTATGAAGAGGGAGCTTGGAGGGATCGTTTATGGCAACATTGCTGATGCGTCTTGTGTTTGCACTGGTCCACTTCCTCCTGCTCCCGCCTTTCGTCCTCCTCCTTCTCCTCCCTCTCCTCCTCCTCCTGCTCCTCCTCCTCCCCCTCCATCTCCTCCTCCATCTCCTCTGACGGACGTCCGAACGTTAAAGTGCCAATACGTTTTCGCCATTTCGCCATTTTTTCGGTTCAGAGGCGCACGAAAGGCTCTAACCATGGAGCCTCGAGCGTCGACTCCCTTCGTGGCGGCCTAAATGATGTGTCCTCGCCCCGTATAGCCGGGGCGGGCGAAAGGGGGGGGGACAACGACTTGAGGGTTCACGAACCAGCTGCACGCAGCCAGTTTTCCGCGCGCGGGCGGCCAATGTATCGAGGAAAGCGCCCGGCGGCGATGCCGAAACTAGCTGCATGCAACACTTGTCGTGTCCCCGCCCCCCCTTCCCAACCCAGAGATCCGATGTATTGTTTTCAAGGCGGGGTCCCAGGGAATCCCGACCCTCTGCCAGCTCCCAGAGGCCCCGGGGCCCTGCGAGGGCTCCCAGAGGCCGAACGCGGCTCACAACTTCCGCGCCCATTGACGACGTGCTTTTTTCAATCCTCGGCCCCAAGATGCCTGACTCCTTTGAGGGGGCCCAGGGACACGCGAATGAATAGACACAAATCCCATGATCCCCCATATGTTCTATATTTCCTGGATGTTCGTCTCCAACTCTACTCCCCATGTTTTCCATCTTTTCCATCTTTTCTCGGGAATCGACGATTGTTCGTGTTATTAATGTTCTACCCCTGGCCCCTATCGGCGGCGAGCGAGGGGGGCAAGTGAGAAGGAGAAGACTTTCTCAGAAGGCGGCGGGGCTTCTCAGAAGCCCTCGGGCCTTCTGAGAAGCTGTCTGCGTCTTCGAGGAAGGCCTCGAACACTTCTCAGCAGGCCGGGGGACTACCTTCTAACAAGGCCTTCTCCTTGTCACTTCCCCCCCCCCCCGGGGCTCGCCGCCGACCTTGCCCGGGGACGATCTTTCACCCAGGACTCACTTTGGATAGTCGCCAGGCGGCCCCCAGACGCCGCGGTCGGAGAAAGCGCCGGGATGCCAAAAAATTCGCTGGCCCAACGGGCCAAGGGCGTACTAAGATCCCCGGTGACTGGCTAACAATATTCTAGTTCGCGCGCGCGGGGCCGCCCCTGGGGGTCCCCGGGCGAAAGTACCCCGGCAAGTCCCGGCAAGGTCCCGACAAGATCCCTGGCAGGTCCCGGGCAGGTCCCAGCCAGGTCCCAGCAGGCTCCCAAGAGCGTTCCAGGAGCGCTTCAAGTGGCCTCCAAGAGAGCTCAACATGGCCCGAGACGGCTCAAGAGCGATCCAAGACGCCAAAGATGGCCTCCAGACAGCCCAAAGCGCCTGCAAGACGCCCCCAGAGGCCTCCAAGAGACCTCCCAAGAGGGCCCACAGACGCAGAAATTAGTGATGTTGGTGTTGTTTTTGAGAATTTTTGGCGTTCGCGCCTTGGAGGCTTATTGGCGCTCCAAGGCGGCCCAAGAGGCTTCCAGGATCGCCCCAAGACAACCCAAGAGGCCTCCAAGAGCGCTCAAAACG
>CAUYUJ010018555.1:85000-145000 GCA_963575745.1 Prorocentrum cordatum
GCGAAGGGTCACCCTTTCGCAAATAGGGGAACGGAGAGAATGACATAACCATAAAACCTCTTGCTCCGCGCGGATTTCTCGGATCCGCGCTGGACCTCCTCGCGGCACCTCCGGCGCCGCCCCTGGCGCGGGGAGCGCGCCAGGGAGGGGGGGTCCAGCGCCGATCCGAGAAATCCTGGCGGACCATCGAGTTTCTATGTGTACAGTCGGGGCGTTGACCCAAGGAACCCGGAATAAGGAACGAGGCCCCTTTTTCCATAAGTTCACCTTCGATTTCCTATCGAATACCTAAGGAAAACCTAAGGCAAACTATAAAACAATTAAGGAACACGGAGCCCCTCCCCAACGAAAAGGGTTCCTTCTTCAGGGCCCCGACTGTATGTCAGTGTTCGTCCCCCTGGCATGGCCGGCCCTGGGCTTGAGCGACCGAGGGCCCTTGGATCGCCGCGGGCCCGGGCGCTGCCGGAGGCGGCGCCCGGCCCCAGGGCTCGCCGGCTGAGCCGCAGGAGCGGCCCCTGGCCGCGAGGGGCCCGCCGATCGCCGCACGCGGTGCGGCGGGCGTGGGCCTGCGTGCCGGCCGCCCCCGCGCCGCTCGAGGACCGTGCCCCAAGAGGTCCATGAGCAGGAGAAGCAGGAGGAGGAGGAGCAGGAGGAGGAGGGGGAGGAGGAGGGGGAGGAGGAGGAGCCGCCCTCCACGAGAGGAGGCTGACCTCCACGAGAGGGAGCCGCCCTCCAAGAGAGAGAAGGATGAGGAGGGGGAGGGGGAGGAGGAGGAGGAGGAGGCGGAGGAGGAGGAGGAGGAGGAGGAGGAGGAGGAGGAGGAGGAGGAGGAGCCAGGGCCCCTGGCGATGCGAACGGGTGGCCTCCCTGGCCCCAGAGGGCTCTCGCGAAGGGCGCCAGGGCGGTGCGATGGAAGCCGGGCCCCAAACTTGGAAATGCGCCGAGGGCGGAGGCTTTCGACCTGACGCGGGTGTTGCTTGAGCGTGCCTCCCGAGGTGCGGAGGAGGGAGGAGCGCACTCCAAGATTCGTGCCATTCCCTGGCCTGCAGGAGGCTTCTGGCCGCCAAGGCTGGGATCCTCTCCCAAATCACACCAGCTCAAGACCTGACTCACAAGTTGTCAGTCTGACTCACTCTCTCAGCCAAACCGTGGTCGAACATACTCCATTTTTCCTTTTGTGTGGATGCTCCATATTATTCTCTATGTTTTGTTTTCGTTTTCTCTCTCTCTCTCTCGCGCGCGCCCTCTTATCCATCTCTTTCTCTTGCACAAGCTGCCCGTCTTTAAGTCTCTCTCTCTTTCTCTCTCTCTCTCTGTTTCAACGTTGCTGACTTTATCTGCCCTCCCAGCTCGCTACTCCGTACCCTCTGTCCTCTCTTCCTGTCACTTCTCTCTCTCGCTCGTTCTCTCTATCTCTCCCTATCCATGTACAATTCTGCTCTGTACTCTGCGCTGTGTGCTCTCCCCTGTCTTATTCTGACAATGCCCGCAGACACCATCTCTCATTTTGTGTTGATTCTCTCTCTGTGCATGATATGTAATTCTACTCCACTTCTCCCTAACTCTCTCTCTCTCTCTCCGCCCGTCTCAACTCGATCTGTCTTCTATTCTTCTTGTTGGAGCAGGAGGTGGGCACTGAAAATGTTTAATGCTTATTATTACTGTTATTATTATTAATATTATTACTATTATTATTGTTGTTATTATTATTATGATTATTATTATTATCATTAGTAGTATTACTATTATTATTACTATTATTATCATCATCATCATTATTATTATCATTATTATTATTACCATTATTATTATTATTATCCTTAATCTTATATATACACGACTCATGTTCGTCGCAACGCTGTCTTGTGAACCTCCGGCCAATGATTCGGGCCAAAATAGGTCGGCCTCGCCACGTTTACGTTGCTGCTTGCTATAGGTACCAGCTGGGGCGGACAAATCCTACCCTCTATGTTCGTGTAGATACTCCCCATTATTTCTGCTCAGCTCTGGTCCTACTCTGTGACATGTACTCTCTACTTCCTAACGTCGATCTTGTCATTCTGATCGTGGTCTCTTTCCCACATATAGCCACAACTTGAGAAACTGCGCGGGGGAAACCTGGTCTCGGGGAGCTGGACAATCAGTAATCCGACCGCCCGCCAGGATCAGCCCAGAACCCAGAACCAAGGACTTGGTAACCTGACCGATCATCGCAGTCGGCCCAAAACACGGAGTCAGGAATCCAGGAGCCTGGCCACCTACCGAAATCGGCCCAAAGCCTTCGCCCAGTCTTGCCATAGCCGCTAGCACCCCCCGCGTGCAAGCGCGGACGGGGAGCTCTGGTCAAAACGCACCCCGAGAAAGGTCAGGTGGCCGATGTTTTGAATATTTGAGAACGAAGGAGAAGGAGGAGGAGGCGGAGGAGGAGGCGGAGGAGGAGGATGAGGAGGTGTAGGAGGAGGAAGGGGAATATCTGCTCGGATCACCGCGGGGATCGCTAACGGGTTATGGGGGTTAGAAGCGGATGCCAAGGTGGGTTATGTCTGGTGTGACCTAGCTTGTAGGTGGGTGTGACGTGCCCAATATTAATTTCGCCAGGGGGAAACCATCCGGACTAAGTGGACCCCGCCCACCTTAGCGGAGTTACCGAACCCCCTGCGCCGCTCTGGGTACTTGTGACCCACTTAGAAGCTAGGGTGCGCCAGCTATGACCCGCCTTCGCCTCCACCTATACATGACCCCCCCCTGTCCTCTTGGCAAACCGCGCGGCGATCCAAGCAGGACCCAGGCCTCCGACGACGGCCTCGTGTGGGTGGCCGCTTCTGGGCCCCAGGGGCATGATAAGACGACCTGGGACGACACATTGGCCCCGTGGAAGGGGTCGAGAGGTGTGGGGCCCACGGATTGAAGCAGGATGCTCGCCAGGCTTCGAGGGCTCCCAGGTGTCCACCGCCGGGGATCCTGTGGTCACCCCCGGCTCCACGTGTTGCGGCTGGGGCCGCCAAACTGGCGTTCTCCCGCGAGCGGCGCGACTGATCTGGGGAGGAGGATGTGGACGAGAGTGGGGAGGACCGAGAATCGAAGCGTGTGTCTTGGGGTGGTCTTGGCATTTGTTCGCTGAGTTCTCGTTTCCTTTTCGCAATGCCGCGTGTCTCCATCTCATCTTCCCCGCACTCTCCCCCGCTTCCTCCACCCTACACCTCCTTCTGTTTCTCTTCCTCGTCCTCCTCCCTGTTTCCCCCAATTGGGATCACCCTTGACACGTATGAGGTTTTACATGAAGGCTCACCCGCAATTCCAGCGAAGGCGCCTGCAAAACGTTGCCACGCCCCTGTCGGCCCAGTCCTCACATGTATCTTCGTGCCACACAGAGAGCTCCATCTGTGGCCCCACAGACAGGCATCGAGCACTCCCAGCCCCAGAGACAGGTATCGCATAGCGTCCCCCGCCCCGGAGACACAGACACACGACCCTAGCGCATTCGGGTCCTACGCCCAGTTCGGCACAAATTCGGCACACCGCTCACGCGGATCGTGCTCCACAGGAACTCCGCATACGGCCGCGGGGGCACGCTGGCACGCGAGTCGCCCATCACGGAGCCTCCCTCACGCGCGTCATGCCTCACAACCAGGCACGTTTCTGCGCGCTTGCCCCGCAGCCCCCTGTCCGTATAGGCCTGCGGCGCGACGGTATTGAAGAAAGGGCAGCGCTCCGCGCTACACGCAGCTGCATAGAGTTGGGCCCGTCGTCAAGCTAATTCGTGCTGCCAATGGCGTCCTCATTGATTGCCACCGCTGGATTCGCATCACAATGTTGGTTAGGCCGGGCTCCAGGAAATGTCGGGAGGCAGATTGCTGAGGGGCGGGGAGGCGGATGGAGGACGAGGACAAGAACGAGGACGGAGGCGAGGATGTGCATGATGATGGTGATGATGGTGATGATGGTGATGATGGTGGTGATGATGATGATGGTGCTGCTGCTGATGATGGTGATGATGACAATGCTGCTGATGCTGAAACGGAAGAGTAGAAAGACGACGTCGGCGAGGGTGGACGAGGAGAAAAGGCTCCCCGCTGGATGCGCACGCTGCGTGATACTGTTGTTGATGAAGATGATGGTGATGCTGATGCTGTTGTTGTTGTTGATGATGATGATGATGATGATGATGATGATGATGATGATGATGATGATGGTGATGCTAATGATGCTGATGATAATGGTGGTGATGATTCAGCTGGTGAAGTTGAACGTTCGTACGAAACTGAAGGAGCGATTGATCACCCTCCTTCCTTCGCCTGGC
Organism: Prorocentrum cordatum; assembly: GCA_963575745.1. Lineage (NCBI taxonomy): Eukaryota > Dinophyceae > Prorocentrales > Prorocentraceae > Prorocentrum > Prorocentrum cordatum. The sequence continues at coordinate 89,301 of CAUYUJ010018555.1, forward strand.
TGTGCATTCTCAAGCAGGCCTTGAACCGCAAGGAGACGGGCACGCGGCCAACGCGGACCCCCAGGCGAAGCATGGCGACCTTCGACCCGCGCTAAGACTTGGGGTCCGCGTCCCCAGTCACGAGCCAAGCAACTGCACGACCCAATCCACGGCCACGCGCTCTGGGCGACACGCGAGTGTCCTTGCCTCCCGTGGGCAGCCCACGCGCGTGGGAATGCCAGGCGCCTCCCCCCCCCACTCAAGGGTGCAATGATGCCCGAGAAAGGTACGGACACCACAACGAACGCATTCGTCACTCAGTGCCCGCGCGGCGCAGGCGATCGGCTGCGCCTGCGCCCGTCCACCTCCGCGCGCGCCAGGGGACGCGGCGCGCCGAGGTGGCGCTCCCTTCGTCGGGGGGTCTCCTCTCGCCGGGCGATCTCGCGCCGCCTCCGCCCGCTCGTTCCCCCGGGCCTCCGGGGCACTCTGAGACCAGTCCTGGCATATCCTGGCCCCGAATGCGAAAGCGACGCCCTTGCTTCAAAACGCGGCGCCTCCTGCTTGCCACGACCTGTGCGCCTCACGCACGCGTCTGCCCAGCCACGCAGGTCTCGCCTCGAGCGGTGGCGCTGGCGGGCCCGCGGGGCCGTGGCCCGCCTCCTCGGCCCCAGTCCCCCGCGCTGGCTCCGCCGCCGCCCTCGGCGCTCGCCGGCGCCGGCGCCACAACAGCACCCGCCCGCGAGGGCCGCAGCGGCGGCAACGGCTCCGCGCCCTCCGTCTCCTCGGGGTCCGCTTGAAGTGGGGCCGATGCCGCCCAAAGCGGCCAAGCCGACGGCAAGGCAGCAGCGGCACCCACGCCGTGCCGCCATCCAACAGCAGCGCGGTCCCGTAGTGCCGACAGGGGGGCCCACGACAGGAAGGACCACGCACCTCGCAGATCCTCTCCCGCCGCAAGTTGTAGCCCCCCCCCACAGCAACGCGCCGCTGCTATACCAGGGGGCCTGGCGCCACCGCCTCCCCGCTTATCTGCGCCACGCGGCCAGTCTACGCGGCGATCCTCTCAGCCAGGCGGCTGGCCTCCTTCGCGCTCGCCAGCTCGTCGTTGTCAAAGGGGTGCCTCGCCGCCACTTCTTTCGCCATCTTGTCCACCAGGTGGTTGCACTGTCGTCCAGCTCGTCCGCGCGGTGCCAGAAGCGCAGTCATACCTCGCGGAGAGGTCTGTCCCACGCGAAGCACCGTCCTCGTCCCGCCTTCCAAACCCTGGAGCACCCTCGCGCACTCCGTGAAGATCCGCACGCGGCCGAGGGCTCCCTGCATGGCCCCGCACGCTGCCATGGGCCCGGCTGCCCCCGAACACTGTGGCAGCGGCCAGGGCACGGTACAGTCGGGTCGCTGAAGAAGGAACCCTTTTCGGTGGGGAGGGGCTCCGTGTCCCTTAAGTGTTTCACAGCTTGCATCAGGTCTTCCTTGTGCTTCCGACGGGAGGAAATCGAAGTTTAACCCATGGAAAAAAAGGGGCCTCGTTCCTCATTTGGGGTTCCTGAGGTCAACGCCCCGACTGTGCCCACAGCCCCCGATCGAGCTTCATGCCTATCGCCATCGCGATGCCAGCCCAGCCAGCGCGAGCCGCCTCCTCCCAGTGCGGGCTCGTCGCGGAGCCGCCGTCCACAACCCGGGCCGCCACGCGGTGGCTCCGCCGCGCCACGCCGGGCCACGCCCCGCCGCTCGACCCTCGGCGGCCCGCCGCGCCGAGGGGGGGGGGCCGGCGGCGTGCCCTGGAGCCCTGGGGGCTCAAAGTCGCGCGGCCAGAGTGGGTCCTCCTCGTCGCTGGCGGCCCGAACGTCGCGAGCCCCGCCATCTCGTCACCCCCCCCTCGGGGCCCTCGACGAGCTGGGTCCGCGTGATGCTGGTGGCGCTGCCGTTCCATGCCAGGTGCCCAGTCGCCCCACGTTCTTGGCACCCCACGGGGCAGTCGCCTGGCGATGCCCGCGGGACGTCCAGCGCAACTCGCCGCCACGCTGGCCAAAGGCACCCCATGAGCGCGTTCTGGGTGGAGGATCGCACTGTTCGCACCTTCTGGATGCCAGTGTGCCTGGCGACCTCCTTTTTGGTGTGTTTGATGGCTGCGCCTCCGTCCCTCCGTCCCCAATCGCCGCCAGCCCTGTGCTGGTTGCTGCCTGCCTCCAGAACGCCCTCTTGTGCGCTCGCGCAACCTCATGATGACGAGGAGAAAGAGGAAAAACGCGAGAACGAACTACAGCGAGGAGAAAGACGGAAAGCAGAGGGGGAAAGACAAGTGGAGAACGACAGAAGATGAAGGTAAGGAGCGAGAGGGGACATGATACGCACGAGGCGGGACAACGAAACGCAAGAGGACGACGATAAGCAGGAGGGTGATTATGATGCTGATCATGATGCTGATGCTACTGGTGCGGGTACCACCACTGATGCTGTTGGCGATGATGGTCATGCTGATATTGGTGCTGGGTATGGTGGTGATGATGATGGTGATGATGACGATGAGGATGATTAGGGTGAAGTGGGGGAGTAGGGGGAGGAGGAGGAGGAGGAGGAGGAGGAGGAGGAGGAGGAGGAATGAGGGGAAGAGGAGGAGGAGGAGAGGGAGGAGGAGGAGGAGGAGGAGGAGGAGGAGGAGGAGGAGGGGAGGAGGAGGAGGAGGAGGAGGAGGAGGAGGAGGAGGAGGAGGAGGAGGAGGAGGAGGAGGACGACGAGTCGGGGGCAGGCTGCGGGGCGGTCAGTCCGTCCCCGTGCACCCCGCAGCGGCGCCAGCGCGGCCCGCCCGCGCGGGCGCTGGCGGAGCCCGCCCCACTGGCTGCGCCTCAGTCTGGCCACGCCAACCGCCTCACGGGCGCTCGGCTGGCCGCGCCAGCTGCCTCGCGGGCCCTGCGCCGCCGGCCGTGCCGGTGCCGGCGCTCAGCCCGCCGCCTCGCGCCCTCGCGGGGCCCTCGCCGCCGCCGCCGTCTCGCCGCTGCTGGCCGCCTCCACGGGCTGCGGCGCCCCCCAGACGGGGTCGCCCACGAGCACATGCGTGAGCGGGTGGCAGCCCTCGCGCATGTGGTTGAGCCTCGTCTTGGCGTTCCTGGCTGCTGGCTGCAGGATGCAGCGCTCCGCCAGCGGCAAGGTCGGAGAACAGCGCGGCCTGGCTGCCAAACCACTGGGCTCGGTGGCGCAACGGGGCCGTCACGTTCTCCACGGGCTTCACGTCAGGGCTGGAGCCCAGCCTCGCGCTGGAGTCTGGCTGCCAGCCGCCTGCCCATGCCGTCCTTCGTGTCGATGGTCCTTCCGTCGAACTGGCTGCACGCCGCCCGCGTCGCTGCCAACATCGCTTCGGCCTCCCTTGGGCGCTTGTCCGCACCTCGCCTCGTTTTGCTGCCCTCGACGAAGTGCTGGCGGCGGCGCTGCACCGCCTCGCGCCGAGGGACCTTGACCAGCGGCGCGCCGTCGCTGTCCGTGCCGCTGCCAGCGTCCGCGCCTTGGCGGTGAGCCCTCGCGCCACCACGGCTGCCCAGCTCGCAGTCGCCTTCGTTCGTGTGCCGCGGCTGGCCCACTGGCGCTGACCGATACGAGGAGGAGGCGGAGGAGGAGGAGGAGAGGGAGGAGGAGGAGGAGGAGGAGGAGGAGGAGGAGGAGGAGGAGGAGGAGGAGGAGGAGAGGAGGAGGAGGAGGAGGAGGAGGAGGAGGAGGAGGAGGAGGAGGAGAGGAGGAGGAGGAGGAGGAGGAGGGAGGAGGAGGAGGAGAGGAGGAGGAGGAGGAAGAGGGAGGAGGGGGAGGGGGAGGAGGCGGAGGAAGAGGAGGCAGGAGGAGTGAGGGGCATGAGGGATAGCCGAAGGAGAAGCAGGAGCCAGATCAGTGGCCAGGAAGGGAACGAGCAGGAGGAGGAGAGGAGGAGGAGGAGGAGGAGGAGGAGGAGGAGGCAGGCAGGCAGGAGGAGGAGGATGAGGAGGAGGAGGCGGAGAAGGCGACGGAGGAGGTGCAGCAGCATCAGCAGGAATGAGGCAGGATGATCAGGAGGAGGAGGAGGAAGAGGAGGAGGAGGAGGAGGGAAATAGGAGCAAGAGGGGGATTAGGATGATGATGATGACGAGGAGGAGGAGGAGGAGGAGGAGGAGGAGGAGGAGGAGGAGGAGGAGGAGGAGGAGGAGGAGGAGGAGAAGGAGAGGGTGGCCCCTGCCAGATAGAAAAAGCCCCATTGTGGCTCATGCCGAACGCTGGGTGGCTAATCCTCCTGCACTGTGTGCCTGGAGGGCATAAAAGTTCTGGAGCTGCGGCTGAATAAAAAAAGCTTTCAAATGCCTCTGCACGAATTCAAAAACGTACCCGTCGAGCGCTTGCGTGGATAGAAGAATCGCGTGAGCCGCTGCCGCTCTCCTTCTCCTCCTCATCACTCATCGGGCCGCCTCTCCCTTCTCCATCTCCGCCTCCACCACCTCCTCCTCTTCTTCTTGTTATTCAATAATATGATTGCTGCTCCTGTTCCTCCTTCTCCTCCTCCTCCTCCTCTAGAGCCCCGCGTCCTCCCTCATTACCCCCCTGGACCATGTCGAAACCCAGTCGGGGCGAGGGGCTTCCACCCGCCCGCGCCGAGTCCTCTTCAAAGCCGCCCACGCGCTGGCTTCCGCCCGCCCCGCGCCCATCTACCCCATCGGGCCATCGGGCCCCTCTCGGCGATCGCCGGGCGACTGGGCGTCGACGCGTCCCCCCCGCCCCCCTGAGCCTGTCCCCCCCAACGCAGCCCCCGGTCGCCCCTGTCCCTCTCCTTCTGGCGGCGAGGCGGGGGGGGTAGGGGCGGGCCCTGGCCGCTGCGGCCCGTAGCGCCACGGGGGCACGGAGAAACGTCAGGAGGTGATGCCACGATCGGGGGGGCCACCACCACGATCACTGCAACGACTGCTGCCACGACCGCCGCCTGCCGACCGCCCCCACCCTCAGCCCCAAACTCCGCTTGACCCCCCCCCCTTCCCCTGCCAGGACAGTCCCGGCCACTGCACGCGCCTCTCGATTCGACCCCCTCCTCTCCTCGTCCTCGTCCTCCTCCTCCTCCTCCTCCTCCTCCTCCTCCTCTCCTCTCCTCTCCTCCTCCTTCTCCTCCAGATCAGAAGGCGCAGACCGGCCAACACAGTCTGGACCGGACAGTCTCGCCCTCTGCTGCTGACTGCTGGACCGCCCCTGCCCTCTCTCGTTCACGAGAGAGAGAGAGAGAGAGAGGACGAGGACAGATGAGGACGCCAAGCGGAGGAGGAAGACGAGGTACAACTCTCGAGGGAGGTCCCAGAAGGCTTGGGTCATGAGGGATCGGGCACTTTCGCGCGGCGCCGGGCCTACCCATGGCAGAGCACCGCCCTAGCAAAGAGACCAGCTGTGGGACTTGTGCCCCGAGACGCGAAAGAGAGGAAGCGGAGATCGACGAGGACACGACATCCATACTTTCACACATGCATACATACATACACATATACTTACACACATACACACGGACGTATATACATACATACACATACCTACACATATGCATACATGCATACATGCATACACACATACAAGCACACGCACATACACACATACATATTCACATGCGTACATACATACATGCATCCATGCGGACATGCATACATACGTATATACATACATATACACGTGCACGCCTACATGCATACACACACGCTTACCCATCTATATACAAATATGCATACATACACGCACACATCCATACATACTTACATGCATCCATGCATACATATACGCACATGTTTACATACAACCATGCATACATGCATCCATGCACACACGCATGCACTTATGCATACATACATACATACATACATACATACATGCATGCATGCATGCACACATGCATACATACATGCATCCATACATACATGCATGCATGCACACACATATACACATATATATATATATATATATATATATTAATATATTAATATATGCATGTATAGATACACACATACACATACCTATACACATGCATAATCCACTAACGATATATACACGCATACATGCATACATACACACATACATATCTATATGTGTGTGTGCGTATTCAGTTACATGCATACATATACATATATGCACATGCACACATTCATTCATCCATCCATCCATACATACATAAATACATACATACACACGGCGCACGGCTGAGCGGCTGAGCTTCCCCGAGCAGCTGTTGGCCTGGAGGCCCCCGCTGGGGGGCTGCTCGATTTCGTCGAGCACCGAATTGGCTCTGGCGACCCCTTCTACAGCGGCGTTCTGTTCTCTATTCTGACGGCACGGCCTACGACGCTGACATCCCCGACTGTACTTTGGCGGCCTGTGCTGTCATCCAGCTCGTGGGCGACGTAGGCGCCGATGGCGGCGTGGGCGACCCTGGGCCACGGTCGTCGGCAGCAGTGGCAGGGTTTCCTGTCGTGGGGCCTGGCAATCCGTCGACGACACTGAGATGTTCGCGGTGCTCCTTGTCCTCCGCTTCCCCATCCCGCCTATCACGATGTACATCGACGCTAGCTTCGTGGTCGATGGCCTGCTGGTGAGACGTCGGGGCCGCACTACGTCGGCCACCTCTGCTTGGGGGCACCTGTGGAGTGAGGTCTGGCGTGCACTCGATGACTTCGTCGGCGGACTCGGCCCCGCAAGCCTGACCGTCCACAAACTGAAAAACCACGCGACGCTGGAGGATGTCGCGAACCGTGTCTGCACTGCGCGGCAACGCCGCGGGAACGTCGAGGACGATTATTGGGCCAAGCGCATCGGCCGCCCGTGGGCGTTGCCTGACGCCGATCGCCGCCTGCATCACCAGGCTGCGCTGGTCCTTGACGGAGTCGCCCACTGGGTTTGGCGAGCTGGGGCGCTGGCCAGCGCTGCCAGGGCCGACTCCATGCTGGACTACAGGCGGCCTGTCGTGATGCCGAAAGTGTCGCTCTCTCTGACCGAGCACGAGTTCGAGACTTACGACGATGGCAGCGTCGGTGCCCTCGGTGCCTGAGGTCCGCTCGGACCGCTCACAGCAGGCGCGTGCTCTTTCTGCTCAGGTGCGTGCCCAGGCTGGATGTGTCTGGAGTTAAAGAGACCGAGCGCTGCTTCGTCCGGCGCTGCCGCAGCCGCACTCGCTGCCGCCGCCAGCCTTCACGCGGCTGCGAGCGGACCCGAGGCGGAGCCGAGCGATCGCCAGAGGTCTCCGCGGAAGTCTCGTTCCCCTCGGGCAAACCCGGGGTTGGGGGCCTCTTTACCTCCTGTCTCCTCCTCTTCGGCTGCCTCCTCCCCTCGGCCTCCCGCCTCGGAGGAATGCGCAGCCGCTCCAGGCCGTGACGCCGCGGTTGGCCTGGCTCCTCCCTCCCCCGGCAGGCTCGCGCGAGCCTCGCCCACAGGCCGGTGAGGCCCGCAGCGCTGCTCGGGCTCTCATGGACGCCGTGGCTCGTCGCCGCGCGGCCGCCGCTGCAGGCCCCGCCCGCCCGAGGCGGCCCGCGGCCGCAGAGGCCCCCGCCCCGCCCGCGCCGCCGTCGCCGCCGCCTCGCGCCGCCCCCAGGGGCGACGTCGGTCCGGCAGCGGCAGCGGCGTTCCCCGGCGGGCTCGTGCTGCACGAAGTGCACGGCTACAGATTCTGTCGGCGGTGCCAGTCGTCTTCGCGGGGAAGTGTGCAACGGGCCGTGGGTGGGCCCAGCTTGCCTGCTAGTCCGCGTGGCGCCCGCCCCACCAGTCGTCGTATACTGCGTGCTGCACGCAGTCTGTCCCCAGGAAATACATACATACATACATACATACATACATACATACAGACAGACAGACAGACAGACAGACAGACAGACAGACAGACAGACAGACAGACAGACATACTGACTTACATACACACATGCATACATACATACATACATACATACAAACATACATACATACATACATACATACATACATACACACATACATACACATACATACATACATACATACATACATACATACATACATACATACACACATCCATACACATGCATGCATACATACATCCATACATCGACATGCACATGCATGCACATACATATACACATGCATGCATGAATACACACACGCATACGTACACACATATATGCATACATTCATACATACATACGTACATACATACATGCATGCATGCATACATACAAACACACATATGCACATGTAATGGTCATACATACATGCATACAACCTCATACATGCATACACCACCCCACATGCACACCCACGCAAACATACATACACACATACACGCATACATACATACATACATACATACATACATACATACATACGTCAACACAAGCATGCACACCCATGCACACACATACATACAAACAAACATACGTACAACCATACATGCAACCATGCACATATACACATCCGTACATCCATACGGATATACATACACATACATGCCTACATACAAACAAGCATGCATACATCCCTACACATGCACGCACACATACATGCACACTCATTCACATCCATACCTGCCTAGCTACAAATCTATCTAACTACATACGTACACACGTACATACACACACGTATACACGCACACATACACACATACATGCACACAAGCACATATACATGCACTACATATATACACCACTTCACACACACATACGTACACATACACACATCCATGATACATACCACACACACGCATGCACCCCTACATACATACAAACATGCACACACATACACACATCCATACATACACACAGGCAAACATATACACACATTCAGGCATCCAGGCATGCATGCCTACACACATACATACATACATACATACATACATCCATACATACATACATACATACATACATACATACATACAAATGTATCCACGCCCACATACATATATTCGTACGTACGTACATGCATACATCCACATGTGCATGCGTGTATACACACTCATATATATATACACATATATATATGTACACGCATATATATACACATATATTCAGACAGCAGGTAGACCGATGCACACAGACGTGCCTGCTCACAGACAGACGTATGTACGTAAACACATACGCACATACATGTGTGTATGCATACATCCATACACGTGCGTCTGACTGACTGCCTGCCTACCAACCTACCTGCATCACACATGCAGGCATATATGATCGCGGGGCTCCGGGCCCACGGCCCCCCCCCCCCCAGATGGGATGAGTCCCAAGGTCCTCGGCCCCCCCCCCCAGATGGGATGGGGGGGAGAGGAGGAGGAGGAGGAGGAGGAGGAGGAGGAGGAGGAGGAGGAGGAGGAGGAGGAGGAGGACGACGACGACGACGGCGACGACGACGATGACGAAGACACCGTCCGCTCCGGATCCCTGAAGGAGGCGACGACGGTGAAGACATCGTCGACGACGATGTTTCTTTTCCTCCTCCCCCCATCCGCCTCTCCATCCCTCCCTCCTCGTTTTTGGCCCTCTTCCCTACCTTGCTCCCCCCTCCCGCTTCCTCTCCCCATGTAGCCTATGTAGCCGCCACTCTCCGGAGGCAAAAGCTGAGGACGACGACGATGGCGAAGACGACGACGACGACGACGACGACGACGACGACGACGACGACGACACGACGGCGGCAGCGGCGCCAGCGACGCCGATTCTTGGCTGAGGCGGACCCCTAACCACCGCACACCCACAGGGGGGACCCCACACCACTCTCACAGGGGGGGGGGGGGGGGCCCACGCCACGCCCACGCCCACAGGTAGGGGGGGGACAACCGCGCGGGGGGGGGGCCCGATGGCATTAGCATTGGGGGGGGGCCCAAACCCTCGACCATCTATACATATATATATATATATATATATATATATATATATGTGCAAATGCGTATTTATACAAACACATGTTTGTGAGGACATATATCCGCAAGCCTGCCCCCTGGCGCGTTGAGGCGTGGAAGAATACCAAAGTCTGTCTGGAAAGGTTTTGGGGATTTTCATGCGGGATCCTCACTCTCCCTACCCTCAGATTCTTACGTGTATTGTCCCTCCTTTCCGAGGCCACTTCCCTCGTGCCCGCTCGAGGATGGTGCAATTTCAGCATGGCGGCGAATGCCACAACCCCCATTCCACATGTACCCGCTTGAGGATGGCGTATTTCCCACATGGCAGCTAATGCCTGGACCCCCCTTCCACGCGTGCCCGCTCGGGGCAGGTGCACTTCCCGCGTGACAGCTGCTGCCTGAACCCTCATGCCCCCGCTCGAGGATTGTGCACTTCCCCCATGGCTGCTGACTCTTAGACCCTTCATCCCACGCGCACCCGCTCGAGGATCGTGCACTTCCTGCACTCCCAGGCGCTACTCCCAAGCGCTTCGCCTCCCAAGCCAGACTCCCGTATTAAAACGGTGGATATGCGTCCCGAACTTTCAAGACGGTTCGCGCCGGCACCCAGGGACACCAGAATGGCCCAAAATGTGTCGAAGACGGCCCAAGATGGTCCCAAGGCGGCCGGACATTGCTTCAAAGCGGCCCAAGATGCTTCCAAGACGGCCCAACACGGCCACAAGAGGACCTCCAACTGGGTCAGCAGAAGCCAAACTCCTTGATCCCCCTTGGGTTGCAGAATGGTTTTCGCATTATCACCAGTTCGGGCTGCCGTCTTGAGCCCAAGACGACTCCACGATGGCCCAAGAGGCATCCCGGACGGCCTCCAAACGGCCTAAGAGGGCCTCCCTTGGGCCCCAAGAGGACCTTCGAAGCCCTTTCGACGGCCCAAGACGGCGCCAAGACCGCCCCACGACGGCCCCCAGACACCCACCGTACGGCCCTTTCGACGGCCCTAAGGCGGCCCACGAGAGCCCCAAGCAGGCAGAAGAGAGCCCCAAGATGCCCAAGGGGGTCCCAATGGACCCTCACGACTGCCTCACAGAAGGTCGAGACAGCCCCAAGACTGCCCAACCGAGTTCCACCAACACCACCATCACCACCATCATCATCATCATCATCATCATCATCATCATCATCATCATCATCAGCAGCAGCAGCAGCAGCAGCAGCAGCAACAGCATCAGCATCATACGTCATCATCATCAGCATAAGCATCCTCATCATAACCACCATCACCATCCCCATCGTTCACAACGTGATCGTCATCGTCATCGTCAGCATCATCCGCACCACCGCCACCACTATCATCCACACCGCCGCCACCGCCATCACCATCACCATCACCGTCACCATCACAATCACCATCACCACCATAACCGTCATCATCATCAGCATCATCATTATCAGCATCATCAAAATCATCCTCCTCCTCATCATCATCATCATTAGCATTGTCACCACCATCGTCATCATCATCATCATCACCATCATCATCATCATCATCATCATCATCATCATCGCCATCACTGGTACTATCATCAGCACCACCGCCACCACCATCAAGGTCATCCTCATCATCATCATCAGCATCATCATCATCATCTTCATCGTCATCATGATCATGAGCGCCACCGTCACCACCAACATCACAAACTCCACCACCACCACCACCATCATCAGCATCATCATCAGCATCACCCTCATCATCATCATCATCATCATCATCATCATCGTCATCATCATCATCATCATCGCAAATATAAACATCATCATCATCGTCATCATCATAACCATCAACATCATCATTCTTATCATCATCATCATCATCATCATCATCATCACTATCATCATCATCATCATCATCATCATCATCATCATCATCATCATCATCATCATCATCATCATCATCATCATCAGCGTCAACATCACCACCACGTCATCTGCACCAACGCCATCATCAGCATCAGCAACATCATCACCGTTCTCACCACCCCCATCTGCCTGATTCTCGTCATACTCATTGTAGTTTCCCCAATCCTAGATACACACAATGTCATTCGCGACGGCTTTCCGTGCCCCCACCGAATAGCAGCCACCCATAATGCTGGGCTGGCACGGTGACGGAATTTGCCGCAGGCAGCCTTACACATAGGAAATTGAAGGGTGAGATCGCAGTGGAACGGAGACCCCCAACCGGGAAATCGTTTCGTTTCGTTCGTGTCGTGCGTGCGGGCGAGGCGAAGGTGCGTGAGCGCGCGAAAGGAATGAAGCCGCGGTTGCTAGGGCGCAGTCAAAAAAAATGTTTCTCCTCCGTCCGGCGGTGGCTCGCGGTGTCTCGCGGTGTCCCGCCGTTGCTAGGGCGAAGTCAAGACAAATGTTTCTCCTCCGTCCGGCGGTGGCTCGCGGTGTCCCGCCGTTGCTAGGGCGAAGTCAAGACAAATGTTTCTCCTCCGTCCGGCGGTGGCTCGCGGTGTCCCGCCGTTGCTAGGGCGAAGTCAAGACACATGTTTCTCCTCTGTCTGGCGGTGGCTCGCGGTGTCCCGCCGTTGCTAGGGCGAAGTCAAGACAAATGTTTCTCATCTGTCCGGCGATGGCTCGCGGTGTCCCGCCGTTGCTAAGGCGAAGGCGGAACAAATGATTCTCCCCCGTCCGGCGGTGGCTCGCCGTGTCCCGCGGTGTCCCGTGGTGTCCCGTGGTGTCCCGCCGTTGCTAGGGCGAAGTCAAGTCAAATGATTCTCCCCCGTCCGGCGGTGGCTCGCCGTGTCCCGCGGTGTCCCGTGGTGTCCCGTGGTGTCCCGTTGAATGAAATCGATAGTGACAACGATAGTGAGAACGATGAGATCGATCGTGAGATCGATAGTGAGATCGACAATTGCCCCGTCCGAGGTGTCCCGTGGCGTCCCAACAAGTGAGATCGATAGTGAGATCGATAGTGAGATCGACAGGTGTCCCGTGGTGTCCCGTGGTGTCCCGTTGAGTGAAATCGATAGTGAGATCGATACTGAGATCGATGGGGTGTCCCGAGGTGTCCCGTGGTGTCCCAAAAAGTGAAATCGATAGTGAGATCGATAGTGAGATCGACGATTGTCCCGTGGTGTCCCGTGGTGTCCCGTTGAGTGAAATCGATGGTGAGATCGATAGTGAGATCGATCGTGAGATCGAGGGGTGTCCCGCGGTGTTCCGTGGTGTCCCGTGGTGTCCCGTTGAGTGAGATCGATAATGAGATCGATAACGAGATCGACAATTGTCCCGTGGTGTCCCGTGGTGTCCCGTTGAGTGAGATCGATAGTGAGATCGGTTGAGTCAGATGTTGGTTCGCCCCCCCCTCCCCCCCACAACCTCCTTATCACCCGAAGGTTGGCCGTATAGGTATATGTACACACTCATTGGTACGTACATACATAATACCTACATACATGTACCCATAATCATACGTATACATACGGCGTGTCTATACATGACATATGCTCCGATATGGTGAGGTTTAGAACTAAATCGCGGTATCTATATAAACATAAGTGCACCTATATATATATATATATACAGAGAGAGAGAGAGAAAGAGAGAGAGAGAAGAGAGAAAGAGAGAGAGAGAGAGGCGGAGAGAAAGGGAAAGAAAGAGAGAGAGAGAGAGAGAGAGAGAGCGGGGAGAAAGACATACATAAAGCGAGAGAGAGAGAGAGAAAGAGAGAGAGACAGAGGGAGAGAGAGAGAGAGAGATAGAGAGAGAGAGAGAGAGAAATACTCACATTCGCTGCTCAAGTTGTCCTGGCGGCCGCAGCCAGCGTCTTCGTACGAGCCATGGGGAGGTGGGCGGGGGAGGAATGGAGGACGCTGGTGGAGGCTTGTGGAGGAGGACTGGAGATGAGGATGCGGAGGAGTAGGAGGAGGAAGAGGATGAAGAGGAGGAGGAGGAGGAAGAGGAGGAGGAGGAGCGAGAAGCTTCGGAAGCCGAGCAGGAGGAGGAGGAGGAGAAGGAAGAGCCCGCGCCTCCCGTCTTCCCCAAGATCTGCCCCTTGGCGGGGGCAACATGAGCGGACAGCCCAAGGGGCATACTGCATGCATCCAGGGGCTTGTATCAAACTGCCCATGTCTCCAACGAGGCTCCCTGGCGAGTGCGCGCCATGCCCGCCCCTGGCAGGGCTGTCCTATTCTTCTGCCTCCGCCGAGCCTGTCGCGCGTCGGTCAGACACCGATCAGCGCGTATGTACAATCAGTAGCGGGTTGCTGGCCCGCGTCCACGGCAAGGGATGCACACGTACCAGGGAGGACTGAGCAGGAAGACGAGAAATTAGTCAGGGAGAGTGGAGGATTGGGAAGGATGACGAGGAAGGGTGAAGCCGAGGAAAGGGGAGCAGGAGGGAAGTGAGGGAGAGGAGGAGCGAGGAGCAGGAGGAGGAAGAGGCGGAAGTCGGAGGGAGTAGGAATGGGGAGGGGACAAGTTTGAGGGCGAGGACATAGGGGGGGATGGGGGGGGCAGTAGACGATGAGGGCGACAAGGGTGCAAGGGGGGACGACAACAACAAGAACGGTGACTGGCTGGACCAGGGTAGATAAAGCATGACAGTGACAACGACGAGGAGTACGAGGACGATGAACAGGAAGGAGAAGGAGAACAGGACGCGGATAAGAGGATACGGAGGTCGATTACGATAGGATCGGGGGATCGAGGAGGGACACAGGGAGGACAAGGGAAGGCTGGGGCAGAGAGGGGGGGAACACATAGATGGAACATGATCAGATAGTGCAGGGGAATACTGTAGTGCGGAGGATGCGCGGGGGAGGAGGAGCATGGCGAATCAGAGGAGGATAGAACGAACGGCGATGGATGGCAAAGAGCGAAGTGCCGGTCGGGATCTTTTCGCAGCCCCTGGATCTCAAGACGACCCCTGGTAGTGGTTGCTAAAGGTTTTTCTTGCCCAGCGTGCCCCTGATGTGCTGCCCCATGTTATTTCTTTTTATATATAATATAATATATATTTGTTATGTGCTTGTTTTGTATGTTTTATTTTTACTCTTCTCTTGTGTGGCCCCGTGTGCGAGCGTCTCGGGCCCTCTGGGCCTGGGGAGCGTTGCTCGCGAGGTCGCGGCGGCCTCCTTGGGAGTCATAGGAAGCACCTTGTGCCAGGGACACCCGTGGCAACGCCCGGCCTGGGCCTTGCACCGGCCTTGCAGACGTGCTGCAGCCGATTTGCGCGCGGATTTCTGTCCATGCAAAACCCCGAAACGGCGAGCGAAAAACGAAGTGAATTTTGCGTGGATTTTTCCCGGAAAGGGCCCCGTCCCAGGGTTCTCCCTTAGTGTGTTCACCCTCGGTTTTGACTTGAAGGAGGCCGGCGAACTCGATAAAAAACGAAGTAAAATCTAATTCGGCGTGAAAAAATGCGTTTCGCGCGTGCCCGTTGGAGGAAAATCGACCCCCCACCTCGGATCCTCGATAGATAACGGGGTCCGCGGACCACCGTTTGCCATTATAAAATAGAGGGTGCGGGGCATGTTTAGCAGAATCATAAAGAAAAACCAAAAAGTCTGGAGCCCCGACCGCGACGCGGAAAAGCATCCCGCGCGCAAAAGTTCCGAGGATGTCTCGCGCGTGCCGCGTCCCGCGCGCAGGAATTTCGAGGATGTCTCGACTAATTCGCTTGTTTTTCCAGGATGTCCGTGGATTTTGACAGGATGTCTCGAGCGAAACGCTTATGTTCATAATTTGTCAAGAATGTCTCGAGCAAAACGCTGGTTTTGCAAAATTGGGGGGTGTCTCGAGCGGGGGCCTCGTGGGGGGCTAGAATTCAAAGGATGTCTCAAGCGAAATGCTTGTTTTCAAATCCCGCTCGCAAGAATTCCGAGGATGTCTCGCGCGTGCCGCGTCCCGCGCGCAAGAGTTTGGATGATTTCTCGACTAATTAGTTCCCGGAAAGGGCTCGAGCCCAGGGTTTTCTTTTAGATGGTTTACCCCCGGTTTTTACTTGAAGGGGGCCGGCGGAATTCTTGCGCGATAAATTACGAAGTCGAAGGGGGCCGGCGGATTTCAACTGTGAGGACGAAGGCCATTTTTCGTTACCCCTCACGCAGATCGTGCTCTTGGAATTTTACTGCCTTTAAGGAAACCTCGATATTTCACAGGTGAAGTCCACTTCTTTCCGACATCGACTTTAAACGATAAAAAAAACGAAGTAAACGCGTTCGCTCGATAAATAACGAAGTGCCGCGGCCTCTGGAACGGCGCTGGGAACAGAGTTTTGGATTCTTGAAGTTGCATAAGTTCGGAAATAACAGAAATTCCCTATGTTTTTTGACCCTGACCCCGCCGATCTGCATGAGGTGTGGCACGGAATGCCAGAAATGTGTCAAATCCCATGTGTTTTTGGACCCTGACCCCGCCGATCTGCGTGAGGGGTGGCGCGGAAATCCAGAAATGTGGCAAATCCCATGTGTTTTTGGACCCTGACCCCGCCGATCTGCGTGAGGGGTGGCACGGAATTCCAGAAATGTGGCAAATCTCCTGTGTTTTCGGATCCTGACCCTGCCGACCTGCGTGAGGGGTGGCACCGAATTTCAGAAATGTGGCAAGTCCCATGTGTTTTCGGACCTTGACTTCGCCCAGGAGGGCCCAGGAGGCTCCAGGAGAGCCCAGGAGAGCCCAGGAGGGCCCAGGAGAGCCCAGGAGGGCCCAGGAGGGCCCAGGAGGCTCCAAGAGGCACCAGGGGGCCCAAGGAGGGCCCAGGAGAAGCTCCGGGAGGCTCCAGGAGAGCCCAGGAGGGCCCAAGAGGTCCAAGGAAGACCCAGGAGGGTCCAGGAGCCCTTACGAGGGATCGTGGCCCTGGGAGCGCTGACGTAGCGTAATTTACGAGGGATCGTGGCCCTGGGGGCGCGGGCGTAGTGTAATTTGTCAGAATGTGTTGAGGATGTCTCGAGCGAAACGCTGGTTTTGCAGAGTTGGGGATGTCTCGAGCGAAACGCTTGGTTTCAGAATTTGTTGAGGATGTCTCGAGCGAAACGCTGGTTTTGCAGAGCCGACCGCGACACGGAAAAGCGCCCTTCGCGCAAGAATTCTGAGGATGTCTCGCGCGTGCCGCGTCCCGCGCTCAGGAATTTAGATTTCTTGGGATTTTGACAAGATGTCTCAAGCGAAACGCTTGTTTTTCATAATTTGTTGAGGATGTCTCGAGCGAAACGCTGGTTTTGCAGAGTTGGGGGGTGTCTCGAGCGAAACGCTTGCTTTTCAGAATTTGTTGAGGATGTCTCGAGCGAAACGCTGGTTTTGCAGAGTTGGGGTATCTAACATGGCGTCGGGCCCAACGCCGAATTATGAGGAAAAGTGATGGCTTCTTGCTCTGAACAGGGGGGTGCGCTTTGGGGGCCTCTCCAGGGAAGACGTTGTGAGAATGTCTCGAGCGGGAGCGCGAATTCAGCGTATCCAAGTCACGCAGAGGGGTATCTAACATGGCTGTCCCGAGTTGGAACCACGTGTTTTTTCATGCTCAGGCCACCCAGGGACATCTCTAACATGATTGTCCCGAGCTGGAACCACGTGTTTTACGTGTCCAGGCCACCCAGGGGGTATCTCTCATGGTTGTCCCGAGCTGGCACCGTGTTTTTACGTGTCCAGGCCACCAACACGACGCTTGTCCCCAGCACGTTCTGTAGCGCGTCCCCTTGGCACGTCTCGCGGTGCGTCCCCGTGGCACGTCCCCTGGCACGTCGCCTGGCGCGTCCCTTGGAACGTTCCGCGGCGCGTCTTCCTGGCATGTTTCCTTGTCCATTAGCTCTGCGGCAGCTACTTCGTGAACTATGTGCTCAGGCAGCTCGAGCTTAAGATCCAGATCAGTTCGGTCAGGACTCCGATGCAACGGAGGACTCGATCCACAACGCTGTAGAGCACAATCGCGGCATGGCACTTCGCAGTTCAGCACGGCGCAGCACAGCACAGCCCTCGGCACATTACATCAAGATCGGTACACTCACTCAGCATTGCAACTTGGCACGTTCTTTGGCACGTTCCGTGGCGCGTCCTGTGGCGAGTCCCCCTGGCACGTCGCGCGGCGCGTCCCCTGGCACGTCCCGTGGCACGTCCATAATGCATTGGCACGTTCCGTAGCGCGTCCCCTTGGCACGTCCCGCGGTGCGTCCCCATGGCACGTCCCCTGGCACGTCGCCTGGCGCGTCCCTTGGAACTTTCGGCGGCGCGTCTTCCTAGCATGCCCCCCCGTGAATTAGCTCTGGGGCAGCTACTATGTGCTCAGGCAGCTCGAGCTTAAGATCCAGATCAGTTCGGTCAGGACTCGGATGCAAAGGAGGACTCGATCCACAACGCTATAGAGCACAATCGTCACGTGGCACATCGCAGTTCAGCACGGCGCAGCACAGCACAGCCCGCGGCACGGTACATCAAGATCGATACACTCACTCAGCATTGCAACTTGGCACGTTCTTTGGCACGTTCAGGGGCGCGTCCTGTGGCGAGTCCCCCTGGCACGTCGCGCGGCGCGTCCCCTGGCACGTCCCGTGGCACGTCCAGTGGCACGTTCCGTGGCGCGTCCCCTTGGCACGTCCCGCGGTGCGTCCCCGTGGCACGTCCCCTGGCACCTCGCTTGGTGCGTCTCTTGGCACGTCCCGTGGCACGTCCATTGGCACATTCCGTAGCGCGTCCCCTTGGCACGTCCCGCGGTGCGTCCCCATGGCACGTCCCCTGGCACGTCGCCTGGCGCGTCCCTTGGGACGTTCCGCGGCGCGTCCTCCTGGCATGTTCCCTTGTCTATCAACTCTGGGGCAGCTACTAGTTATGTGCTTAGGCAGCTCGAGCTTAAGATCCAGATCAGTTCGGTCAGGACTCGGATGCAAAGGAGGACTCGATCCACAGCGCTATAGAGCACACTCGTGGCATGGCACATTGCAATTCAGCACGGCACAGCACAGCACAGCCCTCGGCACGGTACATCAAGGTCGATACACTAAGCATTGCATTTGCCCGTCGCCCAATCAGGTGTCTTTGAAACGCTGCCATGTCTTACATTTCTATATTCCTTCCGGGTTCGTGGGTCGATCATGTTTGTTTTTTCCTTGATGTCCGTTGATGTTGGCAGGATGTCTCGAGCGAAACGCTTGATTTGCATCATTTGTTGAGGATGTCTCGAGCGAAACGCTGGTTTTGCAAAATTGGGGGGTGTCTCGAGCGGGGGCCTCGTGGGGAGCCAGAATTCAAAGGATTCTCAAGCGAGATGTTGGCTTTCACGTTGCGCTCGCAGGAATTCCGAAGATGCCTCGCGCGTGCCGCGTCCCGCGCGCAAGAATTTAGAGGATGTCTGGACTAATCCCACCAGCCCTCTGGGCGTAGGTGGTCTAGAGCAGATCCTCTTCCACCCCTCCCTCTTCCCCCTTGGGGAGGGGTTTACCCCTCCCCCTACCCCCTCCCCCTGGACCTGGACGGGGGGGGCCCGGGTAGTTAGAGAGCGTCCAAGATGGCCCAAGACGGCTCCAAGAGCGCCTCAGAGAACCCAAGATGAGCTCCAAGATGGCTCAAGATAGCGCAAGATCGCTCGAGATGGCTCCTAAGATGGTTCCAAGAAGCCCAAAGACGGCCCCAAGATAACTCCAAGTGGCCAAACAGCTCCCCAAGGAGGCCCCGAAGAGGCCAAAATCGTCCCAAAACCTAAGGAAAATCAATGATTTTTGCTTTCTCGCCTTTTCGCTTCCGATGGCCATCCGAGGCCTGGAGATGGTTCCAAGATGGCCCAAGAGGGCCCCAAGAGAGCCCCAAAAGAGCCCCAAGACGGCCCCAAGAGCGCCCAAGAGCACTCCAAGAGCGTTCCAAGAGGGGTCCAAGAGGCGATTTTAGGGGCTTCCGAGGGGGGGCGCTAATTAAACCCCCCCTCTTGTTTGATCGATCTCCTCCAAGATGGCCCCAAGAAGCGCCCAGGAAGCCCCAAGAGGTCCCAAGATGGCCCCAAAATGGCCCCAAGAGGCCCCCAAGAGGCCCCCCGGAGGCCCCCAAGAGACCCCCAAGAGGCCCCAAGAGCCCCCCCAGATGCACCCAAGATGCTCCAAGAGGCCTCGGCGAGAATGCCTAATCATTGATTCTACACAGGTTTTAGCCACATGGAGGCCTCTTGGGGGGGGGCACGGATTAAGATGACTCCAAGAGCGTCTGGGAGAGCCCAAAATGACCTCCAAGATGGCTCAAGATATCCCAAGATGTCTCATAATGGCTTCCTCTGTGTGCTGCCCACTTCTCTGATCGAGGCAATTCCTCTGGGCATCGTTTCTGGATGGGCTGGTGGGGATTCGCGAAGCGACAACAATTCGTTTGTTTTCATAGGATTTCCTGGGATTTTGATAGGATGTCTCTAGCGAAACGCTTGTCCCCAGCACGCACATCCATTGGCACCTTCCCTAGCGCGTCCCCTTGGCACGTCACGCGGTGCGTCCCCATGGCACGTCCCCTGGCACGTCGCCTGGCGCGTCCCTTGGGACGTTCCGCGGCGCGTCCTCCTGGCATGTCCCCCTGTCAATTAGCTCTGGGGCAGCTACTATGTGTTCAGGCATCTCGAGCTTAAGATCCAGATCAGTTCGGTCAGGACTCGGATGCAAAGGAGGACTCGATCCACGAGGCTATAGAACACAATCGCGGCATGGCACACCGCAATTCAGCACGGCGCAGCACAGCACATACTTCGGAACGGTACAGCAAAATCGATACATTCAACGTTGCAACTTGGCACGTTCCTTGGCACGTTCCGTGGGGCGTCGCGAGTCCCCCTGGCACGTCGCGTGGCGCGTCCCCTGGCACATCGCGTGACACGTCCATTGGCACGTTCCGTAGCGCGTCCCGTCCCCTTGGCACGTCCCGCGGTGCGCCACCATGGCACGTCCCCTGGCACGTCGCCTGGCGCGTCCCTTGGGACGTTTCGCGGCGCGTCCTCCTGGCATGCTCCCCTTTCAATTAGCTCTGGGGCTATGTGTTCAGGCAGCTCGAGCTTAAGATCCAGATCAGTTCGGTCAGGACCCGGATGAAAAGGAGGACTCGATCCACGACGCTATAGAGCACAATCGCGGCATGGCACATCGCAGTTCAGCACGGTGCAGCACAGCACAACCATCGGCAGGGTACATCAAGATCGATACACTCAGCATTGCATTTGCCCGTCACCCAATCAGGTGTCTTTGAAGACGTTGCCATGCGTTACAGTTCTACATTCCTTTCTGGGTTCGTGGGTCGATCCTATTTCCTGGAAAGGGCTCGGGCCCAGGGTTCTCTTTTAGTTGGTTAACCCCCCGGCCCCTACGGGCAGAGGGCCGGCGAAATTATTCCGCGATAATTGCGAGGTAAAGTGTGAATAATCAGTTGATCAAGTGCGTTTTTCGCGTGCCAGCTCGAGGAAAATTTGCCCCCCATCTCGGATCCTCGATGAATAACGGGGTCCGCATACCACAACTTTCCTTCGTAATCAAAATGGTGCGGCGCGTTTTGTGCAGAATCCACGAGAAATAACGAAGTCTGGAGACCCGACCAATTTATTGTTCAAAAACCACCCAGGAGGTATCTGACTTGGCGGTCCCGAGCTAGATCACGTGTTTTCACGTGTCCAAGCCACCCAAGGGGGTATCTAACATGGTGGCCCCTCGCTGGAACCGCGTGTTTTTACGTGTCCAGGCCACCCAGGGTGGCTATCTAACATGGCGTCGGGCCCAACGCGGAATTATCAGGAAACGCACGGGGGGCCGAAAAACGCTACACAAACACATATCCCAATACAGAAAAGTGATGTTTCCTTGCTCTGGACAGGGGGGGACGCTTTGGGAGCCTCTCCAAGGAGGACATTGCGAGGATGTCTCGAGCGCGAGCGCAAGTTCAGCGTATCCGGGCCGCCCAGGGGGGTATTTAACATGGTTGTCCCGAATTGGAATGCTATGTTTTTACATGTCCAGACCTCCCAGGGAGGTATTTAATATGATTGCCCCGAGTAAAGATTACGTCTTTTAACGTGTCCAGGTCACTCAGGGGTGTATCAAACATGGTTGCCCCGAGCTGGCACCACGTGTTTTTATATGTCCAGGCCACCCAGGAGGGTATCAAACATGGTCGTCCCGAGCAAGGACCACGTGTTTTAACGTGGCCAGGCCATCCTGGGGTGTATCTAACATGGTTGCCTAGAGCTGGCGCCATGTGTTTTCACATGTCCAAGCCACCCAGGGGGTATCTAACATGGTTGTCCCGAGCAAGAACCACGTGTTTTAACGTGTCCGGGCCACCCAGTGGTGCATCTAACATGGTTGCCCAGAGCTGGATCCACGTATTTTTACATGTCCAGCCACCCAAGGGGGTATCTAACATGATTGTCCCGAGCTGGAGCCGCGTGTTTTTACGTGTCCAGGCCACCCAAGGTGGGTAACTAACATGGCGTCGGGCCCAACGCTGAATTATCATCAGGAAATGCACGGGGGGGCGAAAAGCGCTGCCCGAACACTTACCCCAAACCTTGCTCTGGACAGGGGGTGGCGCTTTGAGGGCCTCTCCAGGGAAGACATTGCGACATTGCGATTCGAGCGAAACGCTTATTTTGTGTTATAGATTGTTCCCCTCCTGGGGGCCAGAATTCAGAGGCTGTCTCAGGGCAATTGCTTGTTTAACGTATGTTCTGGATTGGGATATGTATTCGGGGAGCGCTTTTCGCTTTCGCCTGCACCCCAGGACGCCCCAAGAGGCCCGAGAAGCGTGAACGCACATGGGTTCCTAACGCCACAGGGCGGGACACGCGTGAAACCATATGGGTTCCTAGCGCCCCAGGGCGGGATACACGTGACAACACACGGCTCCTGACGCCTCAGGGCGGGAGACGCGTGAACACATACATGGGTTCCTAATGCCCCAGGGCGGGAGAAGCGTGACAGCACACGGGTTTTTAACGCCCCAGGGCGGGACAAGCGCAAAAGCAGATGGGTTCTTAACGCCCCAGGGCGGGAGAAGCGCAACCACATCTGGTTCCTAAGGCCCCAGGAAGCCACAACACAGCCTTCGGCACGGTACATCAAGATCGATACATCCAACATTGCAATGTGGTACGTTCTTTGGTACGTTCCGTGGCGCGTCCCGTGGCGAGTCTCGCTGGCACGTCGCGCGGCGCGTCCCCTGGCACGTCCCGTGGCACGTCCATTGGCACGTTCCGTAGCGCGTCCCCTTGGCACGTCCCGCGGTGCGCCCCCATGGCACGTCCCCTGGCACGTCGCCTGGCGCGTCCCTTTGGGACGTTCCGCGGCGCGTCCTCTTGGCAGATCCCCTTGTCGACTAGCCCTGGGGCGACTACTATGTGCAGATGAATTCGGTCAGGACTCGGATGCAAAGGTGGACTCGATCCACACCACTGTAGAGCACAATCGCGGCATAGCACATCGCATTTCAGCACGGCGCAGCACAGCACAGCCTTCGGCACGGTACACCAAAATCGATACACTCAACATTGCAATGTGGCACGTTCCTTGGTACGTTCCGTGGCGCGTCCCGTGGCGAATCCCCCTGCCACGTCGCGCGGCGCGTCCCCTGGCACGTCCCGTGGCACGTCCATTGGCACGTTCCGTAGCGCGTCCCCTTGGCACGTCCCGCGGTGCGCCCCCATGGCACGTCCCCTGGCACGTCGCCTGGCGCGTCCCTGGGGACGTTCCGCGGCGCGTCCTCTTGGCATGTCCCCTTGTCGAGTAGCTCTGGGGCGACTACTCTGTGCAGATCAAGACGGTCAGGACTCTGATGCAAAGGTGGACTCGATCCACAACACTGTATAGCACAATCGCGGCATGGCACATCGCATTTCAACACGGCGCAACACAACACAACCTTCGGCACGGTACATCAAAATCAATCCACGCAACATTGCAATGTGGTACGTTCCTTGGTACGTTCCGTGTCGCGTCCCGTGGCGAGTCCCCCTGGCACGTCGCGCGGCGCGTCCTCTGGTACGTCCCGTGGCACGTCCATTGGCACGTTCCGTAGCGCGTCCCCCTGGAACGTCCCGCGGTGCGCCCCCATGGCACGTCCCCTGGCACGTCGCCTGGCGCGTCCCTTGGGACGTTCCGCGGCGCGTCCTCTTGGCATGTTCCTCTGTCAGGCAGCTCTGGGGCAGCTATCTGTACTCAAGCAGCTCGAGCTTGAGGTCCAGATCAGTTCGGTCAGGACTCGGATGCAAATGAGGACTCGATCCACGAAGCTATAGAACACAATCGCGGCATGGCACATCGCAATTCAGCACGGCGCAGCACAGCACAGACTTCGGAACGGTACCGCAAAATCGATACACTCAACGTTGCAACTTGGCACGTTCCTTGGCACGTTCCGTGGGGCGTCGCGAGTCCCCCCTGGCACGTCGCGTGGCGCGTCCTCTGGTACGTCCCGTGGCACGTCCATTGGCACGTTCCGTAACGCGTCCCCCTGGAACGTCCCGCGGTGCGCTCCCATGGCACGTCCCCTGGCACGTCGCCTGGCGCGTCCCTTGGGACGTTCCGCGGCGCGTCCTCTTGGCATGTTCCTCTGACAAGTAGCTCTGGGGCAGCTATATGTACTCAAGCAGCTCGAGCTTGAGATCCAGACCAGTTTGGTCAGGACTCGCATGCAAAGGCGGACTCGATCCACAACATTATAGAGCGCTCTCGCGGCATGGCACATCGCAATTCAGCACGGCGTAGCACAACATAGCCGTCGCCACGGTACATCAAGATCGATACACTCAGCATTGCAACTTGGCTCGTTCCGTGGCGCGTCCCGTGGCGAGTCCCCCTGGCACGTCGCGCGGCGCGTCCTCTGGTACGTCCCGTGGCACGTCCATTGGCACGTTCCGTAGCGCGTCCCCCTGGAACGTCCCGCGGTGCGTCCCCATGGCACGTCCCCTGGAACGTCCCCTGGCGCGTCCCTTGGGACGTTCCGCGGCGCGTCCTCCTAGCATGTCCCCCTGTTGCTCTGGGGCAGCTGCTATGTACTCAGGCAGCGCGAGCTCGAGATCCAGATCAGTTCGGTCAGGACTCGGATGCAAATGAGGATTCGATCCACAACGCTATAGAGCACAATCGCGGCATGCCACATTGAAATTCAACACGGCGCAGCACAACGCAGCCTTCGGCACGGTACATCATCATCGATGCACTCAGCATCGCATTTGCCCGTCGCCCAGTTAGGTGTCTTTGAAACATTGCCATGCCTCACGTTTTTATATTCCTTTCCGGGTTCGTGGGTCGATCATGTTTTAGTCTTCGTTCCTGGCCAAGAAACCGAACGACATTCACATCGAAATCCGGAACGAAATTCTCCAGGACACTCTGGGCCACCCTATCGTTTTCCGAACGAAATCGACTTTGCGATGTTGGCACCATGAGATTTTGCTTGCAATCTGTCTGCAAGCTGTGCCCGTGGTTCCATACGGACCAACAAATACCTCGACCAGCAAGGCTATCGTCGGAACCACCTTTCCGGGCCAGCCTCACCGCATGGCTCCACCCGGCGATTTGGCCCGAAAGCGTTCTTGAAGGTTTGTGGGATATACCTGGAGCTTCGGTTTGCAAGATACAAAAGGCAACGACAATAGCGACAACGAGAAGGGGGAGGTTGACGACGACAACAACAACGACAACAACGAATCCAAAGACGGTGACGACGATGATGACGACGACCACGGCGGCGGCGACGACGACCCACTGGGCGCGGGCGGTAAACCGTCAATCTGGCTACCGCAGGGGACTTCGAAAAGCTCTGCGCCCTCAGTCCGAAACGAAAAAAAGCCCAGGATGAGTCAGTATTCGAATGTAAAAAAAATATTCTCGTGCGAGGATTTACGTTCGGACTCTGAGAGCCCTTTGTTCCAGCGGATGCCCTTGCGCAGCTAGCAAGCAAGCAAGCAAGCAAACCAGCAAGCCAGCCAGCCAGACAGTAAGCCAGCAAGCCAGCAAGCCAACAAGGGAGCAAGCGAGCAAGCCAACGAGCGAGCAGCGAGCGAGCGCACTCCGCAACACTTAAAAGGGAGCTAGAAAGCTGAGAATCCGCATGCAAACTTCTATGGGCAATAGCTCTGCACGCCCCCAGCGAGGACGACGACGACGGAAGAGGCGATATCAACCACCATGTCCCAGAGGCCTCCAGAGGCATCACAAATAATCCGCCGACCCTGTCGGCGTGTGGAATGGGTTGTCCTTCTCGTCCGTGCCTCCTTCTCTTTCCCACCTTCTCCGTCTCCTTCTCGCTCGTCTCCCCCTCCTCCTCCTCCTCCTCCTCCTCCTCCTCCTCCTTCTCCTCCTCCTCCTCCTCCTCCTCCTTCATCTCTTCCTCCTGCGTAAAAATAAATTGACTCGAAGGGGTTCCCCTTCTCTTGACTCGAAGGGGTTCCCCTTCTCTTTGTTCCATTCCCCGGCCGGGGGGGGGGTCCCGGGGGAAGCCCGGGGGGTGTCCCGGGGGGGCTCCCAGGTCAGAACGCCACCTCCCTGGTCCCGGGGGAAGCCCGGGGGGGGTCCTGCATGGGGGGGGGTCCCCGGGCTGGTCCTAGGAGGGTCCCGGGGGGGGTCCGGGTCAGAATACCTCCCTCCTCCTCCTTGAGCGTCTTTTGCCACCTTCTCCATCTCCTTTTCGTCTACTTCTCGTTCGTCTCCCCCTCCTCCTCCTTCTTCTTCTCCCCCTCCCGGGTCAGAATACCACCTCCCTTCTCCTTGGGGGTCCCGGGGATGCCCGGGGGGGGTCCATGGGGGTCCCCGGGGGGCTCCTGGGGGGGGGTCCCGCGGGGGGGGGTCCCGGGTCAGAATACCACCTCCCTCCTCCTCCTCCTGAGCGTCTTTTGCCATCTTCTCCATCTCCTTTTCGTTTGTCTCCCCCTCTTCCTCCTCCTCCTCCTCCTCCTCCTCCTCCTCCTCCTCTCCTCCTCCTCCTCCTCCCTGACACAACTCCTCCTCCTCCTCCTCCTCCTCCTCCTCCTCTTCCTCCTCCTCCTCCTCCTCCTCCTCCTCCTCCACCTCCACCTCCACCTCCACCTCCTCCACCTCCTCCTCCTGCTCCTCCTCCTCCTCTTCCTCACACACACTTCCTCCGCCTACCCTGTCACGTTGTCCTTTAGCTCCTTCCTGTGATCACACATGCCGCCGCCATCGACGGGCAAAACCTTCAGGGTCGGCGGCACCGGCCGTAAGGCCTTCACAATAAGAAGTTCGCGTTTTTTTATTCGGCGTTTCGACATTGGGCGGAATGGGGGGGGGGAGGCAGGGGGGATCTAGCTCCGGACCTCTGCTTAGTGCTACTGCTTGCGACAGTGCGTCCACATTGGGGGAGGCTCCACCTGCTCGAATAGGCGCCCCAAAGCAGCCAAGATCCACTCCATGGGGGGGGGGAAGGGGGGGGTGCGAGGGCCCACGCCGATCGGCAAAACAAGGAATAACAGAAAATCGCAGAGACGTGCACGGTGTCGCTTCGGGCGATCCCCGCCCGAGAACGCGGGGCGGGATCCCCTCGGATCAACAGCACACTCTGGGCCCGGCTGCCGCGGCCTGCAGCCGTCGCTCATCGGTGACACGAGGCAAGATCCCCAAGGAGCACCGGCACGCTTTGGGCCTGGCGGCCGCGGTATTCGACGAGCGCGCTCCACTACTCGCAAAGTCACTACTCGCAAATGGGCTGGATCCCCCGCGGAGGATCTACGACAAATCACATCAAAGCGTGCATTTGCTTTTCGGACGTTTGCGAGTAGGCACTTTGCGAGTAGTGGAACGCGCTCGGTGAGGTATGAAGGGTGTGCGAGGCGGGTAAGGTTAGGTCGGGCGTGTCTTCCTACAGGCAGATTTTGGACGACAAATTTAAAGAGTAGTCAAACAGTGTTCAGAAATGATCGTCCCCAGACTTGTTTTCCAGGAAAGGGCTTAGGCGCAGGGTTTTCTTTTAGTAGGTTTCCCCCCCCGCCTCGACGACTTGAAGAAGGCTGGCGGAATTATTCTTTGATGAATGACGAAGCGGGAAGAGGGCCGGTGAAATTATTCCCTACATCCTAAGTGGGGTTCTTGTTTTCTCTGCACACCCTCCGCGCAGGATCTCTCCTCCTCCTCCTCCTCCTCCTCCTCCTCCTCCTCCCTCTCTCTCTCACTCTCCCTCTCATCATCATCATCATCATCATCATCATCATCATCATCATCATCATGATCATCATCATCACCACCGCCATTATCACCATCATCGCACTCATCACCAATCATCATCATCATCATCACTCACCCACCCACCCACCCACCCACCCACCCACCCACCCACTCACTCACTCACTCACTCACTCACTCACTCACTCACTCACTCATCACCGTCACTCGCCTGAATTTGGAGGACGTATCAAGCGGGAGCCTCGTCGGTAAGTGAATTGTGAGGATGTTTCAGGCGGGAGCCCCCTCTTTATGGGTCCCGCACTTCATGTTGGTAATCCGAACGGGTAATCGGCAATCCGTAACAGTCGCCATGTTTGGGCTCCTCAGGCCTGAATTTGGAGGCAGTATCAAGCAGGAGCCTCGTCTGTGAGTGAATTGTGAGGACGTCTCAGGCGGGAGCCCCCTCCCTATGGGTCCCGCACATCATGTTGGTAATCCGAGCGGGTCATCGGCAACCTGTAACTGTCGTCACTTTTGGGCTCCTCAGGCCTGAATTTGGAGGCAGTATCAAACGGGAGCCTCGTCTGTGAGTGAATTGTGAGGACGTCTCAGGCGGGATCCCCCTCCTTATAGGTCCCGCATTTGATGTTGGTAATCCGAACGGGTCGTTTGCAACCTGTAGCTGTCGCCACTTTTGGGCTCTTCAGGCTTGAATTGAATTCGGAGGAAGTATCAAGCGGGAGCCTCGTCTGTGAGTGATGTGTGAGGATGTCTCAGGCGGGAGCCCCCTCTCTTATGGGTCCCGCATTTCATGCTGGTAATCCGAACGGGCCATTGGCAACCTGTAGCTGTCGCCACTTTTGGGCTCCTCAGGCTTGAAGTTGGAGGAAGTGTCCATTGGGAGCCTCGTCAGTGAGTGAACCGTGAGGATGTCTCAGGCACTTCATGATGGTAATCCGAACGGGTCATCGGCCACCTGTACCTGTCGTCACTTTTGGGCTCCCCAGGCTTCAGTTTGTAGGATGTATCAAGCGGGGGCCTCGTCTGTGAGTGAATTGTGAACCAGGCTTGGGTTCATGCTGCCTCCCGCCTGAGCGCGGCTGCGCCCCGCTCGAAGCCCGCGGGGTTGTCCCAACGGCTTGGCCCGCGGGGCTGTCCCGACCGCCTGCCCCCGCGCCCCAGCGGTCCGCGGGGTTGCCCCAAAGGCTTCGCGAACCAGCCGTCGGGGAATGCGCGCGCTCTGGCCGCGGCGGCGGCGGCCCCGAGGAAAATCGATGTGCTTGCCCCGACCAAGGGGGGAAGGGGAGGAGCACACGGAGAAGAAGCAGGGGAAGGACGAGGACGGGGAAGGGGTAGGGAGGGGGTGATGATGAGGAGGAAGTGGAGGAGGAGGAGAAATAGAAGGAGGGGGGGTAGGTGAGAGCAGAACGGCGGGCGAGAGGAGAGTGTCCGTCAGGGCGAGGAGGAAAAGGGTAAGGGCAAGCTAACCAGATCCTCATGTGGGGTCCTTCTGGCGGGCTAATTTTTGAGGAGGTCCCGAGCGAAACGCTTGATTTTCTGATGTTCTGGAGGATGTCTCGGGCGAAACGCTTGTTTTGTGTTATAGATTGGCTTCGGTGCGTTGGTGAGGATGTCGCAGGTGGTGTTTTCAAGTGTGCAGGCCACACAGAGGTGTCTCTAACATGGTTGCCCAGAGCTGAATCCACGTGTTTTTACGTGTCCAGGCCACCCAGTGAGGTATCTAACATTTTTCCCGAACTGGAGCCACGTGGGTATCTAACATGGCGTCGGGCCCAACGCCGAATTATCAGGATACGCACGGGGGCCGAAAAGCGCCACCCGAACACATATCCCAAACCAGAAAAATAAGGTTGTCTTGCTCTTGACAGGGGGTGGCGCTTTGGGAGCCTCTCCAGGGAAGACATTGCGAGGATGTCTCGGGCGCGAGCGCGAATTCAGGCCACGCAAGGGGGTATCTAACATAGTTGTCCCGAGCTGTAACCACGTGTTCTTACATGTTCAGGCCACCCAAGAGAATATCTAACATTGTTGCCCCGAGCTGGAAGCACGCGTTTTACGTGTCCAGGCCACCCAAGGGGGTATCTAACATGGTTGTCCCGAGCTGGTCCCACCTTTTTTTACGTGTCCAGGCCACCCAATGGGGTATCTAACATGGTTTTCCCGAGCTGGAACCACGTGCTTTTTCGTGTCCAGGCCGCCCAGGGGGGTATCTAACATGATTGCCCCGAGCAAGGACCACGTGTTTTAGCGTGTCCAGTCTACTCAGCGGTGAGTGTAACATGGTTGTCCCCCGCAGGTCCCACATGTTTTTACGTGTCCAGGCCACCAAGGGGGATATCTAACATGGTTGTCCCGAGCATGGACCATGTGTTTTAACGTATCCAGGCCACACAGGGGTGTATCTAACATGATTGCCTCGAGCAAGGACCACGAGTTGTAGCGTGTCCTGTCTACTCAGCGGTGTGTAACATGGTTGTCCCCCGCTGGCGCCACGTTTTTTTTACATGCCGAGGCCATCACGGGGGATATCTAACATGCTTGCCCCGAGCAAGGACCATGTGTTTTAACGTGTCCAGGCCACCCAGGGGTGTATCTAACATGGTTGACCAAAATTGGTCCCACGTGTTTTTAGGTGTCTAGGCCACCCAGGTCGGTATCTAACATTATTGTTTTAGGGAGCGCGGCCCTGGGGGCGCGGACGCAGCGTAGTTTACGAGGGATCGTGGCCCAGGGAGAGCGGACGCAACATAATTTACGAGTGATCGTGGCCGTGGGAGTGCGGACGCAGAGTAATTTACTAGGGATCGTGGCCCTGGGGGGCGGACACCGGGTTATTTACTGGGGAACGTGGCCCCGGGAGCGCGGACACAACATAATTCACTATGGGGCGTGGCCCTGGGAGCGCGGACGCAGCGTAGTTTACGTGGGATCGTGGCCCCGGGAGCGCGGGCGCAACATAATTTACAAGGGATCGTGGCCCAGGGAGAGCGGACGCAGCGTACTTTACGATGGATCGTGGCCATGGGCGCGCGGACGCAGTGTAATTTACGAAGGGTCCTGGCCCTGGGTCAGGGACGTCCCGTGGCACGTCCCCTGGCACGTTCCGTGGCGCGTCCCGTGGCGAGTCCCCCTGGCAAGTCGCGCGGCGCGTCCCCTGGCACGTCCCCTGGCACGTCCCCCTGGCATGTCCCCCTGTCAATTAGCTCTGGGGCAGCTACTATGTGCTCAGGCAGCTCGAGCTCAAGATCCAGGTCAGTTCGGTCAGGACTCGGATGCAAAGGAGGACTCGATCCACAACGCTATAGAGCACAATCGCGGCATGGCACATCACAATTCAACACGGCGCAGTCAAGCACAGCCCTTGGCACGGTACATCAAGATCGATACACTCAGCATTGAAATTGCCCGTCGCCCAGTCAGGTGTCTTGAAAACGTTGCCATGCCTCACATTTCCATATTCCTGTCCGGGTTCGTGGGTCGATCATGTTTGACTATTTGGGGATATTCCTGCTGTAGAGGGACACGCCCGACTTATGGGTAGGGGGGTTCTTCTCCGGGTGGGAAAACAACACCTCGAACCTCGGTACTCGATGGAGAGAAGGAGGGATGAGAAGGACCCATCACATACGGATCAATGGTGGCATAAATTGGTACAGCGAGGGCATTGGATAAATAACCATTGGATAAGGACTCCAGGGTCTGAAAGCCAGCGGAACTCCAATCCTGGATTGGCCGTGGATATCGCCGCCACCCTCATCACATACATAATCCTTCAGGCTCTGAAGCCTCCTGGGCACATTCCGTAACCAATGCCCCCACCGTAGTTGCGGGGACAGCAAGCGACCACAACCACATCGAGGACACACTCTGGGGGATGTCTTGCGCATGCCAAACAACATTCGGAACACCGAAACCAGCTCCGCACTGGTTATGGTCGATGCCGCGTCCCAGGACTGCCAATTCGACAACAACCACAACCAAAGTGCTCACGTCGAGGTCGGTGGGTTTTCCCCTGAAGGGCCCTCCCGAAAAATCCACTCAATTGTGGTTGTGGCTCTTTTGGGGATCTACTGACCCGGGCCAATCCAAACCTGGGTCAGTCCGGCCTTGCAAGATCCCGCAAAAGCCTGCAGGATCCTGCAAGATCCCGCGCCCAGGTCAATGCGCCCGGGGCTTTGCAGGATCCTGCAAGCTTCGGCGCTCTGAAGGAGGAGGAGGAGGAGGAGGAGGAGGAGGAGGAGGAGGAGGAGCGAGGAGGGAAGAGAGGGCGAGGACGACGAGGGCTGCCTGGCGCGCCCCCGCGCGCTTCTTCGAGGCACAAGCTCGGGGCGGGCACGCCACGGCCCCGAGGGGAGCGAGCGCCCGCAGGATGCCCCTCGTCCAGTCACTGCCCCGCCCGCCAGCTGACGCGCCCTTTCGCCGCACGATCGGCAGTGAGACAGGCTGGCCAGCGTGGACCCCGAGCAGTGCATCTGCTCTGGCACACCTGCGCGGTGCAAGCTGCGTGGCGTGACGCGGTTGCGCCGCGAAGGCTGCACCACGCAGAACGACTGTGCAGTCGACTGCGATGGAGTGGATTACAATGCATTGGATTGCAGTCGGTTGGAGTGCAGCCGATTGGATTGCAACCGATCGATTGGATCGCAATCGATTGGATTGCAACGGAGAGGGGGTGCAGCGGAGCGGCGGCGACGGCGACAACATAGCCGCCAGACTGGCGGCCAGGCCCAGCTTCTCGGAGCGGAAGCAAGAACCCAGAAGTGCGAGCAGTGCTCGGGGAATGGAATGTTCTTCTCTCCTCCTACTCCCACTCCTCCCCCCTCTCCTTCTCCTCACCATCCTCCTCTGCGCCCTCCTCCTCCCCCTCCCCCTCGCCTTCCTCCTTCCCCTTCTCATCACCCTCCTCCTCCTCTTCCTCCTCCTGAACTCCTCCTCCCCTACTTGCCCGTGCTCCATCCCTTGTCGTTATACAGAAACACACATACAAACATACATACATACATGCATGCATACATACATGCATGCATGCATGCAAACATACATACATAACCCTAAACCTCGGAGACAAAACCCCCAGGGATAGTAAAGTTCGGGGTTTTCGGTGAGATAATAAACGTTGCCCGCCAGAGCCAGCATAACGAGATATCAAGAGGAAAAAGCCAAAGATATCTTGAGGATCCTTGGTCTTTGGTCCTCTATGAGACATCCTAATGATTTGTCTCGGTTGAGACATCCTCAACGAATTGCTTGTTTCGCTTGAGACATCCTCGAAATATTTGTCTGTTTCGCTTGGGACATCTCCAAATGGTTGCTTATTTCGCTTGAGACATCCTTGAAATCATTGCTTGTTTCGCTTGAGGCATCCTCCAGATTCCTCGTGTGCCTCGTTTTCCCGGGTAATCAACCACAGCGATAAACAAGTTCAGGGGGGGCAGGGGGAGGAGAAGAAAGATAGAGAGATAAATAGAAACATAGAACGATAAGAGGAGGTAGTTAGAGGAGGAAGAGGAGGAGGAGGAGGAGGAGGAGGAGGAGGAGGAGGAGGAGGAGAAATAGCTAGAGGAAGAGAGGAGAAGGAGATAGCAACAATCCAAAATTTTCAACGTATTATATTGAATTGGTAAGCGTTTAATGGAAATTAAATGTTTCATCTGCTCGTGTAGGGCAGCTCACGTGCCTCGTTTCCCAGGATAATCAATCCCAGTGATAAACAAGTTCAGGGCGCCATAGGGAGGAGGAGGAGAAAGAGATAGAGAGACAGAGAGAGAGAGAGAGACAGAGAAAGAAATAAATACAGAAATAACTACAAAGAGACATAAGGACATTGGTTTCGCTTGAGTCATCCTGAAAACAAACGTGTTTGCTTCGCTTGATGTTGTTATCTCAACACAAGAAGGAAGTAACCTCGATGGCGAACTTTCCCCGTGATAAAGAAGTTCGGCCTCCGCGCCCTCCGCCTCTATTTGAACTCCGTCTAGGCCGACAATAAAAAACTCAAACTACTTAAAGGGGGGGTACTTTATTATCCTGGGCATGGGGTTACATACATACTGCCGAATCAGCTATACAAGTATATGTGTATATATATATATATATATATGGATAGGTATGCTTGCGTATGGATGCGTACATATGTATACACAGAGACATCCCAAACTCATCTTCTGGCCAGTTGGTGTACACATGCGTACCCATAACTGGAAACACACATTCCCCTTGCAGCGCCTGCACTTACGAAAATCCGACTTGCGTTCCTAAGGAACTGATGCTCCGTCGAGATTTCGCCGCGTCGTCGCCCGCTGCCGCCACGTTGCCGCCTACCAGGGTGTCCGTCGAGGTTTCGCCGCGTCGCCGTCCGTCGCCCCACTTGGGAGGTCCGTCGAGGTTTTACGCAGCGTCGCCGCCCGTTAACGCCTCGTTGCCGCCCCCTTGGGGACTCTCGAAGTATTGCCGCGTCGCCGCACGTTGCCGCCTCGTTGCTGCCCATGCGCCACGTCGCCCCCCAGGTGCCGCCTCGTTGCCGCTGGCCCACCTGGGGGGTCCGTCAAGGCTTCGCCGCGTCGCCGCCAAGACCTCGGTACAGCAGGAGATATCCAGATCCGCCATCGTGCCGCCTGGCATGCTGAGGCGTGGTAGGGTGCCAAGTGCCGCCTGGCAGGGCCTCTGTGTTCCACTTGGGCACCTTCCTCGGGCGGCAGAATGCTGCCTGCGGTTTCCCCCCTCCCGAGACCACAATCCTTCGTAAAGCAAGCCGTGGGTCCGCGCTCCCGAGGCCGCGACCCCTCGTTCACGAAGAGCGGATCCGCGGCCCGAGCTTCCAAGGCGGCTCATGCAGGCAACCAAGGAAACCAAGATGGCCCAAGATGCCTTACAGACGGCCCTAGACAGCCAACCAGCATTCGAATGTGGCCTCAAGACGGCCCATAGTGCCTCCAAAAGCACCCAGAAGGGCCACAAGAGGACCTCCAGCAGGGCCCGAAGAAACCAAACATACTGATTCCCTGTTGATTCTTGAATGGCTTTCGCATTCTCGCCTTTGCGGGGTTCCGTCAGCTCAAGACGGCCCCCAAACCCTCCACGATGGCCCCAAGACGGCCCAGTAGGCCCCCTAAGAGGGTCCCACGATGGCCCACGAGGACTCCACGGTGGCCCAAGAGGCATCCAAGACGGCCAAAGAGGGCCTCCTGTAGGATCCAAGACGACCTTAAAGGTCCTTCGACGGCCCAAGGCGGCCCAAAGACGGCCCCCAGGCACCCACTGTACGACCAAGAGGGACCCACGACGGCCCAAGAAAACCACAAGACGGCGTAAGAGTGCCCCAAGACAGCCCAAGCGGGCCTCAAGATGCCCCCAAGACTGCCTCACATGAGGGCAAAACAGCCGCAAAATGGCCCCAACGGGTTTCATGATATCTCCTCAGATAGTGATGACGGCAAGTTTCACGTGTGACGGCCTTCCTCTTCCACCTCCTCCTCCTGCTCCTCCTCATCCCCCTCTTCCTCACTACCATCGTCATCATCATCCCCATCATCCTCATAATCCTCATCATTAGCATCAAGACTCTCCCATGCCTGACATGAGATGCCACCCGTGACGGCCTCCTTTGCCCCCTCGAGCTGGCTATCACGGTGGCGGGTCTTGCCACAGGCAACTGGATGAATCTGGAGAGCCCGTGGAAGCTCTAACACGAGTCACGAGACAGCAAGAGTCGTCAAACACTCAACAACGCTGGAACACCGCTGCCCCGCACCCCGCCCCGAGCCCCCGCCCCACCCCTCGTCTGAGACGCGAGCAAGATGAGGACACATTCGCGCAAGGGAACGTTGGAAATCGCTAAGAAGCGGCTGGTCTGGAAGATGCAGCGGGCGCCGCCGCCGATCCCTGGGCGGTCCTGAGTTCCAGAACGCTCTGAGAGCGCTCTAAGACGTTCTGGAGCGATTTACCCTTATCCCAGTTGTGAGCCCTCAAAGTCTGAAGCGCCAGCAGGGATTCAGAATTCCAAGGATGTCTGCAGCCAAGCGAGCCCCAGCGGGGGTGTTCGACACCCCAACGTCGAGTGGACCGCAGGGGCAGGGTGGCCTGCCTGACACTTCCTCCACGCGTCCCCGGCCAAAGGCTCGAGCATCGAAGCTTTCCGCACGTCTCTGGGCCAGAGTTGCTGCCCTTGGCCTCTAGAGACCTCCAGAGCCCTCCGGGGACCTCCAGGGACATCCCAGGTCTGCCTGACGCTTCCTCTGCCTGCCAGGTCATCTTTGCCTTCTTTGGTGCTAGCCCTAGCTTTCAAAAACAACAGACTGCCATACAAACCAGAAGACCTCGCCATTGCGCAAAGCTGGCTGTTTGAGGCTATGCTCTGCTCTTGCTGCCCGAGCCAGCCTTTTTTTAAACTTTGTTGAGCTGTCGGGCTGGAACATCCCAGGTCTGCCTGACGCATTCGCATCGCGCCCCCGAGCCAGGGCTCGAGGATCGACGCTCTCTGCACGCCTCCTGGGCCTCTCCTGCTGCCCTGGACCTCCAGAGGCCCCTGGAGGCCTCTCCGAGGATCCCTGCGGACCTCCGGGGATGCGGACCCTCGGCGACTCGGGCAATTCGCGCTAAAGTTTTGACTTCAAGGCGTCAAACGTGTACATACGAGGTTATACTGTAACTTTCGCGCGCGCTTCGCGCGCGCTCAGGTTGTTGCGCAGGCCGGGGTGGGGGCCGCTGAGGAGCTTGGACAGCGCTATCATGCACGATCGCGTGACACGGTCGCACCCATCCTCACCCTCATCCTCATTGCTGACTCAATCCTCGTACTCCTCATCATCCTACCCCTCGTCATCACAGTAGCCATCATGGTCAAAGTCATCGTCACAACCATCAACACCAGCAACATCAGGAATAACATCCTTGGCCCAATGCTGCTAGCCGTGCCGACATGTCAAGCTCGCGCATCATCATGTCATCATCATCATCAGCCTCATCATCATCAGCCTCATCAGCACCATAATCATCATCAGCCTCATCATCATCAGCCTCATCATCATCAGCCTCATTATCATTCGAATAATGATCATTATCCTTATCCTCACCCTTATCCGAATCATCATCTTCATTCTGGCTCCCATCACAAATCACCGTCATCAACACTACTGCAACACTCGTGCACATTGTCACTGCCATCGTCTTACCCATCATCCGAATCATCACCAAACTGAGCATCATCACCGTCGTCATCGTCGTCGGCCCGATGGAACATCCGGCCTACTGCCTGCCCCGGGGAGCCTCTTGGAGGCGTTTGGGGGGGGTGGGGGGGGGCTGACTCCTGGGATTTGAATGAGGGTTCTCGGGGACCACTTCTGTCGTTTCGGGAGCACCTTGGGCCGTCTGGAGGGCATTTGGAGGCCTGAACAGCCAGCCCATCGAGAGCGAAAAAGCGAGTTCAACAGAACCTGTCATTTCTGACGCCGTCGGAAGCCGTCGGGCTGGGCTCTTCGAGATCGCTTGGGTCGTTTCGGGGAACCGTCTTGGTGGCCTCTGGGGCTCCTCTTGGGGCTCTCTCGGGCAAGTTTAGGGCTCTCCAGTAGCCTCAGAGGCGGCCGCCCGATTGAGGAAAAGGAAATCGAAACATCATCATTGTCATGCTGGTACTCGTCACCATCATCGTTACCGCGACCATTGTCATCAACATCCGTATCCTCAACAGCGTCACCACCACCGTTTTAATAAT
This sequence comes from Prorocentrum cordatum, assembly GCA_963575745.1. Classification (NCBI taxonomy): domain Eukaryota; class Dinophyceae; order Prorocentrales; family Prorocentraceae; genus Prorocentrum; species Prorocentrum cordatum. The sequence continues at coordinate 126,973 of CAUYUJ010018555.1, forward strand.
CGACGTCGTTCTCAACATCCGCATCCACATCGCCATGAACGTCATGGTCATCAGCATCATCATCAACATCATCGCCATCACCATCACCACAATCAACATCACCATCATCATCACCGTCAGCATCATCCGTATAACCATCATCATCAAGCGCATCATCATCATCATCATCATCATCATCATCATCACAATCATCATCATCAACATCGCAATCACAAACATCATCACCATCACCATCATTTGCATATCATCAACTTCATCGTCCTCATGCTCAGCATCATCAGCCTCCTACTCAGCACCAACGTCGTCATCAAGACCGCCATCGCCATTATCATCATCAACAGCACCTTTATCAAAACCACCATCACCATCAACAACATCATCATCACCATCACCATCGTCATCATCATCAACAACAACGTCATCATCATCATCATCATCATCATCATCACCATCACCATCATCACCACCATCATCATGCTCATCAAGATCATCATACTCATCATAATCATCATCATCATCATCACCATCATCAGCATCATCATACTCCTCGTCGTGGTCGTACGAGTCCTTGCCATCGCAACCGTGATCATCGCGATCGTCGTCATGAGCGACCTCGGACACACCTTGGTCCGTCCTGGAAGCCTCCTGGAAGTTTCCTGGAAGCCTCTTGGGAGCCTTTTGGGGCCGTCTGGGAGACATCTTGAGCTATCTGGGGCGGGACCAATATCATCGCCATCATAAGGATACTCAACATTAGCATCATCAGAATGAGGGGGGCGTCCGGTCATTCACTGTCCCTGGGCGCGCGGCTGAAGTGAGGTTCCGCGGTGCGAATTGTTGTTGGTGTTGTTGCTGTTCTTGTTGAACATTATTAATTCTAAAGAATAATTATTGTTGGGACCCCTGGTGCACGGCCCCCCCGCCGCGCCTAGGCCGCAGCTACATTTTCATCATTTTTTCGCGAAAGCTTCAGAAAAGTGGATGGGGTCCAGATCCGGTTGTTTTGTTGTAATCCGTTTTCCCTTGCAAAAAACACTATAAAATGACATTTCTTGTTCTAATATAATCAAATTTCAAGAATCCCTTGCAAAAAATAAGGTAAAGTGGACATTCGCGCGCGCAAGACGAAATCCTTCCAAAAGCTTAGTGTTCGGAGCGATTTTAACATAAAAACATCAAAAAACCAATGGTTTTTCAACAAAAAAATGTCAAAATCTCATCCCGCGCGCTCTTGCGGATTCGTAGGAAACCCAACACTTTTTAAACATTTCTGTCAAACGGGCTTTTGCGAGCAACTTTTTCGAACTTCTGCGACAACGGTTGCGCACCTGCCAGGGCCATCATCCCTGTCAAATAATACCATGCGGGACACATTCGTTTTTTCTTCGCGCGCGCACGCCGTCGTCGTCGGCCGCGGGGCCCTGAATAGTAGCCACGGTCGTCCGCATGCCACGAAGTGAAGTGTCCGAACGTCATAGGGCGGGAAGCTGGGTGTGGGTGGTGGCGAAGAGTCGTTTGGAAATGTGGTAGAGCTTGAACCGGCCCCCCCACAAAGTGGGGGTAGTGCCCGCCTCCTATGAAAACCCTGGCACTGGTGAGAACGGAGTGTCCCCACGTGCTAGTAATTGTTGGTGTTGTTGTTGTTGTTTATTGTCGTCGTCCCACCCGCAACCTGTCACGCGAACCAGCCGCGGCCCACCCGCGACCCGCCTGCGACCCACCCGCGACCCATCCGCGACCAACCCCGCGACCCATCCGTGACCCACACGCGACCCACCCACGACCCTGTCCGCGACCCTGTACGTAACCCACCCGCGACCCACCCGCGACTCTGTCCGCGACCCACCCGAGACCAACCCGCGACCCGCCCGCGACCCACCCGCAATGCTCGCACGGAACGAAAAAATCGGCGCCTGTGGCGGGCTCGTGTAGGATTTGTAAAAATGAGGCGCCTGCGGCAAGCTTCTTCAGAGCCTCGCAGACTGCCGACGTCCCCGCCACCTCTTCACTCTTATCCTCAACTGCGGGGTGCTACGTATTCATAAGCATCATCGCCATCTCATCATCACCACCACCATCATTATCATCACCATCACCGTCATCTTACCGTCTTCATCAGCATCAGCATTAGCATCATCATTATCATCATCATGATCGTCGTCGTCGTCGTCGTCGCCATCATCATCATTATCATCATCATCATCATCACCACCAACGTCATCATTATCGCAATCACCACCATCCTCACCGTCATCCGTATCAGTACCAACATCATCAGCAACATAATCATCATCAGCACCAGCACCAGCACCAGCACCAGCACCATCATCATCAGCATCAGCATCAGCATCAGCATCAGCATCAGCATCAGCATCATCATCATCATCATCATCATCATCATCATCATCATCATCATCATCATCATCATCATCATCATCTCCATCATCACCGTACTCCCGATCATAATCGCAACCATGCGCATCAAACTCGTCGTCATGAACATTACTACTAACATCAACGTCATGCCATCGACCAGATGTTCTCGGAGAGGCCAATGGGAACATCAAGTCTGCTGCGCGTGAGCTCCTCTCAGACTCTAGGGCCATTCTTGGACCATCCTGAGGCCTCAGCGGCCTCTCGGGACCGAAAAGGCGAGACCTTCAGACACCGACAATGCTTTCCCTGAGGCAGGTCAATGATTTTGGGCTCCTGGGGGCCTCTTGGAAACCTCTCGGAGACCTCCAGGGGCCGTCTTGGGGCCATCTTTAGCTGCCTGCACCGTCTGGAGGCTTGCTGGGACCGTCTTGGCGGGCTCGAGGGCGGTCTTGAAACCACCTTCGGCCGTCTCGGAGCCATCTTGAAGGATCTTGGGGGCTCCAGTCAACCGTTTTGGGCCGCTATGAGGCTCCTCGTGGGCAATTGTTTGACCATTCTGAGGCCCGAGAGGCCCCTCGGAAGCCCTAGGAAAACATGATGTTTTCATTCATTGTTGAGGGATTTCCGTCTCCTGTATGCTTTTTGAGGCTTCTTGGGGGCCTCTTGGGGGTCTTTTTTGGCCCTCGGGGGGCCAACTGAAGCTTTCAGGGGCTTTCTGGAAGCCATCTGGGGCCGTCTTGGCGGTCTCGAGGACCGTCTCGAAGCCATCTTCGGCCGTCTCGGAACCATCTTAAAGAGTCTTCGAGGCTCGAATTGACCGTCTTGGGCATCCTTGGGACTCCTGGACGGCTGTTGTTGCACAATCCTGGAGCCTCAGAGGCTCCTCGGAAGGAATGATGCGAGATCTTGAATTATCCGGGCGAAGGACCCAACCATGTGCAGTTGTGAGTAACGCAGTTGTGGGTTTCGTCCTCGGTGAATCTATCTATGGAACCACGACGCATGTGACGGGTGTGCCGAAATGGGCACGGGTGCGGGCGCTGCCATTGGGGCCGTCGGTGGAGCCCCTTGTGGGCCCACTAGACGTGTGAGGGGCGCGCCGGAATGCCGGGCGGAACCGCATGCGGGCGCTGCCACTGGGGCCTTCGGTGGAGCTCCCTATGGGGCCAAGAAACGCGTGAGGGGTCGCGCCGATGAAGGGTCGAACCGCGTGCGGGCGCTGCCACTGGGGCCTCTGGTGGAGCTCCCCAAGGGGCCACGAAACGTGTGAGGGATCCGTCGAAATGCAAGGTGGAACCGCATGCGGACGCTGCCACTGGGGCCTTCGATGGTGCTCCTTTGGGGGCCACGGAACGTGTGAGGGTTGCGCCGGCATTGGGAGGTGGAAACGCATGCGGACGCTCCCATTGGGGCCTTCGGTGGAGCTCCCCGTGGGCCCACTAGACGTGTGAGGGGTGCGCCGGAATGCAGGGCGGAGCCGCATGCGGGCGCTGACACTGAGGCCTTGGGTGGAGTTCGCTTTGGGACGGCGAGATGTGTGAGGGGTGCAACGACTTGCAGGAACCGCATGCGGGCGCTGCCACGGGTGCCCTCGATTGGGCTCTCTATGGGGCCAAGAAACGTGTGAGGGTCGCGCCGACACGAAGGGTTGAGCTGCGTGCGGGCGCTGCCACTGGGGCCCTCGGTGGAGCTCCCCGTGGGGCCACGAAACGTGTAGGGGGCGCGTCGACATGCAAGGTGGAACCGCATGCGGGCGCTATCACTGGGCCTTCGATGGTGCTCCTTAGGGGGCCATGGAACGTGTGAGGGTTGCGCAGGCATTGGGGGGTGGAAGCGCATGCGGGCGCTCCCACTTGGGTTTTCGAAGGAGCTCCCAATGGGGCCACGAGACGTGCGAGGGGTGCGCCGGATTTGGGCGATGGAGCCGTATGGGAGCGCTGCCACTGGGGCCCTTGGGTGGAGCTCAGTATGGGGGGTCACGAAGCGTGTGAGGGGTGCGGCGACATGGGAGGGCGGAGCCGCACGCGGGCGCTGCCACTGGCGCCGTCGGTGGAGCTCCCCATTGGGCCACGAAACGTGTGAGGGGTGTACCGGAATAGACGTGCGGAGGGCAGAGTCGGGGATGGGAGGAGGAAGCGGGCAGCGGGAGGAGGAAGGATAACGCGGGGCGCTGCCTCTTCAAAACGAGGACCCAACACCAAAGGATGATCGGTAAAACTATTAACCTTCCATCGGGTGTTGAAAGATTTTGGCCTTCTGGAAGCCTCTTGTGAGCCTCTTGTGAGCCTCTTGGGCCGTCTGAGGGCCATCTTGAGCTTTCTCGGGCGTTCCGGAGGCCATCTGAGGCCGTCTGGGCGGGCTCTAAGGCCACCTCGGGGCCATCTGGGGCCGTCTGGGGGCCATCTTGGAGGGTCCACCCATACAAGCTTGGGGCACCTGGTTTTGGCCCCCGGAACGCCAACGCCGCGTTATAGTTATTTGTGTAGATATGCATTTGTGTATACATACAATTGTATATACACGCGCCTGCACACATACGTACATACATACATGCATCCGTACATGCATAATTTGCATACATACAAGCATCTATACATACACACATACATACACACATACTCGCACATACATACACACATGCATGTTTAATACATACATACAAGCATACATACATACACACATACATACATACATTCATGCATCCACACATACATACACCTACCTACCTACGTACCGACCTACCTACCTACCTATCTACCTACCCACCCACCTACCTACCTACTTACCTACACACAAGCAGACGTACATGCATACATACATACATGCATGCATACATACATACATACATACATACATACACACATACATACATACATACATACACACATACATACATCCATACATACATGCATACATGCATACATACATGCATACATACATATATACATACATTCATACATTCATACGTACATGCATGCATACATACATGCATGCATGCATACATACACACATACCTATATATAGGATATTATCTTATGCCACGATGCCCTCGGGCACGCGTTGGAGTGCTCAGGTCCCTTGCTCGATTCCCTGAGCCTCAGTCCTCACTCCCGAGGATTCCTGAAGGGGCGGGGGGGCCCAACCCTTGAAATCTCTCAGAGCTTGTCGGGTGGCTCCGGGGGCTTGCCGCATGACTTTGTCGGGCCCACAAGGGCCCCCAAGACGGGCCACGGGTGCCCCAAGAGGCCCCCAAGATGGGCCAAGAGGGCCCCGAATCGCCGAACGATCAGTCCAAGACGCCCCAGATGGCCTCCAGTCGGCCGAAGATACACCCAAAACGCACCAAGAGGCTTCCAAGAGCAGCCGCAAGAAGCAAACATCGTCCCACTCCTATAGGACAATGCTGATTTTCTGTATACACGACTTCTGAGCTTTCAAAGTGCCCAAGACGACCCGCGCGGCCCCCAAGACCGCCCCAAGACCGCCCTGGAGGTCCATAAGACGAGAACCCAAAGATGGCCCCAGTGGGGTCCAAGAGGGGAAGCCCGAACCGAAAATCCGAGGCTGCCACCACATGATGCCCGCAGGAGGCCGTCTCTTAGTCCGTCTAAGAAGCTGTGAAGTCTGGAAATCGATTATACTGAAAATGCTTGTTTCCTGGCGTTTGGGTGATGTTTGCCTCCTGGAGCCCCTTGTAGGGGCTCCTTGGAGGCCTCTTGGGAGCCTCTTGGCACGTCTTCAACCCGTCTGAGGGCGCCTCGGGTGGCGCCAGAGCGCCCCAGACGCAATGTTGGACGCTCTTGGGCCAGCTTGGGAGGCGTTTCCAGCGGTTCGGATATATATATATATATATATATATATATATATGCACACACATGCGTAGATCAACCATAACTAGATCTCTCCATACATATTTACATATCGATACACATACATACTTACACGCATACATACAAACATACAACCTTTACACATCCGTACATCCATCCAGTCGCACATCCATTCATACATGCATACAAACATCTATGCATACATGCATACATACATACATACATACATACGTACGTACATACATACATACACACCTGCAGACATACAGGCATACATACATACATACATACATCCATACACACATACACATATGCAGGTACACACATCCATTCACACATTCATCCAACCATACATCCATCCATACATGCAAATGCACATGCACACATGCACACATACATGCTACATACATACATGCATGCATACATACATACATACACGAACATACACCACTCATAAACACACATACATAATACACGCATACATGCACACACCCATACGCACATCCATACATTCATAGAAATACCTACCTATCTACCTTCCTGTCGGCCTACCTATCTACCTATCTACATGCCTACCTACCTACAGGCCTACCTCTGTTCCGACCTACCTATGTACCTACCTACCTACATGTCTACCTAACCGTATACATACATACACACATACATACGTACACATACATACATACATACATACATGCATGTATACATCCGCATAAACACAGTTCACACATGCATACATGCATGCATACATACACATATCCACCTACATACGTACACACATACACACATACACACATACATACAGACATGCACACATGCATACATGTGTATATATATACATCTATATATACACATGCATACGCATACACATACATACAGACGTACATACGTACATACACACATACAAACGTGCATACATACATCCATCCATGCATGCCTGCATACACGCACGCAACCATACAAGCATATATATATACATTAAAACATGCATTAAGCTACACGCCTACATACACGCATACGTACAAACACACATTCACAAACACATGCACACATACATACCGGCATGCATGCACGAACACATCCATACACACATACACACATTCATGCATGTACTCATGCATATATACGTACACACATGTATGCACACATTCATATATACATGCATACATGCACAGAAACATACGAACACACATATACATTTACAGTCACATCCACATGCACATCCACATAACCATACACATGCACATGCACATGCGCATACACACATACACATATACCTTCGTGCGTACTTACACACATTCACACATACACACATACATACATACATACATGCATACATACATGCATGCATGCATGCATGCATGCATACATCCATACATACACACATACATACATACATACATACATACATACATACATACATACATACATACATACATACATATACACACAGCTATACAATGTTCGGAAATCCTGGAACAACAAACATCGACATCTATTGGGAAAACACCCTTTACCTCCGCCAGCGAAGAAGACCTCGTTGCACCTGCGCCAACTTTCGAATCCCTTCAGCCAGCTTCCGCCAAGGAAGAGATGCCATCCCCTTCGATTCCTCGAAGGACCTTTCGAGAACGCGCAACATTTGCGTGTAAAGAAGTTTCCCACTCCGAGCAATGGCCGCACGCGCCTCTTTCTCGTGCGGGCCAACCTCGTGGGCCTCCGGCCACCTAGTCCTGCCCCCTCTGGTTCCTCCCGCTCGCTCCCATGCTGCTGCTCCGCCCCCTGCAGTGAAACTGCTACCTGAAGGGACGCCGAATGGCGGATCCGCGGAACCCTGAACCCCCGAACGTTGCAACCTGTTGTGGGCGCGATGTGGAAGATCCGCTGGCTTCCACTGGCCCAGCCGCCCTCGTTTTGCTTCCGCCGCCGGCCTTTAAGGAAGAGATGCCAACTCTTTAGACCCTCGAGGGCGAGGCCCCTTCTTGAGCGTTCCAAACGAGGAGCGGCGTGTTTGGGGGACCCGAGAACCAAGAACGCCTGATTGCCCGAGGAGCGCTAGAGGCACAACCTCGGACGGATTCAAGGAGCAACGAGCGCCTTGCGCCTTCCGAGCCCAACCTGTTCCATGTTTCAGCGTGCCGACTGTACTCTCTCCCCTCCGCCGCCTCGTCTACGTCTCCCCTGTGTTGTGCCCGTGACCTCGCCTTGGTCACGCTGCGGGGTCACCACACGGCCTGGCCGTGAGCGGGCGCGGACTCGCTGATCACCATCTCCATGGCGAAGATGCCCTCCCCAGCCCATCGTCGTCATCAGCATCAGTGTCAGCGTCGTCGTCGTCGCTTTCGGCAACGTCACCGTCGTCCTCCTTATATGGCCCGGGATCGAGCACTGGCAGACGGACTAGCAATCATAGTAAGAATCGCGCAGACACAGCACGCAGAGTCGACCATAACCAAACATGTGCAGGGATAGGCATAAACATGCAGCTTCGGGCTTTGGCGCGGAGACACAGCATGCTTTTCGACAGACGTGAACATTGGCCAAGAAGGAGGGGAACCTTGGGGCCATCTGGTCACACGCACTCAGGACGAAGGTATGAAGCTCAGCGCCGCGGTCCTGGCCAGATCCCGCAATTCCCCATGCCTCGCAACTACATTTACATGCCGCCGCAATGCCACGCACTTGCCAGGTGGGAATCCCGCGAAAGCGCAGTGCTTCGAAGGGAGGTTGCTGACGAAGGCACGGAGGATAATATCCATAACAACGATGACGCTGTCAGTGTGATGGCAGCTTTGGCGGACGCCAAATTCACTGTGACGAAGACGACCTGCATAGCAAATCAAACCCAGAAGCCAAACGAAGACGACCTGCATACCAAATCAAACGAGAGGGACAAGGAGTGAGAGGAGAACGGGGCGGGAGAAAGACACATGCGGGATGTTGATGATGAGGGAGCCCAACAACATTAAAGACATTCGTGTCGTGGGCCCCCGGATCTTCCGAGCCAGTCCCGAGAGCAATGTGTTCACCTCGGATCGTGCTGGTGTTCCAGGGCCCGAACAGGGTTCCAACAATCACACACATTGGACAAACGACCGTCGCGAGTTCTTGGTGCGCTCGAGGGCCGTCTGGGCGGGTCGTCGCCGTCGTCGTCGTTGTCCTCCTCCTCCTCCTCCCACTCCTTCCGCTCCTCCTGCTCCCGAACTTCGGTCGGAGGCGCCGAGCGAAGCGAGTCGGAGGAGGATGAGAAGAAACAAGTAGGAGGAGGAGGAGGAGGAGGAGGAGCAGGAGGAGGAGGAGGACGACAAGGAGGATATGAGGAGAAGGAGGAGGAGGATATGAGGAGAAGGAGGAGGAGGAGGAGTAGGAGTAGGAGGCGGATGAGGAGGAAGAGGAGAAAGAGAGAGGAAGCGAAGGAGGAGGAGGATGAGGAGGAGAAGGGGGGGGGCCAGGGGGGGAGTGGGCCCTGTTTTTTTAGAAGGGAGATGCTCCTGCCCAGCGCTGCGGGGCCGGGAGCTGCCAGGAGCGTGCCCAGTCAGAAAGGCGGCCGTGACCCAGCGCGGATTACGAGTGCCAATTCGAACAATTCCTCCGCCTCGTCTTGTTCTTCCCCCTGCTCCCCTCCTTTCGCACACTTCCTCCTTTCTTCCTCTTCATGCCCAATGTCCTGGATCCCCCCCGCCTTGCCGCTAATACTCCTTCTCATCCTCTTCGTCGTATTCGTAACTAATCGGCGCAACACGCACCTGGATTTTCATTGTTACATCTTGTCCTACGACCGAAAACTCACAACCGATCCCGAGCGTGTTGTTCGGGTGGGAGTCGGCGAAGGCGAGGTTGAACGCGATAGTGCCGATAGCACAAACAAATATTCAAACAGTTCGACGAAACGTATGGAGGTCTTTCAGCTCCTGCTTACATCATTCATTGTTTGGCTTGCCATCATTGCGCCAAGTGCGCGGGTCTGAAGAAATACGAGATCAGACGGGTGTGAAGGCATCCAGCGGATGGTGGACTGCAGCACGCGTGTTCCACGAGGACGAGGCTGTGTGACGGTGCTGTGCCACTGCCTGAAAGGCGCACCGCCCGCTCCACGGGATGTGCCAAGGACCGCTGAACTGTACAGCGCTGGATGGACGCCTCAATACACTGGCGGCCGAGGCCAACAACGGTATCGTTCTGCATGGCCCATTCGATATTGAGATTGTTGGTTTGTGCGGGCTTTTCTCGCAGATCAAACTTTCAATGAACGGATAACCCACCGTGCTACTCGTTGACGAACGTGCTGGCTGTGCGCGCACTGGTTTACAACTTGCGGCGGATCTGCTCAAATAGAAAATCATCCCCGGTCTGGAAATACGACTTGCCGCTTGACGCGTGATGACCCACCAGAACGTCATCCGCGTCCATTCGCTGGAACTTTCCACAGTCTCCAGGGCCAATGTGAAAAAATGATATCGTTGCGCCCGCTGCCGTTGCGGAGCAGCGCTCGGATATTTTGGTGGTTCGAGCCAAAGGACTGCGGCCGCCATTCTTGTTGCGAGCCGCTTTCTCAGTGGAAAGTGTATCGGCTTTGGAGGTGCTCGTCTTTGCGCGAGCATCGATGCAGCATGGGTCGGGGCCGCGATCAAAATTGTTCGTCAACTGCGCCGCGAGCATCGCCAGGGCCGCTGAGTGCACGACGACGATGAAGACCCGATGCAGTCTGCTCCCTAAATTCCGCCCCTGAGGAGATGGTGGCACTCTGAACTGTCTCCACTGCGGCCATGCGTAGTCTGACAAACATACCATTGAACATCTGCAGTGGGTGCCGTGGTCGATCGTAATGCAGAGCACCGGGCCTCTGAGAGCGCAGACAAGGGGATGGTGCTTGTGCCGCCTGCGCGCTGCCGCAGCTCCTGGATCAACTCGTCGATCTCGGTGTGCCCATCGCGTTGCTCATGTACGTGCTGCAGGCTGAGCGGCAATGTCCCGCTGACTGCCACTGCGGCCGCGCTTAGAAATATGCCGTGCCCTGGCCCGCGGTTGGAGCGCTCTGACGTCGGGGCTGCGCGCGGCGATGCCGCTTCCTGCGAGGCGACCGATAGCACCCCCTCAACAGCGGCGATCTGCGCTCCACCACTCGCCACTTGCATGCAATTTTGAGATCGGGGGTCGGCATGTCAGAGGGCGTCGGGGGCACCGCGCGCTGCGAAACAGCCTTGAAACAGAACGAGAGCTGCCGCGCGCCCGGCTCGAACCTGGCCCGGCTCGAAGTGAGATTTGGTACTTCGTCCCTCCGCTCGTTTGGCTTGACCGACCATCAGCTCGGACTTTCCGTGTCCTCTTGCCCCACTTCTCCCACTGCTCCTACCCTTCTCGCCCTCGCCTTTTCCTAGTGCGCCGATATGAGTATCAGCTAACCGATCCCCATCCCCAGCGGCGTGGCCTGGGCCCCACTGGCCGATTTATCCCCCCTAGATGGGGAGATAGGCCGTATCCTTCGGGTTTCGAGGGGTGTATCCCCAACTGGGGTGGTAGTTTGGTTTGGTGGGGCTCTCGAAAAGGATGGGGATGGGGTTGGGGATTGGTTAAACGATACCGACGACAGGGGCCGCGGGTCGTACTTGTGGTGGGATGCGACCATAACCCTCTCAATAGGCGGCACCTGGAACGAACTGCTTGCACTGGCGCTGCCCATGGATGGGTCGAGCCCAGGAGGTAGAAATCGCATCTGACATAGCTGGAGACAGGAATGCTGCTGAGCCAAGGTCTGCGCAGTCCAGTCGCCATAGCAGACGCCATGCGTCGACACAACCCAGCGGGGTACTGTTGGGCCACTGAGGCGAACGTTGCCAACAATCCTCAATGTCCCCTGCAACACCTCTATAAGAACGATGGTTGCGCATGCCTCGAAAAAAATGTACTGCGGCCACAAGCGGACTCCGCATTAACCGTGGGCGAGGACGGTGGCTTCCGAGGCAAAGCGCCGCAAATGCACGGATCGACCTGGAACATCGGCGAGGGCCTGAACTGACCCTTGCCGTCAAAACCGACGATCTCACGCACTGCTGGCAAGCCCCACGCGAGTGGAATTTGAGAGAGCCCATGGTTACGAGGGTCCTCCATCATAAAGAAGCGCCCAGCGGCAGCGCGTTGAAAGGCTGTGCCGATCATACTCTGCAGCAGTCCCGAGCCAAAGAAGAACTTGTCGCCACTCCTTCGGGGTGATATTCTAGGCCCACAAAGCCACGCAAACCGACGGGCAACTCCAGGACAACTTCCACCGTGAGGGTGCACTATCCGCTTTGCAGCGCTGCTAGTCCAGGAAGGGTGGATCCCCGACGATCCCGAACGCCTCTCTCGACCAGGGCGTGGCAAGGAACGTGCTGTCGGCCTGACGGCCGATTGAATTTCCCTTCGCGCGGTCACCGGAGGACGATCGGAACCAACGATCAGCGCGCGGCGAGCAGGGTACCCAGCGATGGGACCTGCTTTTTTCGATGAGGCTGGCCAACTCAACCACTGGACATCCTCGTCGACCCTCCTCTAGGCGGCAAAACAATTGACCGCGGGCAACGGCAGCGGGCGGCCAGGGGGCTGGCACAGAGGCACTTCACTCGCACGCCTTGCGTTGTCCCTGGAGGCTGCCCCAGGCCCCTGGCATCGGAATGCTGAAGCGGGTGAAAGGCAGAGGGGGTGGTGAAGCTTCAAATCCGTGTTTTCTTACGCACCCACATCACGCAAGGCTTATGCATTCTCAAGGCTCACGGGGGGCAGGCTGCGAAATACCTTGCCGAGTCCCCTGTCTGAGCGCACATGCCCTACCAATCATTGCCGCCAGTGCCTTCCGTTCCACGCGTATGACACTGGTCCGTTCTGCAACACCACCTGCAGCATCAACCTGATGGTGTTCTGGCGCGCGGCGCCGAAACCTCGCGGTGGCGCAATGACGACATGGGAAATGATCTGTGCCCAACTTTCGCAATCACGCAGCGGCGGAGGCGTGCCGTGGCTTCCAATGCCTTCCGTGATCGCGACCTCCCACAAGGCTCCACGCCAAGCTTCGGCCACATGCAGGCCGATGGACGCTCTCAGGGCAATGCGATCGACGCCTATCCCACCATACCTTCTACTACGGGCACGACGCAGCGAACTACCTTGGCAGTCGGGGTACGCGCGCCGTTGCGCTCAAAAGCCACGGGGCCCGCGCGCACAACTAACAATGATCGACGCACGATGGGGTGGTGCACAAGCAGCGGTTCACGCACCAGAGTGGTCGACTTCCGGAGGGCAGCGGCCGCTGGCACGGCAGCGAGAGCAGCGCCAGCGTGGCCCAGCCTCTCCTGAACCCTGCGCTGGGCGGGGCAGAGGGCAGCGAGATGAGGGCGTCGACAGGGCAGCCCTCACCTGGCACCCATCACCGCCAGCCTACGCCTCTGTCGCTCGGCAACCGGTCGCGCGGCGTCCCTGGCGGTCTCCAGCGCTCAGCGCCCGGGAGCGGCAGCGCGCGGTGCGAGAAAGAGAAGAAGGAGGGAAGAGAGGCGCCAGGCACCGAGCCACCGCACACGTACGGTCGGGAACTGTCTCTTAGCGTTTCTCGGCGGCGGCCCCAGCGACACGCAGTGCCCTGCGAGCGGAGAGCGTGTCGTTCCGCTCCGCGGTGCGGAAGGCTGGGAAAGGCTCGGGACATTGCTGACGCCTGGGGGCTGGGAGGTGGATAGCGTGTCGTTCCGAGGCGTGGTGGGCCAGAACCGGCGGAGCGAAACGCTATCCAAAAGATCCCGACCGGAACCTTCCTAGCCTCACGGACGTTCAGCCAAATTGGGCGTGTCGGCGGTCGTACCTCTGACGCAACCCCCCTTCCCTTTCTCCTCCCGTGCCCGAAAGGGGGGGGAGGATGGGAGAGAGGAAGGAGGCGGAGGAAAGACGAGGGAGGAGGAGGATGAAGAAGGCGGAGGAGGACAACGGCGAGGACCGAGGGGGGGAGGACGAGGCAGGCGACCGCACCTCTCCGCAAAGAACACTGCCTCGATCGCTGCGCGCTGGGCCCTCACTGGTCCGGCAAATCCACCAACTCCTCACTCGAGATCTCGGTGTTCTCCTCGTACCTGGGGCGAGATGATCGAACTTGCTGTATGTCGTGGGAAGAACGAGCCATCGAATAATCATACCGGCCAACGCTCTGGCAAACCCTCTCGGCCAACCCTCCTGGCCCCCCCCGCTGGCCAACCCGGCGTGGGGAGTTCTTTCAATGAGACGTATGCCTGACCTTACGGACAGATCGGAACGGAAGACATGGGGGACAACAGAGGGGTGCGTAGTCAATCAGCTGCTCCCGTCGCCAATGTATCGGGGAAGGTGACCAGCCGCAGAGCCGAAACCAGCTGCACGCATCAGATTTCGTACCCCCCCGATCCCCCCTCTTCGCCCGACCCGAGCGGGGAGAGGAGGATGGGTAGAGCGGCGGGGCTGGGGAGGAGAGCGAGCTTCCATCGCGTGCGGAGAACTTCGGTAATTATCTGACATCAGGGGGACTTCAGCGTGGCGGTGCGGACGCTCCAATTGGCCTTGCGCGGGCAGGCCACGTTGGGGCTCAAGAGCCAGGAGGGAGAGAAGGGGGCGAGGCGGAGAACTGAGATGGAGGCAGGATCAGAATACATTCGAATGGGGATAAATCGGGAATCTCTGCGAACCAGCGGGTCTGGAGGATGAAGGCTTTCTGCAGCGCTCTGGAACGACTATCCTAATGCTGGGCCTGCCCGAAGGAAAAATAGCTGCTGACCGGGGCGCGCTCCAGGAGATGCCCGAGGGAGCGCGATCTACCGCTGCTTGGCTGGACCCCCCCCTTCCGAGAAACATGGGGGGGAAGTCCCCCCCCCCCTTCCCTGGGGACTGGGAACCGGGGGTGCACGGGGGACCACCGAGAGAAGGTGTTCAATTGGCCCGTCGGGTGTTTGTGTGGCCGGGTGCGCGTTTGTACGGCCAGGGGTGCTCCGGTGCCTTCAAATCATCGTGTGCGGCAGAAAGCGGGATTAGCCTGCAGGCAGAGACCCAGACCCTCCGAAAGCCGACAAAACACGCACGACGAGCCTCTTGGGACTCTTGGGATCTCCGCAGAGTTTCTTGGGGCCTCCGTGGACCCCCTTGGGACTTCTGTGGGGGCTTCTTGCTTCTTGGGACATCTGTAAAATTTCTTGGGGCCTCTGTCGGCCTTCTTGGGGCCTTTGTGTGGCTTCTAGGGGCCTCTGTAAAGTTTCTTGGGCTCTCTGTATTTCTTGGGGCCTGTGTAAAACTTCTTGGGGCCTCTGTATGGCTCATGGGGCCTCTGTAAGAGCTTCTTGGGGCCTGTGAACACCGTCTTGGGGCTGGTGGGCAGCTTCGTGGGGCCTCCGAAAGCTTCCGGGGGCTTCCGAGAGCCTCTTGGGCTCTCTTTCAAGCTTCTGGAAATCTCCGAAGAGCCCCTTGGGGTTCTCGAAAAATCAGTTGGGGCCGTTGTAGAGTTTCTTGGAGCCTCTGGGAAGCCTCTTGGGGATTCGGAAGAGCCTCGTGGCGCCTCTTTTGAGCTTCTTGGGGGAAGGAGGAAGGGTAGGAGGAGGAGGAAAAGCAGGGGAAACGGTAGTTGGGGTGTCTTTCGTCGTCATCATTGTGCGTCGTCATTTCTGGTCGTCGTCATCCCCCGTCGCCCTCTCCTCCTCCTCCTCCTCCTCCTCCTCCTCCTCCTCCTCTTTTTCCTTCTCCTTCTCCTCCTCCTCCGTCGTGGTCGTCCTGTCCCTCCTCCTCCTCCTCCTCCTCCTGTCCCTGCCCCCAGCTTCCCCCGATCCATCCTCTTCCTCACCCCCCTCATCCTCCTCTCCCTGGCCCTCCTGCTGCTCCTCCTTCCCCCCCCCTCCTCGCGCTCCTCCAATCTCCTGCCGTCCGCACCCCTTGAGGAGAATGTTGATCATGATGGTGATGATGGTGATCTTGATGGTGGTGGTGATGGCGGTGATTCTGACGATGGTGGTGGTGGTGATGGTCATGATGATGGCGAGGTGGCGACGACGATGACGATCGCGGCAATGATGGTGATGATGGCGGTCGCACATTCAGAGGCTTGGTGGGCTTGCCAGTAGCGGCACAAACCGCTCTTTCAGTTGTCAAGGGGCCGATTTGAAACGGGACTTATTCCTTTCTGCTTTGCGCGGTCACTGGGCTCCATGAGAAACTCAGAAGCATGAACGGCTGGGTTCACATCTGGAGCCCTCGGAGGCCACCTTCACATAAGCAACAAAGTGAACATCCGAAATCGGTCTCTGGCACAAGGGTGCCCCTCCCGAACTGCTCTTGCAGCGTCGCGTCTAATGTAAATCTCGCAAGTCGATCGAGCGTCCTCATTCTTGATATTTCGAACTACAAGCTGATGTTTCTGGCCCCCTGGATGCCCCACGCTGGGATCGGTATGGTTGGCCGTGAAATCCTCCAGCAGCGCCGCGAACCTGTTCGGGGTCGTGATCGCGCCGTCGTCGACCTTGCGGCTAAACCAGAAGGGGGACGCCATGAGCTCCCGGAAGGCTGCAATGGAGATGCTGTGGAAGATTACTGGATGCTTCGTGGCGGACTCGGTGTGGCTCATCGCACGCGTGACTCTGCAGTTGTTTGGGCACAGCTTGACCATGTCGGCCCAGACCTTGCACGACTGATTCCCGTCCGCCCAGTCCGTAAACATGACGCACTCGTCCTTCACTGGCGCTGCCTCCCGGCCCCAACGCTCCTGTGAGGGGCCCGATATACACACCGCGTCGCTTGGTCGGCCAAGGCCCCTGTGTATCGACGCCTCAGCTGCCCAACCTGTGGGCATGCTAGAACGGCCCAAGATATCCGACGTTGCGAGAAAACAGACAACATCGCGACACATCACGACTGGAGCCCTGGACCTAATCTTTGTGCGGCCTTTTTCAAGCCGGATCGATCTGTGATGGTCCCGGGGCCCGAAACTGGGCAGGACTGCACAGCGTGAAAAAACTCATCAACGCCCGCATCGAAGGGTCTATACACAGAGTTCCTTTGCCGAACTCTTCGGCGACCTGGCCGACCAATCTTTTCTTGCTGGAGAAGACAGAAGGGCAAGAGGGAGGGGAAGATGGCGCAAGGCCAATAAGTACACGATTGCCCTCTGCAAGAGGAACTGGCAGGTCCACTAGGCTGTGGCCCCGAGGTCCACTAGGCTGCGTCCCCGAGGTGCCCCCTGGCCGACCGAACGACGTGGACCCCTGGCGAGCGTTTTTTTATTCGGCGTTTCGACATTGGGCGGAAGGAGGGGAGAGGGGGGGGTTCTGGCTCCGGACCTCTGCTTAGTGCGACTGTTTGCAAGAGTGCGTCCTCTGGGAGGGGGGGAGAGACTCCACCCGGTCGAAACAGGCGCCAAAAAACAGCTAAGATCTACTCTCCATGGGGGCGGGGGGAAGGGGTGCGGGGGCCCACGCCGATCGGCAAAACACTGAATACGAAAACGATCACCAAACGAACACGTCGTTTGGCTGGCCCCCTGGCAGACCAAACGACGTGTGTGCATCGAGCCCCTCCGGGCTCCATCCGAGCACGGAGCGGGTAGTACCAGGCCTCTTCCTCCGAGCACTGGGCACGAAACCTCATCCTGGCCTGCTCCTCGTGCTGCCTGAAGAAGGGGCAACGACAGGGGGGAGCTGGCTCATGGGGGGGAAGCGCTGACCTGGAATCGGCGATATGTCGCCGATGCGGTCAAAGCGCAACATGCGGGTGCGGAGTAAGGATGCAAGGGCATTGGAATGCCACGTTGATGTTTTTCGAACGGGCCTGGGCAGCGAAAGTTGCCAAGGATGGCC